>JAJOZX010000657.1:455000-837500 GCA_023014485.1 Bathynomus jamesi | reverse complement strand
TAGGAGAATTTCGATTTATGATTGATCGAGGTCCGTGGTGTAATGGTAGCGCATCCAACCGGCAATTGGAAGGCCCTGGGTTCGATTCCCGGGCGGTTCGCCTCATTTTTCATTTATTCGTTATTTCTCTTCCCCGTGTGCAGAGACGCTCCTTATTTACGTCGTTTCTATTCATTTATATACTGCGTGGTCATTGCAGTTAAATGCACATATTCACGATTTGCGAGGGTGCCCTCTCAGGGCATTGGTTTCTGCCCTATGTAGGAGAATTTCGATTTATGATTGATCGAGGTCCGTGGTGTAATGGTAGCGCATCCAACCGGCAATTGGAAGGCCCTGGGTTCGATTCCCGGGCGGTTCGCCTCATTTTTCATTTATTCGTTATTTCTCTTCCCCGTTTGCAGAGACGCTCCTTATTTACGTCGTTTCTATTCATATATATATATATATATATATATATATATATATATATATATATAATTAGAATCTTAACCCTTTTTGCTTACGTTTTCCACTGTTAGATTTCAATTACTAAATATTGCTTTAAATATCTTTCTTTCAAGTTTATTTCGTTTTCAATGTTTGTTGCAGACTTAATGGAAATCACGGTTTCACGTACAAGAGAATGTTAATGGCTCAAAAGGTGGGGATCGCTGGAGGTGACTGCGGCTTCCTGTTTGATTCATGTCCTTTGAAAACGTCTCAGATGGTTCAATACATTGAAAAAATGGTGAAAAAAGTCACACCTTCTCTCAAAAGTAAATCTTTGCAAAGCTAAAATTCATGATACCTAATTTATGAATATGATAAATGTTAATGCATTTGTAACTAATAATTGTTAATAGAATGTTGTTTGTTGTGAGTAATTGTAATTAATGTTTTCGTTTTTTCTTGTTTGTTTTTTGTTTTTAAAAATAATTGTTATTTTCAAGTATTACTGTTCTTTGTTCGTTTGTAAAGTCTTGTTCAAATAATAATCTTTAATTATATTTAGGAACTGTTTCTGTTTTAAATATAATTAATATAAGCACGAGATATTTTTAATCCCTTTACACAAGTGGTTTTTCAAAGTACGGGTCGCGAAATATTAATCATTGGGTCACTAGGTTTAGAAAATTCCTTCTATAAAACAATTATTTGATTGGAACACGATGATGAAGAAGAGGCAGGGTCTTCCCTCACATTAATTACAACTCAACCTAATCTTTTTTTATTTATTATAATATTTATAATGCACTTAAAATGTTTTTCAAATGACCTCGATGTCTATTTGTTACTTGAAGTGAAATGGTTAAAAGTAGCATGTATTGCCTTTTATTGGGATTTTATGAAAACACTAGTCAGAAGATAGCGTTTTAGGGTCGCGGGATAAGGTTTTTTCTTCCACTAGGTCTCGAGAAAAAAGTTTGGAAAACACTGCTTTACACAATATATTTATTTATTTCGGTATTTATACGAGTATTATGGACTGTACATTAGAGTGGTCCAAAAACATAATGAAAATAAAAAATATATTTCTCATGTCATTTGCTCATATTCCACTACCACTAATAATGTTAGAAGTAAAAAACTGGATCGATTCGTGCATATTTAGAGGTGGCGCAACTCGAAGACTTAAGTATCATTATCAGTGTTGGGCACTAAAGCGTTAATCCGATAACAGTTAATTAACGAAGTTAATTTTTTAACGGACTATTAACGGAAGTTAATTTCCATTTATCGTTATCGGACCAGTTAACTTCCGATAACTCGATATTTAGTCCGTTAAAGTCCGTTAACACGTTAACTGCGAGGAGTCATTCACGGAAGATCACCGCTCCGCGAATGAATTCAAACCGCCATAACTTCAGTCTGCCAATTCCGTCCTCTGCCGCAGTAGAACGGCTCTTCTCTCTCGGCAAGGACATCCTGAGGCCCAAGAGGTCAAGACTGGCAGTTGGGCCTAACTTTGAGAAGTTGGTCTTTCTGAAGGGCAACCAGCACATTGTGTCATAGTCTTTAATAAATGTGCCTAAAATTTAATTTTATCTTTCAGTTCCCGCCATAATAATTCTCTGGTAAACTAAAATTTAGTTAATGGTTAGTGGTTACAAGGGTTTCAAAACATTTAATCAGTACATTTTTTATTAAAAATAAAAAAAAAAGTTATTAAGCAAAAAAGTTGCAAAACTTGATAAAAATACAGTTAAATACCTATTTATTGTTGGATTTTGCATAAATAAACATTTTCTATGGGTTTTAAAGCTTTTTCCTTGATTTTTTTAAATGTTAGTAAAGAAATAGTTATCGTTAACGGATTATCGTTAACTTCCGTTAACTTTGTAGTCAAATTATCGGATTATCGTTATCGGAGTTAAAAATTGGGGTTAACGGATTATCGTTATCGAAGTTAACTTTTTGGTTAACGGTGCCCACCACTGATCATTATACATTATGGGGAAGGATAGAAGAAAACATTGATGTAGAGACCAGTCTCGAGATCCTTTTTCCTGGTCTCGGTCTCGGTTTCGGCCATGATGGTCTCGACTACATCACTGCTGAGCATGTTGATGTTTCTCAAGTGCAACGAACACTTAGCTTGTTTTAAGTAGACCGTTAACTGATGAAAATGTCATCAACTATGAATTTTTGAATAAATTATGAGTAAATTTTGCAATTGTCAGCTAATACCAGACAAAACATGAAGACCTTTTGCGAGGATGTTGCTGAGCTATTGCTGAGCTAAACTAATGTATTTAACTGGCTGGCTGGTTGGTTGATTGGTTGGTTGGTTGGTTTTCGATAATTACGGCTATTTAATAAAAAGTCCAAATTTACAAATATATATATATATATATATATATATATATATATATATATATATATATATACCTAAATCCCAGAGTATTGCCAATAGTAGGCCACCTTTTTTACAAGTTAGGTCGGATTTTGTAAATAAGCCTGATTTTCTTGTACAACCTACTTTTTTGAGGTTAGGTTAAGTTAACTCAGGCTAATCTAACCTAAAACAACTCACTGGTAGTGTAAATGCTCAGGTAGCATAAAGGACGACTTACTTGACTTCACGTTTTTAATTAAAATCTTAACGCAGGTGAAATTAAAAAAAATAATTATTGTGTACGGTAAAAAAGCGCTTTCTCTAAGTTTTATCACAAAACCCAATCTCCTTAACTTAACACAAGAGAAAGTCATTAACAATTTGAAACTCTAAAAAACATAACCCGTTCGACCTACTTAGGCATTTTTGCAGTACTCTGGATTTTTTAAACATACACTTTAACTCTTGAAGAAGGACGAACATTTTGCTTTGCCTAGAAGGGCGACAGAGAGTCATAATTATAAATTATATTTCTTAAAAGAATATTAAGCAAAACCTACAAAAGCGGGTCAGATTGAGTCGTTCGTCGTTCTAGTGTTAAAGGGTTTGTATTTTTTTTATTAAGTGAAATAAAAACATGAAATATATATTTTTTTAAGTTTGTGCGATATTACAATCATTTAGCCTAAGCTAGACCTCACACTAGTAATGAGGTGCTTCACTTCTTACACGATACTTTCGACGGAAGAGTCCTGCCCAACAGATTTACTGCTGTTGATGATAAAAGAATACCCTGGTCACCAACATCACCAGATCTAGACTCCTGTAACTGTTATCTGTGGAGTTATTTAAAAGATTGTGTTTAAACAGAATCCACAAACACAATAGAAGAATTGAAAGCATCAATTGAACGAGATATTTCTCGGATTTCGACAGATACTCTGGCCAGAGCACTGCAAAATTTTGTCGTTCGTGTTCAAAGAGTTAATAAACTGAGAAGACAACGCATAGAGTATGTTTTGCACTGGTGGACTACTTCCTCATGCGTAGAAAACGTACGATAAAAATTTCATACTTTTATTTCAATTAATGAAAAAAAATACAAACCTTTTAAAGTGTCATATGTTTAAAAAAAAATCACCATATATATATATATTAATATATATATATATATATATATATATAGTGCGAAGTGAGTATTCCATTCTTTCAAGAATGTGAGTTAAATCTGCAATAAAAACCGAATTTCTGCGTGATGGCAGCTTTCCACCTCACTCATCGAATATGAATGGAAGATCTTAGTGAAAGAGGTCGTATTTTATGACGAAAGAAGATATCTGTTTTGAATTCTCCTTGACAGGTTTTTTTATGACTTCTAACATCAATACATTCCAGTTAACCCCAGCTTAACTTTCGAGGTTTTTTCTTTCAATACTTTGTGTTGATATTTTTAGTTATTGAAGTATTTATTATACTTTGTTTGCGTAAATGTTTCATATATAATAACGAATAGTCATCCAGAAGATATAAGTTCTGTGTTGTTTAATTGTCTGAAGGCTAAACTGATAACTTATACTGTACTGTACCGAAATTTCAATATTTAATGGTGGACTGGATGTCAGTTTTTCAACATCTGCGGATGCGGATCTTTAATTTCAATATCCGCGGATGAGGATGCGGATATTTAGTTAATCTATCAATATAATATAGAATTATGAATATATGACATAATTTTTCGAATTTCGTGATCTTACTATTATGGCAGGCAATGCATAAGAATTAAAATTAATATTAATGTTTTCATTATGATCAAAATAATAACTTTCTCAAGAGTTTCAGCCACAGAAAATTCAATGAAACAAGTTTCATTCAATTTTCTGCGTTACCACGTATTTATATTTTGAGGTTTATATATATGTTTGTTTATTAATAATTAATTAATACTTTACATGAAATGTGCATGACTGGGCCTTATAAGCTACTTTATAAGCTAATTTAATTGTAAATTGCATAATTTATTAGAGGTAATATCCGCATAACATCCGCAGTCAGAAGTGCGGATGCGGATGTTAAAATTGATGCGGATATCCGGTCCACCACTAATTTTATATATATATATATATATATATATATATATATATATATATGTGCGTGTGTGTGTGTGTGTGTGTGTGTGTAATAGTATGCAATGAAAGCATTTGACTAAACCACAAATTTATACTGAACTGAAGGTACCACCAAAATATGGGTTAATATCATCATAAAACTTTTTATAGCCGCAACAGTTCTGCTTCCCTTGGCTCCTCCTCCGCTTTCAGTTTCATTTCAGCTTTTGATGAATTTTAATTTTGGAATGTTTATTTTTACATCAATGAAAGATGACAATAGTTCATCATTAGATATAGTGTGTAAAGGGATTAAAAATATCTCGTACTTATATTAATTTTATTCAAAACAGAAACAGTTCATAAATATAATTAAAAAATGAATTCGATAAACATTTTTTTACGACGGAAAAAGAAAGAACAATAATACTTGAAAATAACAATTATTTTTAAAAACAAAAACCAAACAAGTAAAAACGAAAACATTAATTACAATTACTCGCAACAAACAACATTCTATTAACAATTATTAGTTACAAATGCATTAACATTTATCATATTCATAAATTAGGTATCATGAATTTTAGCTTTGAGATTCACTTTTGAGAGTAGATGTGACTTTCTTCGTCGTGTCTTTAATTAATTCAACCATCTGAGACGTTTTCAAAGGACATGAATCAAACAGGAAGCCGCAATCACCCCCAGCGATCCCCACATTTTGGGCGATCAACATTTTCTTGTACGTGAAACCGTGATTTCCATTAAGTCTGTAACAAACATGGAAGATGATATACAATTAAGAAAACAATATTAGGTAACTTATATACTTCTCTCTTTTCATTTTTCATGTGAACATTAGTCTTCGTTTTGGGAACAAGTGATGACTGCCTGAAATAAATCTGAAAACTTTGGGTTTTCTTCGATTTGCCAAACAGGATTTTTAAGTTTTGCAAAAAATTAATACAGCCAAAAGATCTTTCACACGAGAAAATTGCTGGGTTACCACAAGCAAAATACATGGTTGTTACAACCCGGAATGTGTGTGTGTGCGTGTGTGTGTGTGTGTGTGCGTGTGCGTGCGTGCGTGCGTGTGTGTGTGTGTGTGTGTGTGTGTGTGTGAACATATTTCTGCCAGGGAGCTTCAGTAAATCTCTTAGCGCATGATGTATGAAGAATGATTTTAATATCATTAGAACCAAAGTATGGTATATATACAAATAACGAAATTCCTTATTTTTGGATATTACTCACAAAAAACATCGAAATATCTGTACGTAAATAAACAGAGTAGCATGAAACTTTAATGAACCTTAAGTAAAGCTAATCATAATTATGACGTCTATAACTAATTAGAACTAATTACAGTTTACTCGGAACGTTAACCCATTAGTAATGAACTACCGCGGTGTAAAAGATGTAAATGGTACAGTTTCATTATTGCTTCTGTTAGAAATAAGTTTGTACAGAGTGACTGTTTTAACTACATTTCTACAGTAAATGTTCTCGAACCTTCTCCTTTTGAGCGATGATTTTGGATTAGGTTTAATCATAAAGAAGTAGCAGGAAGCCAGATCGAGGGAGAGAGTGGGTTGTCCACTATATTACAGTTTAAAAGTCCTCGTAAAAGGAAGTGCAAAGTGAGCCTCAGAGAAGACCTTTCTTGCTCTTTTATGGTTACTTTCATTTGCTATAAAAATGATAAGATCTTTTTAAAAATATTATTTTAACAAGTCATTTTTTATTTTTTATTTGTGATGTATTTTTATTTGTTAACGTATAAATATAATAATTGCGTAAGGTGAGATGGGTATACCATCTTAAACATTTTTTTTTACTTTTGAAAGTCAGAAAGAGAAAGGTCTATCTCGTTTTCGAATTAGGTCATCGAATTTTTTCATGCACAGTTTAAACATAATCCCAGCTTAAAACCATGCAATGGAACTATAAAATAAGATAATAAAGTAAGATAATAAAATAATAGTATAAAAGTCACGGTTATAATAAAGAACGGCGTGAAAATAGACATTTGTTAATACCATGCAAAATGAACGAGCGAGAGTTATCCAAAATGTACCGAAAGAGATTCATGTCATTACCGTATTATCTCATTTACCCGTTTGCGGAACTTATTCTTCGGCATTTCTCTGTTGTATTTTGTACAATCGAGGGAATAAAGCCATAGTAGGAAATGATTTATTATTCTATAGAAAAACAATCCTTCGGCCTATTCTAATAAGGTCTTCATCAGGTACGAGTGATGAAGAACTTAAAGGCCCTAGAAGACCTAAGAATAGGTCGAAAGATTGTATTGTAATTAATCTATTTATTATCGTGGATTTATTCCCTTAATCAATTTAATTTCTCGTAATGAGAATATTCACACTGTGTGTGCAATCATTTTAAAAAGTTCTGTCGTGAAGCGCAATGTTCCTTATCGATATTTATAGCTAAGAACCACGGGAGGATAATGAAAATTTTTTATGCCAAGATGCTTAGCAGTAAGTTTGTCTTTTGTTAAAACTGGAGAGTAAGTCTTTCAGGAATGCTTGTAAACACGTGGAGAGGTTGTACAGTTTACAGACTGGTTATAATAATAAAGAAAAGCATGCGTGTCAAAGCATATCCACGTATGTCATGACTAGTACGTATGTCAAAGTTGGTTAGCAACTGCAATGATGGAGTTGTTTAATTTCCTTCGCAACATTTAAAGTCATATGACGGAGGGGACCTACAGCTTTATATGGGATCCGAGCCACGGGTAGCTACATAATACAGAGGACGGTCTCCCATTCAACTTCTACCCGGACCCAATGTCGTTTAACTTCGCTGATCAACGAGAAACAGCGTTATAACATTGGCTACGACGTGATGTTTGCAGTCGTGTAGGTTGAAGTTCAAGGAACTGTCTTCAAAACCCGAAGGTAATCTGTGCTAAGTACATTAAAAACAATTCAGTGAGTTACTTACTCAATCAGTTTAAGAATGTTTTTCTCGCCGGGAGTGATTTCAGCGCCATTTGTAGATTTTTTCGTGACGTCACACACCATCATTTCGATGCACTGACTCTTGTCTCTGCGGTAAACTGTGTCTATGAATTCTTCCACTTCGGATTTTGCTTTTCTTACCCTCTGAGATTAGAAAATATAAGAATCTTATAAGATGAAAGGAAATATGGAAGAAAATAAAGAGAAAAATTAATAAGGATTGAAATACTGTGCTACAAAAGGAAGTCTGAAAGATTTCTGAAGAAGATGATGAAAATGAACTGTATAAAAATATAAATTCAAAGAAACGAATGTCTACCTGTTTTTTAAAGTAGAAAAATAGTGGGTAATTTACGTCAATAACCTTTCGCGTCGCTTTATCGACGTGGCAAATTTTAAAGATAATACGTATATATATATATATATAATATATATATATATATATATAATATATATATATATATATATATATATATATATATATATATACAGAGTTAAAAATAAAATAATTAGGTGTAAGAATTGAATGTCAGTTCTTATTTGTGTACTCATAAATCATTTTACCTCACTAATATCATCAGTACTTCTTTTGTGGTATCCCATTCCCATGGGCATTCCATATCCCATGGGCATTCCATATCCCATGGGCATTTCTTCTTCTTCTTCTTCTTCTCCTACTAACCCAGCTAACACAACACCGAGTTGGAGGCCAACTCCCAGGGAACTGAGAACGGTGCCAATGGTTCCCGTCACGAGTCCTCCTACAGCTGCCAGCCAAAATGAGTGGAAACCCATCCGCCTCATCGTAAGTGACGGTGGATATTGCCACAAAGGTGACCACCAGTAACTCCCATCCGTGCATTCTGTCATAACAATGGTTAATAGTTGAGATAGGATTTAAAATAATTTACTGTTTATTTCTTGATAAGCCTGATGATGGGTGAGGTAACCCGAAACGTTGTCGATTGGACTTAAATTAAACATGCCTTCAGTATTCTACGTCTTTACCTTCATCTTGAATATATATATATATATATATATATATATATATATATATACAGGGTGTACATAAAGTCAGGATCTATTTTTTTTAAATAATTATTTTTTCTAATTTTTCTTTTCAGAAACCCTTAGAATGAATACAGAAGAGCGTGTGGCAATAGTAATTTGGCGAATCGAGGGAAAGAAATACAATGACATCAGAGAGAAGTTTAGAAGGAGATTTCATAAGCCGGGGCCAATAGACAAGACAATACGAAAATTGGTGAACAAATTTAAACGAACGGGATCTGTAAATGATGAAGCAAGATCAGGACGACCGTGTATGTCAGATCTTACCGTGAATGCAGTACGCGGAATTATCACTGAGGAGCCACGTACGTCCGTTCGTGCTGCATCACACAGACTCGGCCTCCCGACGTCATCTGTGCACAAAATTCTGAAAGTTAATTTGCAGAAGAAAAGCTATCATTTGCAGGTTTTACATGATTTACATGAGGAAGATTTCCCTCGACGAAGTGCTGTGTGTGCTGATCTCGTAGAACAAATCTGGAGTGATAATTTAATGGACAACATTCTCTTTAGTGATGAAGCCACTTTCCATACGTGTGGAAAAGTAAATCGCCATAACTGTCGAATTTGGGCAGATGAAAGACCGAATGATTTCGTCCAAAATTGGGAAAGAGACTCACCTAAAGTTAATGTCTGGATGGGTTTAACAAAATCTAAGGTTTATGGTCCTTTTTTCTTTGCTGAAGCTACAGTTACGGTGCTTATTTATCTGGACATGTTGCAGCAATTCCTTGAACCTCAGCTGATTGGGGATAGGATTGTTAGTACCGTCGTCTATCAACATGATGGTGCTCCTTGTCACTATGCCAAAATTGTTCAGGATTATCTAAATGGACGTTTTCCAAATCGCTGGATCGGACGCGGAAGCAACAGACCTTGTGTCGCGAGATGACCAGATTTAACCCCTTTAGATTTCTTTGCATGGGGCTTTATCGAGTCGCACGTCTATCAGACGAAGATTACGAGTCTTGAAAACTTAGGTACTCTACACACATGAATACTCTTAAACTATATAACTTAAAAAATCTTTGTAACCAATATTGTTTGGCCAAACACCAAAAACTTCGTACATATATCTACCTCTGGCGAGGCTCTAACTCTGGCGAGGGCGCTTCGCAATTAGAACCCTGGCTACATGGTCTAAATATAGAAAACAAATTCTTTGAACAATGACGACACTCATAAACAGGATATAGAACACAACTCAGAGTTGTATGACGTCATCCACGCTTTATGAAATACACAGGATGTACAGATAGATTAGAAATGTATGACGTATAATGACGTCAGTTTCTCTGCCCTTTAATTGCACACACAACACAGCAGTCCTAGGTAATACTAAGGACTGCATCTGTGTCAACAGGGTAATCCAAAATTTTTTTTTTTTTTTTTTTTATTGTTTCATACCGTACAGCTTAACATAAAATACAATACGATTAACTATGTAGATGCATATTCATTTTTATTAGATCCTTCAGGGGTATATTTACCAACATATATACGACCTAATGGTTTACCTAAATCATTTGTAGATATTTTAATTAAAGTATTAGGGAATTGGGCAGTTACGGCATCACCTAACTCACACACCTGTTTCAATCTACGATACAATCTAAACTCTTTAAAAGGTGAGAACCACTTGGTTCTTGGATGATTCATTACTTGCTCTGCACTATGAGAGGAGTCAAGATTAGGTTCAAACAAAACACAATGTGGAACAATTAAATATGGAGATGGGGATACCCCTACATTAGGTCCCTCAATTCTGTCCCTAGACCCCTTCTTACGACCTATTGAATCTTCAAAATTAATCACATATCCAGACATATTAAGTTCTGGAATACTATGAAATGATACACCTGTTACTTGATAATAATTAAATTTTAAAATGGTAGATTTAGACTCATTATTTAGAAGATCCAAACACAAAGTATAAAACCCATCACTATTAACACCAAAAGTATTTTTAGATAAATAAACAAATTTCATTGAAGCTGTAACTATCTTCTCCTTCGAACGCCATTTAGGTTTCCTTCGAGGAACGTACTTCCTTTTTCGAGGAACAAACTTCCTTCTTCGATACATCTTGACCAGTAAATAATACACGTCACTCCAATGCAATCCCAATGAAGAGAATGAAGTTTAAAAAATTTGTGGATCTATTTATAGATTCTGATTACGTCATGTTATGACACGAATCCTATCCCCTTAGAATCAACATGATGGTGCTCCTTGTCACTATGCCAAAATTGTTCAGGATTATCTAAATGGACGTTTTCCAAATCGCTGGATCGGACGCGGAAGCAACAGACCTTGTGTCGCGAGATGACCAGATTTAACCCCTTTAGATTTCTTTGCATGGGGCTTTATCGAGTCGCACGTCTATCAGACGAAGATTACGAGTCTTGAAAACTTACGTACACGTATACGAACTGCTGCAGATAACATAACCCCGCAAATGCTCCAGAATGTGTTTAGAAATGCTGCGGAACAATTTGAGCTGTGCAGGGATACTGATGGGCGTCACGTCGAATCCTACTCTTAATTATTTAATAAATGTTACCACTTTATCATTTTATGATTGAATTCCATATAATTTCCAAGTGCTTCACAAAAATAGATCCTGACTTTATGTACACCCTGTATATTCTGCAAACCCTTGTGGGTTTGCAGCATTCATTCATTTCATGTGTTTAATTGTGAAATTCATCCCATATATATTATATATATATATATATATATATATATATATATATATACTATATATACCGTATTTCCTGCGTATAACGCGCACCCTAATTTTGAAGAGAAAATTATTTCGAAGAGAAAATTTAGGAAAATAAAAATGTAGGAAAAAATATACCTCTTATATCTCACTTCACATGTACAATTTTAACGAGTTAATTTTAACGCAGGTGATTTTTGGAGTATTTTTGGGGAAAAAAAGTGCGCGTTATACGCCGGGAAATACGGTATATATATATATATATATCAGTGGCGGATGGTGACTGTGTGAATTGGGTGTGCGGAATATCATGTTGAGTAAAATTAATAACTGAAATTCATGTTAACTTAGTTATTAATAAATCTTAATAGTAATATGGTAAGCATACGCAATCCACCTTCTCAATATTACACTAAACACTTGGAGAATTTAGGTGAACTGTAAAAAATCTAACACCAATTTCCTACGGGCTCCTTTAAGCATCGAACTTATTTACACATAAATTCAAGTCTTCTTTTTGGAGAAAAATAGTGAGCAATAACGTCCTCATATAAGGAACTTCTTTGCTTCACACGTATAAGCAGTGTAATATGTTAAGGGTATGAACCTGACGCGGGCCATGGCAACATAGGCCCCGCCCATTTTACCATATATGGAGGGTGTTCTGTCTACAGCCCGCACACTCTCCGCCCTGATCCCTCGCTCTCTCCCTTTTCCATTTGATTTGGCATGGGGTAAACATAAATTTATATTCCCATAGTAGGGGAGAAGAATATATACGTGGTATATATATATATCGCCGCACCGCAATACTGAAATTTCGCACCTCAAACAAGCTCTAGGACGCTTCTATCGCTCAATACCAAAATTTTACCGAATGGTTGTGACTTGTGAAGACACTCCGAACAACTGAATTGAAGTAGCTCATTTCTCATCTCGACTAGTGTAACAGTCGAGCGCAGAATTAAGGGTTAGGGCATCTTTTTCGTCTAAAGTTGAGAGAGGGAGACAAAGGGTTAATTAAATATTAATTTACAGAAAATCTATTGGATGTGCGGCGGCACACACCAGCACACTCTGAATATACACCCCTGATATACTGTACAGTATATATATATTAATGATTTTTTTTCATAAGAATGATACATTCACCTAGGGCACTTTTAGAAAAATGGATCGCAGTTTATCTAGTGGCGCCATTTGCGGGGGGGGGGGGGGGTACAAGGGGGTCAGTTGTCTTCCCCAAGACTGTTTGTCCCTCCAAGGCTACATGTGCCCCTTCCAAGAAATCTCTTGGTGATGCGCTTAAATTCCCATTAGGATTTTATCACCTGCACTTAGTTCTTGATTCCTAAAAAATGACAAAGTTCAACCAGGTTTTACAGATATTTTGGACTAAAATAATTCTATACAACACTGTTCATTGTTTTTCGCCCAAATCTTGTTTGCCGTTTTTGTCAAATTACAGATTTTCTGCAATAAATTCAGTATAGGATGGTTCTTTTAAATTTTACTGTAGGTATGTATACGTTATAAACCCTGATATTTGAGACTGCGAAAAGTCTCTCTACTTCTCTGTCTAAAAATTTAATAAATTTTGTACCTAAATTTACTTTTGATATTTGCACCCCCCGAAGAAAATGTTGAAATGGCGCCCCTGGGTTCACCACTTGTTTATCCAACTGCACTTGTTCAAGAAGTTATCTTTCGGATTATCCTTTAGCTAATGGAGCTAACCCATGGCCAGTGAGATGCTTCAAAGTGGCTCGGTGGACTGTAAAAGGATTTACTTATTTTACACAATAATTACTTGCGATAATGGCATTCACACGTGCTTTGGTGTGGAATGGTGATAAATTTAAATTCTCCTCAACTGGAAACAGCTAATTACTTAGTATGTGGTGTAGAATATCCAGTCGGTTCTAACCTGCGTAAGAACCATATATCACTAAGAAAAATGTCCACTGAAAACCCAGAAAACAATTTTTGTCAAGAGACACCAAGAAAATAATAAAAACATAGTCGCAGTTTCCTATGAAATAGCGCTTTCGTCAGCAAAAAGGAGGAAACCGCTTGGCGAAGAAATTGTGAAGCTTAGCCTTGCAATAAATGCCAGAATGTTGGGTAGCAATTTTTAATCTAAATGTAAGGATATGCCTCTTTCATGCATGACTGTCACTAGTCTAATGGATGTGAACAGGCGAATTATCATACCTCTACTTGCAAGTTTTTCTCCTAGACCATCCATGAATCAAATGACACTTGTGACACATCCCATTTAAACATATTTATTTGAGCTGTCAATGATAATTTTGGCGTTATTGAAGAGCTCTTGGGACTTGGAGCACTAAATGGAACTACGAAGGGTAATGACTTACTAGACACACTCAAGTTGAGCAGAGAGAAACAATCTGGACTGGGATAACTTGGACAACGTTTGCACTGATAACGCACCTGCTTTGAAAGGCAAACATTCAGAGTGACTATCGCTGAACGAGAAGCTCCTTGTCCAAATGCTAATTAAATACCATTGCATCGCTCATCAAGAGGTTTTATGCGGAAAAAGGTTGCAACCCAATCAAGTTATGGATGTGGTGGTGCAACTGTGTCAACAGAATTCGACCCAGGGGTTTGAGCAGGCAAAAGTTTTGAGAATTTGTTGCATAGATGGAAGAGGAATATGAAGAATTGTTACTCCAATGTGAAGTCAGATATCT
Organism: Bathynomus jamesi; assembly: GCA_023014485.1. Classification (NCBI taxonomy): domain Eukaryota; kingdom Metazoa; phylum Arthropoda; class Malacostraca; order Isopoda; family Cirolanidae; genus Bathynomus; species Bathynomus jamesi. Next base: position 823,080 of record JAJOZX010000657.1, on the reverse strand, counting down.
CTGCAAGGGTAAGTACCTCTTTCGCTTTTGGTCACTCTGGGAGATAGTTTGCACTTTTTGGAAGAAAAGGATGAGTTATCAGCAGAACGAAAACTTCCGCATGACAGTGACTGGTTCAATGACTTTGCTTTTCTGACCGATAGTCACTTGAACACTGAATCTGAGGTTGTTAGGAGGTGACAAACATTTTACAAATTTGGCCAGTGGCAATGCCTATTTCAAAATGAAACTTAGCTCTTGACCTATCAGTTGGTTCAGGGAAGGCTAGAGAACTTTGAACACTCAGGAGAAAGAGAGGCAGAAAGCTTAGTTATCATCGACAAATACGAGAAAAAACTGGAGACCCTGCAAGAGAATTCAATCCCCATTTCAAGACTTACAAACAGAAAAAACTACGTGGCACTATTTGCAAATTCTTTTACTTTCTCTGTAAAAAAGATAGCTCTTCTGGATGAGAAACTGCGGTTAGAGTTATTGCCCTGAAGTGCAACTCATTGCACAAGAACAGGTTCGGTTAATTGTTGGCCATGTCTGCTGCTTTGGGAGCACATACCGTTGTGAACAAGTGTTCACAGACTTGAACCTAGCCAGTGTGTTTCGAATGCTGATAACAAACCTCGAGCCAGACACTGATAAACGAGTGTCCAATACACAGGCACAGAAGTCACATTAAAACATGTAAGACTGTGATGTACACTGTGCTTCTTCAATAAAATCACTGTGTATTTCACTAAAGCTAGTTCCTACACCTACAGAGAGTGTGAATGCATGGGGCCAGTAATATCTGGGGAAGTGGGTTATGCGGCTCTGATTCACTGCCTTAGCCCTTTTGTAATTGCTCTGGGATCAGGTGATTCTGGGAGTTTAAGCCCATTCCACTCCGTGTGGGGAAATGGGAGGGGGGGAGGGTCCAAATGTTACTGTTAGCTTTCTGTTGGCATAGAATTTTGTAATTTTTAACATTTAGTTAATGATGTACGGGGTTAATAGACAGCCACACCTACCCATATTATTATGGGTAGGTTCCCCGACTGCTTCCCACTTACATTTCCACGTGTGGGTGTTTGCACATGGCGTATTACGTGCATGATTAAGAGTCTATTCTATACGGAAGTATATTCTCTCATTATCACGGAGAAAAATAGCTAAAGCAACCAAATAATTATATGGTTAAATATTTGCATTTACCAATCCAAACTGTTAATTCAATTCGTTGCAGAAACTAAAACATGGTTAGTAGAAACACAGTATGGTTGAATTTAGATTGGATATTTAAATATATATTTGGTTGTTTTAGCTATTGTACGTATTTTCCTCCGTGTAAGGGTTACATAGAGATCCGAACCAAAAAAGTATTCCCAAGCTAGTCTGAGAAACGGGGAACGGGGGTACAATGACGAGTCCGCTGTACGTAATATATTTGACTGGACCCAGTTTTCTTTTTAAAAAGGTGGTTTATTTTTCCAGGTTAATAAAAATCAGTGAAAAAAGCGGAGCAGAAACTGGCATAGCGCTCAGGCCAGATTAATAATAATACGGCCCATTGCTTTAGCTGCTAAAGTATTATTGCCAGCATCACGGGAATCAAACTCCCAAGTTTAGTATCTTTAGTTCCCTTCCCTTATAGGGAAATAGTGTTACCCACTGAACTACGGGCGCTGGCTATTTTTCACGGTTGGTGGTGTTACGCGCGTCTCGGCGCCCTCTGGTAAAAAAAGGGAACAATTTTCGGTAGATAAAATCCGTAGATTTGTTTCAACTGTATTACTTAAAATTTATAAACCAATTAATTGTTATTTAAGTTATTTTTTTGTTTTAAATTAAAGTTCTGGAAAGTAATCTAATTTAAATTATGATAAATATAATATACGTATAGGATAATATATACCCTTTTTTTGTTTTATAAAATTACACAGTAGTGTGTAGAAACTACTCAGTTTGAATAGTTTGACTAAATATTCAAACGATCCATCTTGATTTCACACACACACACACACACAACACACACACACATATATATATATATATATATATATATATATATATATATATATATATAATATATAAAATCGCCCAAATATCTAAAATATCTAATGACTATACGCTACACGAACTAGTCCCATGTTTAGCATGAGAAAGCCAAAATTCTAAGGTAATTACTCTAACGGTCTAACCTAACCAACGAAAAAAAAACATTTACACGTGGTTGTATTCTCTGTTAAAAGTCTAATAAGCAATTTATTTATTTTTTAAATGAAACAAAAAAATGTTCACTATCGTTAACCTTTTAGCCAAAGTCAATAAAAATAATAAATATAAAGAAAAAAAGTCGAGAAAAAAGAGAAAAAGGTACAACAAAATGTTATTTGTTTGTGTCCCAAGTACTTCGCAAAAGCACCGTGCTTTCCCAACCTCCCTCTGGAATTCCGACTCGCGCAGAATGTTATGCGATTCTTTTATTTATTCCGATGTACTTCGTCACCGGTCTTTGAGCGCCGTGCTGTTCCTCCATTCCCATCGTAGATGCGTGGCTAACTGGGTCACCAGTTACCACCGCGGGTTGAGGCGCGACTGAAACAAGAGTACTTCGTGGCGCGCGATGGATCTTCCGGACGTGTACACGAACGAAACGAGCACTTTGTACGCTTCACGATTAAAAAATTACTGTTTACAAATTATTTACAAGAAAATATATTTTATAGTTTTTGTTTATAGTGTGACATGACAACGGTAAAAATTCAATCTTGTGTCTTGTATTAAATCTATCTATTTATCTATCTATCTACAGTATCTACCTATCTAGCTAGCTATATATACACAGCCATAGCAAAAGTAAACAGACACCCGGTATTTACGAAGTCCTAATGACTATGAATTTACACTTACAAGCTGGCAAAAGTGGTATAAATATGAATTTAAAGTTACTGGAATGTTCCTGCCTTATGCAAAGGGAAAGTTTGTCTCGCATTGTCTTTATACGATTCTTCTTGTCCTGGATTGTGGCAATGCATCTTATTTTTCTCGTAAAACGTGGATCAAAGAACCTCCTGAAGTTGATTTACTTACTCTCATTCTTTCCTCGAGATTGGCTAAGCCATTGCAAAGTTCTGATAGCTTTCTGTGTCTGAGTTGTAAGGGTAGGGTGAACTAAAACATAATTTTCTCCAAAAGAACTTCCCTCTCTAGAGAGCTCTAACCGCTGTTATAAACAGGGAGGAGAACGTTTCTTTGGAAGAATGTTTGTGTACTTGGCAGCTGTTGTCAATCGTACCCCTAACGATGCCAGATTGCTATATTTACGTTGGCTTGCCGGTGTTTCACTGGAAATCTTGCGCGGAACATCACAAGATCCATATACTCTTACATCTACTATCAAAAAACCATAAATATCTGGACTCAGCTGTAAAAAGACAGTTCACCAAAATATTTGTTGAAGAAGTCAGCATTTTGTTATTATAAACTCTTGATACTGCATAGTAGATGATGAATTTATATTGCTGATTTACCATAATGATTCATGTTACCAAAATAATGCCTGTAATGGTTTTTGCAATTTTTTATGCTATCAATTATTTTGCTTCTGTCGTCCAGGAATGTTGGCTTCAGTCTGACCGCTTCAAAGCACGAAGTGTTCTTCCTGATGGCTTTGGAGGCCACAATTTGTCTAAATTATTATTTTCTGTGATTCCTGAACTGGACAATTTCTGTATTACACAGTCGGCAAGGCAAAGTCCAGTGCCATGGCTTTTTGGCACTGACTTCTCCCAACATCCCAATGATTAACTATGTCTTCTTTCATAATGTGAAACCTCGCTTCCTTGACATTGAAAAATATGAGATTATAGTAAATTTAAAATAGTGACCGTATAACAGAAATGCATTACATGATACAAAGTGGGAATTTCATATCTTATTAATGTTTGTTTACCTTTGTCATTGCCATGTCTGAGAATATATATATATGTGTGTGTGTGTGTGTGTGTGTGTGTGTGTTTTGCAGTAAGATTGTGATGTTAGTGATTTCATGTAATCCCTGAAATTTTAAATAATTTTGTGCAATTACTGTGTCACTTAGGGACTTCAGGAAGTTACTGAAATACTTAGGAATCTCACGAAATCCCTGCAATAAGCTACCAGGGATTTTATGAAATTACTGAAGTATAAATATGCAAAGAACACATCACAGGAATCACTATTTTATTCATCAAAACAAACCATTTATACCAAACGTACAAAAGTGACAAAAAGTGGATAATGACAAAATCATAAAATTCAATCAAACATATCCAGCAAACAACGTTCATTTGTTAGCACAAATGAGGTTTAGGTTAGGTTAGATTAGGTTAGGCTAGGTTAGGTTACCCAGACATCCGACTCAGAATGATCTGAATCTGAAAAAGTCTGATAATGTAAAAACAATGTCAATAGTTTAGGGATTTCGTGAAATTCATAAGTACTTCAGTAACTTCCTGAAATCCTTAAGTGAAGCAGTAATTACGCAAAATTACTGAAAATTTCAGGGATTTCATAAAATCACTAGTTTCACAATCTTACTGAAACACACCCACACACACCCACATATATATATATATATATATATATATATATATATATATATATATCACTACTACTGTAACTACTACTACAATAATAATAATAATAATAATAATAATAATAATATTATTATTATTATTATTATAATGAAAGATATATACCTTACTAATTAATGAGTTCCTTCTGCTACAGACAACCAGTTACTAGGATGCGAGAGCGGACAAGTTACTGTGAAAGGGATTGATGGTTTGCCTCCTATTTATAAGTTTCTATCCGCGCTCAAGAACGCCCAAACTGAAAGGTTGAGAAGTACGTCTCGAAAATAATGAAGATATCTCCTTCGTGAAACACTACTAATATTAATAGTAACGTCTCTTCTTGAGTTTCATTTCGTTACGTTTTTAATGCGCATCTTCGTGTAATTTTTCGATACAGTATGATGATATCTGATAACGTTCATTTATTTTCAATTGGAAATGACGGAGTTGAACATCAATTTAAACTGCATCGTTGCGGGTTCGATTATTATTGTTATTATTCATAGCCGTACGCTGTAATTTTGCTGTTAAATAATAGCGTTTACGTGCATGATCTCACGCAAAATATATGTATGGCGATCAAAAAAGAAGTAAATAATTGATTAAAAAAAAAAAAATAATAAATAAATCTATGGAACTTGAGTGCCAAAATTGGAAAACACTTTTTAAAACATGGTAACTAAACAACGCAGCGTACAACAACAAAATCACCGAGTTTCTGAAGGTAAGTGAAAGGAGCGAATGCGTGTGATCAGCATTGATTTGGGTGATGAGGTTGCGGTTAATATACTATGAAGATGGCGTTCGTAAAAAGAAATGAAGAACAGTTATCTTTCAACGGAAACGATTCGGGCTAACGTCATTTTACGCCAGTGTTCGTACCTCAGTGGGTAACACCGTTTGTTTATAAGCGAAGTGAATTCAGAGGTGAGTGGTGCTGGTAATAATAATACAGGCATTAGAACAATGAACATAATTAATTGGCCTGAGTGCCTTATACACTTCGGTGATGTTGTGGTTAGCGTCGATGACTACAAATCCATTGGCCCCAGGATCGAGACTCGGTGATGGCAGGCAGCGCGCAGCAAAACCCAGCTGTTCATCCTTCCACACAATAAAAAAATTGGTTGGTAGATAAATGGGTACCCTGGGTAACCTGGTGGTTAAGACGCTGTGCTGCCGGTGGGGCGTGGTTCGGATTCCATGTTAAACAGAAGATCTAAGGTGGAGTGACAAGCTTGACCTTCGTCAGAATGAACAATTCGGGCGGAATCAAAACCAAGGTTAACCAAGGCTATGTCAGTTTCTGGTCCCCCTTACTGTTTTTTTAATGCAGAAGAAGGGGCCAAGAGCGAATGCCCGCAAAAGCGATCTTTCTCCCATAGAAGAAGAGAGCCAAAATCAAGGTCCAGGGTTTTCGAGGTGCCTAGACACTCTGCGTTTGAAAGATTGGAGGTCATAGACAGGGGGAAAGATGGATTGAGGAAGGTTGTTCCAGAGTTGACCAGTTGAGTAGATGAAAGATTGAAAATACCGATTAACCCTTGCTTTAGAGAGTTGAACGGGAAAGGGATGAGAATGTGTCGAAAGTCTGGTACTGCGTGCTCTCCTTAAGGGAGGAGACATGCAGTTAGAGAGTTCAGAAGAGCAGTGGCCGTTATAATAGCGATAGTAAAGAGAGAGTGAGGCAACATTGCGGCGGAGAGAGAGAGAGAGAGAGAGAGAGATTGAAGACAGTCAGTAAGAGGCGGGGAATTGATGAGACGAAAAGCCTTTGATTCCACCCGGTCAAGTACGGTTGTGTGGGTTCAGCCATACCCATACATGAGAAGCATGTACAAAACACGTGAAAGACCATTATCTCCTCCAGAAAACTACTCAGTGAAAGCATTTTGTGCGGTTTGTGATTGAACGTGTTTTACAATGGTAAAGAAACTCATCCCAGCCACCAATCATGAGGACTGGTTATATCGCAACCACCGATATCAACCGTGGTGGACGGGCCATTAACGCTCTCATTATGGATGGGCTCTCAATAAGTTCAAGTCCATGATTTAGAAATTTTTAAATGTTTGAGAAAATCTTATGATATAAAGCAAAGCATCGTGTCATATAGCCAGCGTTCGTAGTTCACTGGGTAACGTTACTTCCCTATAAGCGAAGTGAAGACATTGAGCTCGGGCGTTCGATTCCCCGATGATGCTGGTAATAATAATGCATGAGTTTGCGCAATGGGCACCATTAGTTTTGCCTGAGCACTGTGCCAGTTTCTGGCCCCCCTGACTGATTATTATCGTGTTATATATATGTTCTGGTCAGTGTGTGAAACCAGTCATTTCGAATAATGCTTATGAAACCTGAATCACTTAGTGAAGGTTGGTTAGGTTAATAATGCGTAATACCTGTGACTAAAGGTCACAGGCATTCTGCTAACAGAAATGCCTAGTTTCGCACGCACGCACACACACACACACTGTGTACACAGTGTGTATATAATATATATTATTCAATATTCATCGATGCATTCATAGTTTAAGTGGAAGTATGAAGAGTTGAACATCTTTTCTCATCGAGAATCATACATATGGTAAAAACTTCAAAATTTATTTCGTATGTAATAATTACTGCGAGTTATTTTTTATTAGCTAAATTTCAGTTTTATGTTTTGTTATAGTACAGGATAATGTTACAAACACCATCTTCACGCCTGAATTCGATGTTGTTTTCGATGTTATTCCAAAACTTAGTGAATTCGAAACTTCGCCAGTTTGTGCTTTGAAAACATTACAGACGCGGTGCTAATATTTCTCACTCCCAATTTTGAGAAAATTGCCGGAAAGATGATGATTTATTTCTAGTTTCTGAGCGTCACCAAATGTGAATGATGGAAAGGGTGATTATTTATTATAACACAAATAAATATTTATGGTCAGTTTATCGGTCAAAATACTTAATTTATAAAATATATGGAGTATTTACATTAAGGTCAGTATCATACGGATGTGTATGATGTTTTTCACTCTGTGAACTTTATACACACACACACACACACACATATATATATATATATATATATATATGTGTGTGTGTGTGTGTGTGTATAAAGTTCACAGAGTGAAAAACATGAATATATATATATATATATATGATGAATAAAACCACGAAGGAAAGGAAACACAAAATGGTGCTCAAGCGCTTTCGTCTAATGACATCCTCAGAACACTGAAGTACATAAAAAGGTTAAGCCTATATATAGGTTACAGAAAGAAAAAAAGAAAAAATAAATAACATACATACACACACATATACATATATATATATATATATATACATACATATCTATATATACAAATACATACATACATACATACATACATATATATACAATAAACAGAGAAGTAAAAATAAAAAATTAAAAAATTAAAAATTAAAACCTTAAAGGATTACCAGTGAGGCGTACAGATTTGTAAGGAAAAATATCGATTTTTAGCACAAGATCAAATGGATTATAAAAATACAAATTTATACTGGAACTCTGCCCGGGTTTTAACACACTGCTGCCTATGGTCAGGTTTCGATATATATAAAAAAAATAAAATGCAAATTAAAAGTTAATCGATTTTTAGCACAAGATCAAATGGATTATAAAAATACAAATTTATACTGGAACTCTGCCCGGGTTTTAACACACTGCTGCCTATGGTCAGGTTTCGATATATATAAAAAAAATAAAATGCAAATTAAAAGTTAATAAAGTAGAAGACAAGTTTACCAAAGATTTAATGTTTTACCCTTCTTATCTAAATCTGTTTTAAAGGAATTCAGAATAACAGGATCGAGTTGAAAAAGACCTTTGCTTATGTTGAAGTTATTTGAAAGTTGGATAATGGCAGACTCAAGAATACTTCTATTAACAATGTTGCTGAATGGAATAAAACTGAAGCATTATTCCAATCAATACAGTGGGTTAACTCTGACAAATGGACAAAAAGGGCACTGGACAACTGTCCTGTTCTAACGGAATATTGATGCTGTTTTATACGTGTGTGCAAATCCTTTCCCGTCTGACCTATGTAAAAGGAATCACATTGTTTACAACCAATTTTATAGATAATGCCTGAATTATTGGTAGGGCTATTTTTTACTATGATATTTTTCACAATATTGTTATATGAAAATACTACATTAATATCCAAAAGTTTAAGTACATTAGCAATGCCTAAAAAGCCCGGGAAAAATGGAAGTACTAAAATATTTTTTTTACAAAGTACGAGTGTTAATATTGACTAAGAAGGCCATATTTTCATCAATGTTTCTCCGCGCCCTTAGGATCGCCAGTCCGGAATACATCGATGCCGAATTGGAAAAAATCAACGGTATTGGAAGTGATTTGTGTTATCCATCTGCGTTTATGGAATCTTGTCTCAACAAGGCAAAACGAACTTTCTATCGTGTCAATATTAACACTCGTACTTTGTCAAAAAATATTTTAGTACTTCCATTTTTCCCAGGCTTTTTAGGCATTGCTAATGTACTTAAACTTTTGGATATTAATGTAGTATTTTCATATAACAATATTGTGAAAAATATCATAGTAAAAAATAGCCCTACCAATAATTCAGGCATTATCTATAAAATTGGTTGTAAACAATGTGATTCCTTTTACATAGGTCAGACGGGAAAGGATTTGCACACACGTATAAAACAGCATCAATATTCCGTTAGAACAGGACAGTTGTCCAGTGCCCTTTTTGTCCATTTGTCAGAGTTAACCCACTGTATTGATTGGAATAATGCTTCAGTTTTATTCCATTCAAGCAACATTGTTAATAGAAATATTCTTGAGTCTGCCATTATCCAACTTTCAAATAACTTCAACATAAGCAAAGGTCTTTTTCAACTCGATCCTGTTATTCTGAATTCCTTTAAAACAGATTTAAATAAGAAGGGTAAAACATTAAATCTTTGGTAAACTTGTCTTCTACTTTATTAACTTTTAATTTGCATTTTTTTTTTTTTTATATATATTGAAACCTGACCATAGGCAGCAGTGTGTTAAAACCCGGGCAGAGTTCCAGTATAAATTTGTATTTTTATAATCCATTTGATCTTGTGCTAAAAATCGATTAACTTTTAATTTGCATTTTATTTTTTTTATATATATCGAAACCTGACCATAGGCAGCAGTGTGTTAAAACCCGGGCAGAGTTCCAGTATAAATTTGTATTTTTATAATCCATTTGATCTTGTGCTAAAAATCGATATTTTTCCTTACAAATCTGTACGCCTCACTGGTAATCCTTTAAGGTTTTAATTTTTAATTTTTTTTAATTTTTTATTTTTACTTTTCTGTTTATTGTATATATATGTATGTATGTATGTATGTATGTATTTGTATATATAGATATGTATATATATATATATATATATGTATATGTGTGTGTGTATGTATGTTATTTATTTTTTCTTTTTTCTTTCTGTAACCTATATATAGGCTTAACCTTTTTATGTACTTCAGTGTTCCTGAGGATGTCATTAGACGAAAGCGCTTGAGCACCATTTTGTGTTTCCTTTCCTTCGTGGTTTTATTCATCATAAATATTTTTCACGTGTTACTTTCGTGAAATAATTTTCATATATATATATATATATATATATATATATATATATAATATATATATATATTGTTGAACTAAAGACTTGTATAACAGTAATATGATGTCTTTTGATCTGTACTCGAAATTTCGGGATATAAAACTTTATTAGCTTTCTTACTAGCTTTGATGCATTGATTTGAAAACTGTGAATCTTTCGTGACAATAGTAACACTTACATCTTTTTCGTCCGCTATTGAAATAAGGTCTTTTACCTGTCACACAATAACTAAGTTAGCTATTTCGAGAAAAATATGCATCATTACTTTGCATTTATTGACAATAAATTTCATTTGACATAAACTGACCAATCAACGACTTTATTAACACTCTCACAGCCAAATCCGCATATATTCGTTGCTATAAATCCGTGCTTGCCACGCCATACCCAGATATATACCCCTAATATAACTTGCCAGTTAAAGGGTTAAGGTCACTTTGGAACGCCTCTCTATCGAGTCTGTTTTACCACCGAGTTTCATTTGATCAGCGAATTTCGAAATTTTACTAATCAAATTAATATCGAGATCATTTACGTACACAATAAACAAGATCGGACCCAACATAGACCCCTGAGAGTTATCGTCGCCCATTTCGACTCAAATTCATTTATTACAACTCCGCTTTCTGTCCGTTAATCAGCTCTCATTCCATTCATTACCCTTTATATCACGCGCCTTAATTTTATCGAGTAATCGTTTTGTGGAACCGTTTCGAACCCCTCCGCAAAGTCTAAATACGCAACATCCACAGCTCTATGTCGATCGTATATACGAACGTTGTTTACAAAACCCATGTTGACTCTCTCTAATCAGATAATAACTTCCAAGATGATCAGTTATTCTATCACATTATTTATTCTCAGAATTTACTCACAATCGAAGTTAAGCTAATTGGCTTGCAATTATCTATGAGTTTATATCCCCCTTTTTAAAATTCGGAGTGACATTTGCCAGCTTGGAGTTAGACGACCCAATACTCTCCTCTAACATTCGCTTAAAAAGTAAATATATATATATATATATATATATATAATCAAAGGAATATTAGATCTACTGTATATAACCAAAAAATGAATTGACTCTTTACTGACTATAAATATTTTGTTTGGTGCATGACATTGACAATTGCATGCATATGGATTATGGAATATGAATTACAGAAAAACTAAAGTAAAAGAATTTTGGATTTTGGATTTTGAAATAAGCATCAATCATGTAAGGTTTTGTTAAATATTTGCTCATTATTCTGTTTTTGACACCTCAATACATTTATTTTTTTAGAAAGAATTTTTTTCATGTGTTCTTCCAAGAAACGCGGAGCATCCAAAGAGGCATCACTACGTCTGTTACGAATCTTTGTTACGAACAACCACACGAAGAGAAGGTTCTCTCAACCTCAATAGAAGTAGGTGGGATAGTACGAAGAGCATTGTATAACAAATGAAGAGTACCTGTCCTTTGATCTGTTGCTTCAAAAAGGGAAATTTTTTTTTTTGTAAGACTTTTCCGCCAATTTGTTCAGTTTGAGTTTTGGCACTTTTTTTCAGTCATTGATTCCTTATTGCCATTAAACTTTAGTTAGACCTTGCTATGTCTATGATAAAAATTTCGGGTCTACGTCAAAAAATAAGGGAGTAGTTCCTAATCCAAAATTCCCTCAAATCTTGAAATTTTTCCCCAACCACCCCCGAACTCAAAAACTACTCGGACGATCGACTTGAAACTTGGTGCGTATTCATTAATTATTCATTAGATTCTACTAGTATAACATATTAAAATTTCAGCCCAGTTCGACAATTATTTCGAAAACCACGATTTAAAGCGACATAGTCGGAGACTCAAAAACGTTTAACCCTAGACTGTATAAGCGAATCAAATCATCATGCATGACAGGGTCCAGTTGGGCACCGCGATGCATTCCAGGGTTAAAAATGATTTAAAATATCAGGAGACTAACCACAGTGTTTTAATATCATACAGCGAAATGGTTCAGCATCAAATTTATCATTTGTGACGTTTTTTTTTCCAATTTCCATAATTTCCCGTCTTTCCCGGTAAGTTTAAATTACATTTTCCGGAATTCCCATCCCGGGTATTAAACACTACTAGTCGCTACATAATCTGGATTCGGAGAACGATCTCCCAACCAACTCCTCTCCAAACCCATTATAATAGTTCAACTTCGCTGATCGACGGGAAGCGTTGTTACGTCACTGGCCACAACGTAAGCCGAATTATTATTAATTGATTAATAATAAACAAATAAAATTGATAAAATTTAGAACTATGAAACATTTCGCGAGAAATTTATATTCATAACAGGAGTTTGAAATATAAGGAATACTTATTTGTATTTCGCGATTAGAACTGATTTTGTAGTTCTGAATCTCGGAGAATTTATATTTTGTATTTGGTAATACTGCGGTGTTATTTATATTTTTTGCGCAACAAGCATAGTTGATTTCGGGAGGGGAGTGGGGGCACATTAGTACATTGTGCATTTTTGGGGGGATAACGTGTTATTTCTATACGGTGTACATTAAAAGTTGGAGTTGAATTTCATGACGAGTTAGTGTTTGTTAACCTACGGTAAATAAAAATTCCTATCCGTAAAATTAAATACCAAGAATGAAGCATGTACCAAATTTGCATGCTTTTACTTTTCAGTATCTCTAACTCTTCAAAATTTAATACATGGATACTATTCTTATGATGGATATTCGAAGTACAATAGTGTTATTCAGCGTTATGGGTACAGCTGCGCCAAACCGGCAGCATATTATAAAAGTGATAGACCAAGGTTTGATAAACAAACTGCAGTTAGGTATTACGTCTTTGAGTCTGTAATTTTTTTGGCAATATTTGAAAAAAAAAAAAATAAATAAAATAATAATAATAATAATAATAATAATAATATAGTAATAGCATCTTTGTCAAGCATTATACTTCGAAATCTTGTCAAACAAGAACTTCAGAATCGTTGGCAAACAATAAAAATTAAGTGTGTGTATATAATTATATATATATATATATATATATATATATATATATATATATATATATATTAATATATATATATATATATTATAAGGTGAGTTAAAAGTCCGGAAACATAGGAAGGCTAGGAAACTTTTATTGCAAAAAGACATGTGTTACAAGTAATGTTATAAGATGTGCTTTATATGTTTTCCTTTCACTTCCAGACATATAGAGAACATATAGAACACATCTTATAACATTACTCGTAACACATATCTTTTTGCAATAAAAGTTTCCTATCCTTCTTATGTTGCCGGACTTTTGATTCACGGTAGTTTGTTTATACATCGTGAAGCATGGACGCTTTGTTTTTCTTTCTACATGTATTAATATCAAAGCATGAAGGAAATAACATCGCGGAAATTTATATTCGTGGATATAAGTTATGAAGTGAAACTTGGTGGGTGTAAGTAAGTGCAATATAGTTCACACAGACCAAAGTATCACGAGTTAATATATATATATTCAGTCGAAATAGTCATCAGCGAAAAGTTTTTTAACAAACGGGAAACGATCATGAAATCATGAAATGAGTGATTCCCACTCAAAGAATTTTTTTGTTTTTTTGAACGATTACGGTAATAGATAACACAAGCAGAGCTCGCTATCGCCCTCCGGATTTTTTTTCACTACTTCATTTTTTTTAATTGGTTGTAGATTTAAAATTATATTATATGAAGCCCTCATAGGAAGAAGTGGCTACTTCATTTTTTATTGGTTGTAGATTTAAAATTATATTACATGACGCCCTCATAGGAAGAAGTGGCTAAGCTACAAAATTTTAAAAAATGCCATTACCCCCATTACCCCCACCCTTCTACTCCATTACCCTCCCACCCCCACTCCCCCATTACCCCCACACACAAAAGTAAAAAAGCCATTACCCCCATTACCCCCCCCCCTCCCCATTACCCCCACCCCCTCCCCATTACAAAAAAAAAAAATTATCCTAGCGAACATACAGGACCTAAAACCAAACCATACACTGGATAAAGTCACGTACCTGAAAGCACTCATGCAAGAAACAAGAACAGAGTTTACATCCCTAACGAAAATTTATCTGAAGGACTGCCAGGCGAACAAAAATGAAATACCGATTGACCGCTATAACATACTTCGAACCGACAGAACAGTAAAACGAAAAAGAGAATGTGATACTTATACAAATAAAAAATATATGGCAGAAATGGCGATAAATAATTCAAAGAACTACGTAGAATTAGTAGCGGCAAAAGCTGAATAATTAAACATTATACTAATTGTAATATACGGACCACGGAACACACCAACAACAAAATTCTCACATACCATTACAGAGGTCAGGAACCTAGTGAACGCTCTAAACTCTCCAACCTCCAATATTATTTTCTGCGGTGATTTTAATTTCCCATTTATGAAATGTAAAAGGTTAGGAAGAAATATATGTGTCATATAAACCAAGACAAAGGATGCATGCGGGAAGACTAGGCGTAGGCAAAAATGCTGCTAGCTGTAGCTGATGAATTTAGGTTAACACAATAACTAACAGAAAACACAAGAAAAAACAACTGCCTAGATTTAATATTCACAAATAACAGCAACCTAAATGATAACATAGAAATATAACCAAATTTAATATCAGTTCACGACATTACTGAAATAACAACCAGTATAAAACAACAGGGAAGGAAAGAACACGTGCTATGCTATAGAAAGAGGCAAATTTGAAATTTTTAATCTTCATTCAGGCTATAAATTGGAAAGGTATTACATCTGGCATAGAAGCAACAGACTGGAAAACCATCTTTAATGATTAAACAACAGGAAAAATTATAATAACCCTTGAGGAGAAGACTCTAGAAATTGTGAAAAACATGTCCCATAAAACAATAAACAGGAAAGAGAAGCAGGTTTGAGAGACAAAAGAGGTCACTGTTCCACAAGAGAAAGAGAGTGACTGAAAAATTAAGAAAGTGCCAAAACAACAACATCAGAAAAATAATAAATGACAAACTGGAGAGCATAGATTGCGTCATACAGGGTCTAATTGGGAACCATACAGAGAAAGAGGAAGACGTCGCTACAGAAGCGATAAAGATTAAATAAAAATACTTCTATAATTTTGCAAAAACAGGAAGACGAAAAATCACGTGACTATTGGTCGTTTGAAGCATGAAAACAATGCATTAACCGATAATTTAAAAGGAGTATCTGAAATACTGAGCGTTCATTATAAATCAGCTGTCATTATCCTCAAACTGATAAATTAATATGAGATAGAAATGTGATATTTGAAGAAGAATTACAAGGGGGAAGTATAACCGACTTTGACTTTACAACAGGTGATATCACACGAACTATAGGGAAACCAAAAGCACACTCAGCAGCAGGCTCGGACAAATGGAATGCTGCACTGATCAAAAACTGCAAGAATGAAATCGTTTATATGTTACAGTCAAAGTGTGTAACCAGCCATTTCGAGTAATGGCTGAAACTTTTAGTCATTTCGCGAAATGGCTGTTTCACTTGGTCACTTCGCGAAATGACTAAAATCTTCAGCCATTACGCGAAATGGCTGAAATTCCACCTTGGTCATTTCGTGAAATGGCTAAAATGACTTTTGTCATGAATTCATAGAAATAACAAACATCACAATATAAATGGAAACTTTTATTTAACTAAATCTGCTAAAACATACATACATCCACAGGTCTGTTCAAATAAGTGAGAAACACTTCAAATACACATTTGAACATATTTGAATCTGAATTTTCAATTTAGAGGTTTTCAAATACTAACCGGGCCTTCAATGTTATTCCGATGTCCGTCATTGGTTAGGTTAAGTCGTGATATTTTCGTTAAAACTAACGAAAATAACACAATTTAACCTAACCTGGGCATACAGTTGACCTAACCTGGCATACAGTTGACCTCACCGGGCAAATGATCTTGTACGAAATGACCAAGGTGGAATTTCAGCCATTTCGCATAATGGCTGAAGATTTTAGTAATTTCGCGAAATGACTAAGTGAAACAGCCATTTCGCGAAATGACTAAAAGTTTCAGCCATTACGTGAAATGGCTGGCTACACACTTTGACTGTAACATGGTAGACCCAGATTAGGACCAGTATACATGAATATGTGTAGAAGTAGGGTCCGTATAAGGCGGCCATAAGGCGATGTAAACAGGAAGAAGAGTCTATTCGAGCATGAAAAGCCTGTGAAGCTCGCATAAATAACGATAATAACAAATTTTGGAAATTTGTTAAGAATCAAACTAGTGTCAAAAATGTCCTCCCTCCGACAGTCGATGGGGTGTCGGGGGGAGGATGAAATTGCAAAGCTGTAGAAAAACCATTACTTTAATATTCTTAACAGTGTGAGTAGGGATAATCTTAAGATAGATTGCAGCGAAACGACTGTGAGAGGGACAAGGGAAAATACTTTGATATCAGTTTCTGAAGTGAAGAGGTTAATTAAAGAGTTAAAGACTGGTTCTGCATCAGGGGTAGATGACTTATCGAATGAGCACTTAAAATATGCCAATGACGTAGTATGTCTGCATATATCATTGCTCCTATCAGCCATGCTTGCTCATAACTATATCCCTGCAAAGTTCATGAAGGTATATATCTTGTCCCTGGTCAAAAATAAGTACGGAGACATTCTGTCCAGCAATAATAATAGGCCTATTGCTGTCGCTTCCTGCTTCTTGAAACTACTAGAAAAACTCTTGTTACTCCGATTAAATGATTTCCTATGGACATCTCCTAATCAATTTGGTTTTAAAAGGTCCCACTCAACTGACCTATGTATCTATGTATTTAAAGAAACAATATCTAAATACATTGACAGTAATTCAACTATTTATAGCTGTTTCCTAAATATAAGTAAGGCATATGATAGGGTGAACCACAATATTTTATTTGAAAAACTAGAAGACAGAAAGGTTCCCATGTACATATTAAATGCATTGAAATTTTGTATTCCCACCAATCTTTCACCGCTAGGTGGGGCAATGTACTATCCGAGTGTTTTGGCTCCTCTTGCGGGGTGAGGCAAGGCTCCTTGCTCTCCCCAATGCTGTTTAATGTGTATATTGAAGGATTGATTGCTACACTTAATGAGGCAACAGTGGGCTGTTGTATAGATAACACAAGGATAAATAACTTAGTTTATGCCGATGATATGGTGTTAATAAGTCCCTCTGTTAAAGGTCTGGATCGGCTACTAAAAGTCTGCGAAGTGTATTCGCAGAAACATGATATTCTTTTTAATTTTGCAAAAACTAAGGTTATGCAATTTCATCCTAAAAGCTGTAATCAGCCAGCTAATATAAGGTTTAAAATGAATGGTGAAGTAATTGAGGAAGTACAAGAGTTTAAGGATTTGGGTCAAATTACTACCAGCTCCTTGAATGATGACTCGGATATAAGAAAACAATCTCGAAGCCTGTGTGCTAAAGTGAATATGACCATAAGGAACTTTCGATTCTGTACAAGTGAAGCTAAAGACACTTTCTTAAAAAGGTTCGGGCAGAACCCTAAATTTGCTGTACAACAAGTCTTTTAGACTCTTACATAAATTACCCCCGAGATGCTCAGCTTCGCAAATGTTTGCTACCCGCAATGTTCCGAGCTTCCCGGAAGTAACAAGACGTGCTCAATACAGTCTAATGCAAAGAATTAAAAAATCAACCAACCCGATTATTCAAGCTATCCATGAGTCCTACCATTTATCCTCTAAGCTATGGAATTCTTGGTATGAAAACGTCTGTCTGTAGCCCCACTTAACTTCGACATTACAGTATTATTTCTAATCAGTTGTATATATTTCTATCCTTAGTATATGAACTGTCATTGTATTAATAATATTTGTCATATGGACTATAGTCTGCCAAGAAACCTTTTCATTTTCATTTCATTTTCATTTATATATATATATATATATATATATATATATATATATATATGTATACTGTAGTGTGAGAAAAACATTTATGGGCAGTAATAACAGAATTGGACCCAATAAAACATCTTGAGGTATATACTATAATTAACAATTAAATTTTATAAGAATACATCAATAAATGACTCACTGCATGATGGAGGTTTGCGACATGTGATTTTTAAGCCAAACAATAGCATTTCATCTCGAACAGTGCAGTATATATACGTAGTGTATGGCATTAAACTCCTTTGGACTCAAAATATAGAAAACTGAATCATAGCTGAATTGTTTGGATCAACGAAAGAAAGCCACCCCCAGCCTTCTTTAGTTAGCTTTATAACGACCTAACCTAACCAATCGTCAAGGGCGTACCGTTGACCTAACGATTGGTTGGTTAGGTTAGGTCGTGAAATTTTCGTTAGTTAGCCTTATAAAGCTAACTAAAGAAGGCTGGGGGTGGCTTTCTTCATTGATCCAATTGTTTTATATAAAAATCTGTGGTGTAACAGTGGGGTTCCTTAAATGAAATATCAAGCGTGATATACTTAAGGGTGGATCTAGGGGAGGGGGTCGGCGACGTCCGACCCCCCCCCTCAATTTCTCGCAAGTGCCTTTTTTCAAGCGCAAGTGCCCTATTTCAATGATATGTATGCCTTTGAAAACAAATTTTGTTTTTGTAAATAGATGATGTTTATTTTATTTTATGCAAATTCTATTTTGACTTTTTATCCTATACATTGTACTTCCAAATTTGTAGTTGCAGTGTTTTCATAGGTGTCCTTAGTACTGGTGCAGCCATATCACTATTTTTATTTTCATCTTATTCTGATAGCAGGCCTGTAGCCGGGGGACGGGGGTCGAACGACCCTCATCTTGACAGGAAAGGTCCACTTTTGTAACCATAGTTATAACTTACGATGTGATATTATAATATACAACATTATTTAGTAAATAAACACTTACATTTTTTTGGTATTTTCTTTTGAAATTTCACAAACTTCTCTAAACTACTCTAAACCCCCTCCGCAGTGAATAGGTCGTTGCACCAAAAGATCCGTCTTTCTACAATTTCGACCCCCCCCCCCCCCCCCCCCCACCTTGGGAAGTCCTCGCTACGGGACTGGATAGTTCTTTCAATTGGCAAGACATTTGTAATTGCCTGAAAAAATTTCTGATATAATTGTTGTACCCAAATTAGATTTTTATTTTGTATCATATTTGAATGAGACTCATCTAATAAAACAACACAATTGATTTTACACTCGCTCATCGATGGTCTGTTTTAAGTAACAATTTTTAGTACTGTGCCCTTTTTATTTTAGGGGTGCCCTTTTTTTCTTTGGACCCCCCATTACTGAATTGCCTAGATCCGCCCTTGATACTATATATATATATATATATATATATATATATATATATAGGGCTACGTCGTGGCCGATGTCGTAACACCGCTTCCCGGAGATCAGCGAAGTTAAACGACATTGGGTCTGGGTAGTAGTTGGATGGGAGAGTGACCATTTGGGAGACCGTCCTCTGCGCCCAGATTATGTAGCAACCCGCGGTTCGGATCCCACGTAAAGCAGTAGGTCCGTAGGTCCCCTCCGTCATATGACCTTAGCTGTTGCGAAAGAAGTTAAACAACCCCAATTAAAAAAAAAAATATATATATATATATATATATATGTGTGCGTGTGTGTGTGTGTTATGGGAACACATTTCTAACTAGTTAAATCATTGCATGGAAGGGGTCATAAAGATGACCAGCGATAGCTTAGGCGAAGTGTGTTAATTTATGTACATTGCTGGGTTCATTGCAAATATCATGAAATAATGCTTAATTTTAGAAGTTATTTTAGAAATTTTAGCCCATTCTTCTAAAGAAAATTGTTGCAATTCATTCAGATTCAAAGGGTTTCTCTTGCCGACAGCTTCTTTCAAATCAAACCATAAATTCTCCATTAAACTGAGATCTGGGCTTTGACTGGGCCACTCGAGAAGCTTCAAATTCTTTTGTTGAAGCCATTACATGGTGCTCTTACTGTTATGTTTTGCATCATTATTTTGTTGCAGTACCAAATTGCGACCCATTCGCAACTCCCGAACTTAAGGCAATACATTTTCTCCTAAAATTTCCTGATATTTCTTCGAATTCAAGATTCCATTGATGACAACAAGCTTTCCTAGACCAGAAGCACTAAAACATTCCCGAAGAAGCAAACTACCATCACCGTGTTTAACTGTAGGAAGGATGTTTTTAACTCAAATGCAGTTTTTGATTTTCGCCAAACATAGCGTTGCTGGTTGTTCCCGAATAATTCAATTTTAGTCTCGTCTGTCCACAGAATTTTCTTCCAGAATGCAAATTTATCATTTTGATGATCCTTGGCGTACTTTAAACGAACTTCTTTGTGCGCTTTTTGTAGCAGAGATATTTTCGTGCATTTCTTTCATGCAGACCATTCTTTCTCAATGTATGACGTACAGTAGAGGGATGGACATCGATCTTAGACAGTCTTAATGTCTGGCAAATATCACCCGCAGTCACTCGTCGATTCGCCGCAGCCATTCTTTCAATCCGTCTAGCTATACGTTCTGAAATCTTGCGAGGTCGTCCACACCTTGGTAGAGTTTTGATTGTTCCTAAGCCTATCCATTTCTTTATAATTGTACCAACCGTCGTAAATTGAATTCGAAGTTCTTCTCCTATCTTCCTATAATTCTTTCCAGATTCGTGTGCAGCAATAACAGATCTCTTAACGTCTGTAGACAACTCTTTACAACAACGACCTATTGCTTACTAATAACTTGTACAGTCATCCATCTTCCACGAAGATTCAAAGAGAAAATTCTAGAATTCAGAATTTCCAACAGTCTCTAATCAATAAACAGCCAACTACCGTTAAAAAATGTTAATTCTTCAAACCTGAGGTGGACGCACAAAGTATTAAATAATTTTGTAAATAAATGTACTAAAACTTATGCACTTCAACTAATTTTTTTCACTTTTCTCAAATTCTTCAGTGTTTTACATTATGTGTCGGAGTTTTAACTAATTCTTTTTATTTCCTAAACTTTTGCAAACAAACGGTAAACTTTTCATAACTATCTTTAGTATCCTACGCATAGTACAAAAGATAAGGACGAATATAACTGAAATATTTCTCTGTATGAATACTTGAGAGCCTTACTGCATATATATTGAGCATTTTTATTTCAATTTTATGTTGCAGTTATGGTCCCAGTTACGCAATAATTGCGTATCTGATGTAAATTTTAATGAGGAAAGGATACTTTCTACAGTCTCTTCAGTATTGCAAACAATTCTTTAGCACGTTCGGTAAACCGTTACGTCATATCTGAGGAACAGAAACCACCAAATGAAAGAGATTTGACGAAGAGCTCTCAGCAATAATTGATGGTTACTTTTTACTCACAGTACCCAAGTGGAATATGTTGGATTGTTCTTTGTTGTAAAACATTGAATTCTCTCTCTCTCTCTCTCTCTCTGTATTTATTTAATAAAAACAGAAAAAATATTTTTGCATTTTATTTACAGACATAGATCTATATAATAACGCATATGAATTCGTACCAAGTGGAATGAATGCTAGAAATTCTTATTAACTTAAGAATATTATAAAAATGGTTCTTAGTGTATCATGTATAAAAATTATATATATATATATATATATAATATATATATATATATATATAGAGAGAGAGAGAGAGAGAGAGAGAGAGAGAGAGAGAGAGAGAGAGGAAGGAAACCACTCTTCAGGAAGACGTAAATTTTTATTTCTTAACACCAATACAGTTTCGGCTCCTCGCGAGCCCTTCTCAATTGGTGTTAAGAAATAAAAATTTATGTCTTCCTGAAGAGTGGTTTCCTTCTCCATATTTTGTCGCGACACTGCGTTATTTTACATCATATATATATATATATATATATATATATATATATATATATATATATATATATATATATATATATATATATAGTCAGTTAGTTAGTTAATTTGACAGATTTTTACTAGAAAAATGTGCCCTTATAATTATAATAATGTTCACCTAATTTCAACGTAACTAAGAATTTTTAACTCGTGTTTTTATTTCTGTTTTTTCTCCTATTTTACGAAGTTATTTTACTATGAACAATAAATTCTCTGAGAGGTGTTCCTAAACAAATTCTACATTAATTTTAAACCAAACATTAGACAACAAATCTGAATACTAAATCTTTGTAAACTAGAGCATAGTTATTACTTTTTTTTGAATGTCCTGAAAGGTATCGTAAATTTCCTATACTGTATTTAATTAGTACACTTTCGGTTTTTTAGTTAAGCTCGAGGATAGATACCATGTTAGTCATATCGGTTTTTTAGGGGCAGTGAACCTCATGCATATCCCATTAGAACTGTCTGCAAATACGTGTTAAGAATATTATTACATCGCAAACTTATACAGGAAGGGCAATCCTTACTTTTCTTTATACTTATCTCGGCTGCATTATTCATACAGTCGTCTGATAATTATAACTTCTTACGTAATGAGTAGATCTACGCTTTAGTTTTTATAATCATTTCGCTTTTTCATTGCGTTTTTGTTCTGCTGGGGCTGTTTAACCTCTTTCTCAACATTCAAGGTATTATGACGGAGGGGACCTACGGCTTTATGTGGGACCCGAACCACGGGTCACTACCTAATCTGGACGTAGAGGACAGTCCCCCACCCAACTATCCTCCAGGCTCGATGTTGCTTAAGTTCTCTGATAGACGGAACGCGGTTTTACGACAATGGCCACGACGTGGACCCTTTCATTACGTATTCATTTATTGAGGTGAATTTAAATGTTTATTAACACACACACACACACACACATATATATACAGGGTGGTAGAAAAGTCTTTAAGGATTTTATGCATACAACTATTTAATTAACAACATTATACAGATAAGTGTTCAAATGATGAAAGAAATCAAAACAAAACAAAACAAATCGAACAAAAAGTCTACAAGAATTTTACGAAGCTCCCTTTTTCCAAAAGTTTGAGCTTCTATTATCGAAGAGTGGTTGCATTTGGTGGTGGTTTATTATATTTTTCTTGAAATAAACGCAAACTTTCCGATACACTTTTTCTTCATTGCTGTATTCCATCCTTACTGACATGGCGCTGACTGGAGCTAGAGCCTAGGACCTAGGGCAGTGGTGCTCAAACTTTTTCGCAGACGGGCACATTTTCTAAATGCTGGAGCACAGGTGGGCACACATAAAAATTATTATGACAAAAAATACATAAAACACATAAAAAATATTATTATCTGGTTTTAATTGCAATATTCTTTCTATTAACTGGTCTCTAAAACCTTATCTGGGGCTACTCGCGGGCACACCGAAATGGCTCAGGTTTGAACACCCCTGGCCTAGGGCCTTCCTGTTCTAGCCTAGGGTTATTCGTGGCCTTGCATAGTTGCTTTGAACAGTATCGCATACACTGCAGTGATATCATTGGAATTTATTTATTATTAACAAATTATTTAAATGTATAAAATACTTAAAGACTTTTCTCCCACCGTGTGCACACACACACACACACACACACACACACACACACACACACACACACACATATATATATATATATATATATATATATATATATATTATATATATATATGGGGGGGGGGGTATTATCGTTCGTTATTTTTAACTATAGTTTTCTGTGTAGTTTTAATTTACACGAATTTTTATGTAATTTATAACATTCATGCAGGGACGGATTAACCCAAGTGCTTTGTGAGTCCGGGTACTGGACTCCGCGCTTTACCACATCTTACTGAATGAATTATTATTATTATTATCATTATTATTTATAATTTTTATCGTTTTCATTAAAGTTTCTATTGTTTATTATTGATTTTATTGTAAAAATATCGGTAAATCAATTAAAAAAAAAGCAAGATTAGCAACCCTGAGTCTGAGTCACGCATTTTTACTGTACCCATGCAATGCCACACCATAATTTGGCGCTGATAATAGTTCCTGTAACTCTAATTTTTTTAATTCACTTTTTCTACAACTTTTTTTAACTTTATTTTTTGCAATTTTTTTTTCTTCAGTTCCGTCCGTGTCACAGCTTTTCTCCGAGTCGTTTAAAACAGGTTGTTCATGTAATACAAAATTAATCATCATAATAAAAAAGTCTCCCGTGAAATTAAATTTCAATATAAGGGACGCAAAAAACTGCGTTTAGATTTTAGCTTTGAGCGGAATGCTAAATAAAAAATATTGGGACACCCTGTCATTAGCGTTTTGAAATATTAGGTTATCTTTGTTAATTCACTTCACTTTAAAAATTCTATTGATTTTTAAGAACTCTTATTATTTGGAATGCTATTATTACTCTCTTATAACGGGCGTGGGATCTTATATTTAGAGAAAGTATATTCAAACAATTATGTAGAATTAATAGCAGCAAAAGTTGAAAAAATAAACAACATCCCAATAACCGAACATCCCAATAACAAAATTCTCACATATCATTTACAGAGGTCAGGAACTTGGTGAAAGCTCTAAACTCTCCAACCATCAGTATTAGTCTTTGCGGTGATTTTAATTTCCCATTTATGAGATGTAAAAGGATAGGAAGAAATATATACATAAACCAAGATAAAGGATGCACGCGGGAAGACCAGAAGCAGACAAATATGCTGTTAGCTGTAGCTGATGAATTTAGGTTAACACAAGAATTAACAGAAAACAAGAAAAAACAACTGCCTATATTTAATATTCACAAACAACAGTAATATAATTGATAACATAGAACTATCCCAACTATAATATCAGATCACAACATTAATGAAATAACAACCACTACAAAAACAACAGGGAAGGAAAGAACACGCGCTATAGAAAGAGGCAAATTTGAAATTTTTAATCTTCATTCAGGCTATAAATTGGAAAGTCATTACATTTAGCATGGAAGCAACAGACTGGAAAACCGTCTTTATTGATAAGACAACAGAAGAGATGATAATAACCCTTGAGGAGAAGAAATTGTGGAAAAACATAACCCAGAAAACAACAAAGAGGAAAGAGAAGCAGGTTTGAGAGAAAAAAGAGGTCAATATTCCGCAAGAGAAAGAGAGTGACTGAAAAATTAAGAAAGTGCCAAAACAACAACATCATAAAAATAATAAATGACAAACTGGAGAGCATACATTGCGTCATGCATGGTCTAATTGAGAACCATACAGAGAAAGAGGAAGACGACGCTACAGAAGCGATAAAGGTTAACTCAAAATACTTCTATAATTATGCAAAAACAGAAAGACGAAAAATCACGTGACTATTGGTCGTTTGAAGAATGAAAACAATGCATTAACCGATAATTTAAAAGGAGTATCTGAAATACTGAGAGTTCAGTATGAATCAGCTGTCATTATCCCCAAAACTGATAAATTAATATGCGATAGAAATGCGATCTTTGAAGAATTACAAGGGGAAAGTATAACCGACTTTGACTTTACAACAGGTCAACAGGACTTTACAAATATACGAAAACAACAGGAAAAGTAGAAAAATGGATGTATAATTTGCATAGCTGCAAACACTGATCATACTGAAATTGAAGTCAGTCAGAAATACAAAGTCAGTATTAACATCCCCATATAAAAAAGAAGACATTAGTCAACTAAAAACATTTAGAGAAGCTTCACAACAGCCAAGATCAATGGCTACAAATATATATACTGTCGTATATATGTCTTTACTATATACTTGAGCACATTTGACAAAAAAAAAAAATGATCATTTTATGTCGTTGAACTTTCTGACCATGGCTAAGCCTTTAGTAAATTAAAAACCTTAAAAGTTTATGAAGAATCTAGGCCTATAAAATAGATAAGTAAGCAATGATATATACTGTATATATATATATATATAACCACAAACATCAGTGATCATTATCCTACTTACACTACATACGATAACATTGTTCAGGTTGCAGATAAAACAACTACTGATTACAGAATATTTTCAGAAGTTAACAAAAAATATTTATTGGGGCTGTAGAAAACATTCGATTTGACTGTGACGAACCTTTATGTGATCCAGATCATACCTTTCAGTTCTTCTGTAACACCTTATTCCATATTTTTAATACTTGCTTTCCTTCAAGGAGGAAAACGGTTTCGCCCAAAAGTGTTGCAAATTCCATGGATCACTCCAGAAATTATCACTTCAATAAAGAACAGAGATAATTTATTCAAACTGCAATTACAAAGTAAAAATTTCCTAATGTACAATAATGCTCAGTATAGAAACAAATTAACTAAAATAACCCAAATTGCAAAATATAACTATTATAACGATCAATTTTCCAAACAAAAAGGAGACATGAAAAAGACTTGGACAACCATAAACAGTCTTCTCGGAAAGGAAACCAAATGAAGAAAAATTCAATAGACAAACTAAATGTTGGTAAAAAAAAAATTACTGATGATACTTCTATTGCAAACTCTTTAAATAACCATTTTACTTCAATAGCTGATATGCTTCGCTCCCAGTTACTAAATAATGATCACTCACCGTTAGATTATATGCCACCCAGCCCATTTAATTCATTTTCCCTTGTTCCTGCTACCTCTACTGAGGTCCGGAGTATTTTTGTGTAAATTAAAGAACAATAACATTCATTATATTCCTCTGCCTATATTGAAGCTTGTTAAAGATTAAGATATCTGTAACGTTATCAAAGTACTTCAAAAGGAATATTCCCATCAATGCTAAAAATTGGTTGTATAACATCCCTTTTTAAAGGGGGTGATCCTAAACTAGCAACTAATTACAGACCAGTGTGTTCATTATCTGTGTTCGGCAAAGTTTTTTAAAAAATTGTAAAAAAGTAGAATGCAGCTATATTTAGAATCCTACAATTTATTATCTCCAAATCAATATTTCTCTCGTAATAATAAAACAACGAAAATGGCTATTTTAAATCTTATGGAAAATGCAAATATAGCTAAAGAGAACAAAGAAATAATGATATCAATATTTATGGATTTGAGTATATTGTTACGGCTTTAAACGAACAATCAGTGATTGATTTAAAAGTTATTTGTCATTTTGTATCAGTAAATAAGGTTTGTCAACTAAAACGCTTGTTATCCGATACACTTAACTTCACATATAGGGCGGGTCATACTATGCATTTTTTTTAAATCAATGGAGAGGGGTGTTCAAATGACATATTTTGGTGTATAGAACACAATTCTGAAGAAAATATTTAATTCTGATAACCCTAACCTACATCATTTTGCAGTTGATTATTAGTAAATTGTTGATTATTTTACTATTGTAGTTACCCCAGAATATGTCTTCTCACGTTTTCTATCATGGCTGCTCACGTTATCTCTCATAGAGCATTGTTCTAACTAATTCATATAAACACATATAATGTAATTCATATAATAATATAAATTTAAATACTCAAATAAAAAGGTGTGCCATTCCACTTAATTGTAATTATCATACAGTTTGGTATATGAAATATTTTGACGGTTTTCTGGCGCGCATAAGGCCATTTTCTGAGCCACCTTTCTCAGAGGCTAGAATGTAACGTTTCAGAACATTCTAAAACGTTTTGTGAAATATTTGAAGTGACTCATGATTTATGAAGCTATTTTACCACCTTGGCTTGCAGTGAGGGGATAGATTTAGTGATTATCTACTGATATTTTTTTGTTACTGTTCACATGTGAGTATTATTCTGTTATATTTTAGAAAAAGCTATTTCTACGCATATGATAGTGATACATTGAGCAAAATTTAATTAACAACTTTGATTTGAGCTAAAATTAGGTGGTTCATTTTTAGTACAACTGAGCAGTATGAGGCCTATTTCAATGTTCTAAAGAATATTTTTAGGATGTGTTTCTTTAGTTTTTTTAGAGTACATGAACAAATTATTGCATTACAGACAACAGATAAATTAGCATTTTATAACATTTTGAAACCAAAAAAGCATAATGTGTTTAGCATTTGCAGATAAATTTGTTCTTGCCCATTTCAGCTCTTTTTTTAACCAAGAATTTTGCGCTGAAAAGAGTTAATACCTGTCTATAGTGGATACTTAACTGTTGTATTATTGTTTTTATTTCAGTGTGAACTCTTTAAGAAAATGGCTCAAGTCAGAACAAGGACGAAATCAAGTTCTCATCTGAGTAATCTTGTTGGCACTGGCCGGGAGCTATTGGTGTCTGAACTGCCAACTGTGAGGGATATCCTGAGGTATGGCATCTACTTGAGGAAGCAAAGTGAAGATGACAGGAGGAACTACCCAGTGGACAAGCTGGTGAGTGACATCTACCCTGGTCTGATTTGTCAGTGGAGCAAAGCTAATGCTCTTTTCAAACCACCTGTTATCAATGAAAAAGTGACCATCATGTCCAAGCTCAAGGAGGTCTGGAATCAGGCAGTGAAGTTTTCTCTTGGGAAGGGCAAACTTGATGCCAAAGAGAGGTTCATTGTTAAGTTAGACAAGTTCTTTGATATTTTGACTTGCAAGTGTCAGATTACCAGTTGTGAGGGGGAGGCTGTGAGGGCTGTGTTATCCAAGCCCACATTAACTGTTCCTGCAGCAGAGAGAAAAAGATTCCTGTGAAAGATCTTGCCTACATCAAGGGACAGAAAGAGAAGGTTGGAAGTAAGGGACCCCGCCAAATAGGGGGTCCTGATCTACCAGAGCACAAGAGACAGGTGAGGACATTGAAAAGGTAGTGGATGGAAAGGAAGGCAGAGAAAGGAGAAGGAGCAAGGAGGAAAGTGCTGCAGTAGCAGAGAAGGCAGCCAGGAAGGATGTTAAGAGATTTTTGGCAGATGTGATGAGGATCTGGAATTGGAGAGAAGTGGTGATGAAGATGAGTTTGTTCCTGAAGTTGAGCTCTTCCCTCAAACTGACCCTGAGCCAGCAGCTTCGGCAAAGGTACAGAAAAACTATGATGAGATTCAAAACATTGCCCTTGCTAGTGTAAGGTATGGCATAGGGCTGAGGCCAACTGCAGCGATAGCAACAGCAGCTCTGATTGACGCAGGAATCATCACAGAAGACAATACAAGTAAAGTGATTGATAAGAGCAAGGTCAAGAGAGCACAGGAGAAGTTGATGAGAGAGCTGGGGGAACAGTTCGAGAAGAAGTGCAGGGAGGAGGGGGGGATATCTTGCATCCTCTTTGATGGGCGGATTGACCTGACCAATGTGATGATGGAAGCTGAGGGCAGTGACCAATCTTTCCCGCAAAGATCAAGGAAGAACACTATAGTGTTGTTAGTGAGCCTGGCAGCTACTATCTGTTCCACTTTACCCCAGAGAAAGCAACTAAAGAGGAGTCACATGCGGAGAAGATTGCTAAGGTCCTGTTTGCCTGGCTGAAAGAGAGGGGTTATGATAAGACCTTGTTGGCCATTGGAGGAGACTCAACAAATGTCAACACTGGTGTGAAAGCTGGAGTAATGCGGAAGCTGGAGCTGCACCTGGGGAGAAAGCTGGTCTGGTTGGTGTGCAACCTGCACACTGTTGAACTTCCCCTGCGCCATCTCATTGTTGACCTTGATGGCCCTATCTGTCAGACAAAAAATTATCCGGGCCAATAGGAAAGCTCCTTGATTCTGCTACAGACTTTGATATCAATCCAAACTTCACCCGAATCTCTGTTGGCCCTCCACTGATCAAGCTTCCTGACAAGGTCATTCAAGATCTCTCAACTGATCAATACTATGGCTATAAAATTGTCTGTGCAGTCAGGGATGGAGTACTTCCTGCAGGGCTGGCTCTGTTAGAGATAGGACCAGTAAACCACAGCCGCTGGCTCACCACAGCGAACAGACTTCTCAGGCTCTGGGTGTCAAAGCACGGACTTAAAGGAAAGAACCTGAAGATTCTGCAATTCATTGTGGAATTCATCATTGGAGTGTATTACCCATGTTGGTTCAACGTGAAGGTCAAGCACTCCTGGATCGAAGGGCCTAGGCACATCCTCTTTCAGCTGGACTGCCTCAAGTCCCAGAGAAAGGAGGTGCTGGATATTGTGATGCCAACTGTGAGAAGATCTGCTTGGTATGCCCACAGTGAAGTCATCCTCCAAACACTACTCTGCTCTGAGGATCAGAAGGAGAGGATTGAAGGGGTGGAGAGAATCCTGGCCATCAGGGGAGAGGGGGACCCGGACACTCAGCTGGGGGACTCCTCTGTTAGGAGCAGAAGGACACCTGACATCAATTGTGATGCTTCCAGCATCGGTGACTTGATCAGCTGGTCAGAGGTGTGTCAGAGCCACCTCTCACCTGCTCTCTAAGCACCTCAGAGGTGAAAAACTTCATCAACACCCCCATGGAGGTGCGCAACTGGCCTTGCCACACACAGAAAGCATTGAGAGGGTTGTTAAAATGGTGACTGAGGCTTCTGCTAAGTACTTCTCACAGGAAAAGAGGGATGGAGGGATCAGGGCTCAGGAGACCAGCAGGAAGCTGATGTCCAAGTCTGAGTCAAAGCAGGATTTGTGCAACCTGGCAAAGTTCAAGATGTCAGGAGAATGATCTTTGTAATTATATCCAGTGATATACATGCAGTTCACCTATTAATAAATATATGTAAAGTTGATTTAGCCTTGTCAATATAAATGATTTACCTTATATCTTTTAATATATTATAAAGGGGTTCAAAAGGGTAAAATTGGCAATTTAGAAATACAAAATGATGTAGGTTAGAGTTATCATATCCAAAAAAGAAGCTCATATTTGAATTCCCCATGTAAAAACACATAATTTAGACACCCCTGATGGTAGGATTTCCTTCAGATTCATGTTGTCACCTGAGTACGACCCGCCCTACTTCACAATGTTTGCAGATGATAGAACTGTCCTTTTCTTGCAAAGATATTAATTCAGCTAAGAATATATTTAAATCAGAATCTATGAAATAGATGACCACCAATAAACTCTTCCTAAATAACAGTAAAACAAATTTCATGATATTTACTAACAAACGAAATGTGTATCTTGATGAACTAAACGTTGATGAAATCGGTGTAAAGGAGTGTACTGTAACAAAATTTCTTGGTGTAATGCTAGACAAGAATTTGCAATGGAGTGATCATGTAAATTATATCGCGAAAGAGATTTCAAAGAGCGTTGCTACGATGTTTAAACTGAGAAATGTAGTCCCTAAACAGGTTTCATTAACTCTGTATTCTTGTTCTTCTTTATATAACGTACAGCACCCTTGTTTCGGGAAACTCCGCTAACAACGTTTTAAACAGTCTTTGTCATCCAAAGACGAGAAATAAGGTTATTATCTGATGTTGATTTCCACGCTCATTCTAATGCATTATTTAAAGAGCTACTAAAGCTCGATGATGTAATCAAACTGGCACATTTTATTTTTTATTTCAAGTGTAAAAACAAAATCATTAACTTACAATGGGCAAATAAATATTTTGTAACTCACCAAGAAATCCACTCGTATCAGACCAGAAATAGATCATAGTATATTATACCCTAATTTAGATTGTCTTCACCTCAAAAACTATCCATTTTCATAGGAGTGAAACTATGGAATGATTTAGATTCTGATATAAAAAATATTGTGAATGTAAATTCGTTTAAAACCAAGTTGAAATCTCGATTAATAAAATGGCATACTAACAAAAATCTAGGTTTAATGTACGTACATTACTATTGTTTATTCATTTCTCGTGCGTAATCTAGGATTAAATATACATCACAGTATTTGTTATTTTTCAACTAACAAAATTAAACTACCATCCATATTTCCATCGCTAAACAAAAACAATAATAACTGATAAACCAAAATCAAATATGTACAAGGTCAAGGTGTTTAAGGTTGTTAAGATACTTAGTGAGCAAGGTATTTAATAATTTCGACATTTTAATTATATATTATTTAATTAATTATATGATATATAGTTTTATTATATTATATCAATAATTAATAATTAATTATTGATGTTAATAATTGATACTGATATTGATAATATTAATATTAATAATATTTAATTATATGATGTAGAGTCTCATTATATTTACATCGATTGTATTAATAATTAATTAGTAATGTTAATAATTTATATTGGTATTAATAATATTGATATTAATAATATTAATATAGTTAAATTATATTAATTATATTTAATTATATTTCAGCGTCTAATATCCAAATAAATACGAAGGTATAATCTTAGCTGAATACCTATATGTGATTATGTGCAGTTATGTGAATGTGCAATCCTAGCCGAATATCCAACGGTATGTATTTCTGAACATGTTTGAAGCTTACAACAGATAATTATCTCCATATACTTCTCTCTCTTTGCCTCTGTATCTTTAAAGCTACTCTGCGTTATCTATCAAGCCTTACCATACCACTCCATTCTGCCAATAAAGCATAAAATTTACTTCTTAATGGCAGTTCTCCGCTATGTAAATACAAGGTGGTCCAAAAGTCCCTATCTCTTTTGTTGAAATAATGATATTTCTATTTTATTTTCTACATGATGACGCAAGATCTGGACACCCAGGTACCTCTCAAGAAAATGTCGAATTTGTAAGAGATGCCTTTGAAACAAATCCTAGAATGGCAACTCGCACAGCATCACGTAGACTGAGCGTACCAAAACGACTCTTCTAACGATTTTAAAATCAACATTAAAAAAGAAAAGTTACCATATTCAAGTGCTACACGAGCCGCCATGTGCACAGAATTGATTGAAAAAATTCATACCAAAAACATATTAAACCATATTCTCTTCAGCGATGAGGCGACATTCCACACATGCGGAAAGGTTAATCGACATAATTACGTATCTGGACAGGTGAAAAAACAACCGAGTTCTACGAAAGGGGGAAAGATTCTCCTAAAGTTAATGTCTGTTTGAGTATGACAAGATCGAAGATTTATGGACCGTTTTTTTTTGCAGAAGCTACGGTAACGGAGCCAATTTATCTTGACATGCTTCAGCAGTTTATTAAATCCCAGCTTCGTTCAGATGGAATTCTCGACACTGTTGTCTTTCAACAAGATGGAGCTCCATGTCACTATACAAACATCGTTCGAGTGTACCTTGCTGAGCTCTTACCAAATCGCTGGATTGGACGTGGTGGAAACAGGCCCTGGGCAGCACGATCTCCGGATTTAACACCATTAGACTCGTTTGCGTGAGGCTTTATAAAGTCTGAGGTTTACGAAGCAAGAGTTACAGACCTGCAGGATCTGCGAACCTGCATCGTCACGACAATCGCTGAAATAACTCCAGAGATGCTTGAGAATGTGTTCCGCAATGCAGTGGACAGATTTGAGATTTGCAGAGACACTGATGGTGCTCACGTTGAATATTAGACCTAAGCTTCATAAATAAATATACATCTAATTATGTTACTACATTTTTATCCTAAACTACTATTATTTCAGCAAAATAGATAGGGAGTTTTGGACCAACCTGTACATATATATATATATATATGTATATATATATATATATGTATATGTGTATGTATGGACATATGTATTTATGTATGTTTGTGTATGCATATATATATATATATATATATATATGTGTGTGTGTGTGTGTGTGTGTGTGTGTGTGCATATGCTTCCTGTAGCAACTGAGGGCTCATCAACTCGCGTAAAAAAATAATAAATTGTAATATGATATTAATATTGTTGTGTTGCTGTTAATATCGTTTCATATTGTTTATGTGTATATTGTCTATACATACAGTATGTTCAGGAATGCATTAACTCTCACACTATCATATATATATATATATATATATAAATATATATATATCTATATATATATATATATATATATATATATATATATATACATTCAACTGCCAAAGAACACGCAGTATAAATAACGTAAAGAACGACGCTTGTATAGGAGATATTCCGCGCAAGACGAGAGAGAGAGAACGGAACAAATGAAAAAAGAGGTAACCACCTGGGAATCGAACCGGGATCTTCCGATGCCGGTCAGACGCGATACCATTACACCATAGACCTCACTCTTCAAATGCCGTAATTCTTCTACATACTCGCAGAAACCAATGCCCCAAGGGGGCACCTCCGCATGCCGTAACATTATATACATTCAACTGCAAAGAACACGCAGTATAAATAACGTAAAGAACGACGCTTGTATAGGAGATATTCCGCGCAAGACGAGAGAGAGAAAACGGAACAAATGAAAAAATGAGGTAAACACCTGGGAATCGAACCCGGGATCTTCCGATTGCCGGTCAGACGCGATACCATTACACCATGGACCTCACTCTTCCAAATGCCGTAATTCTTCTACATACTCGCAGAAACCAATGCCCCAAGGGGGCACCTCCCGCATGCCGTAACATTATATACATTCAACTGCAAAGAACACGCAGTATAAATAACGTAAAGAACGACGCTTGTATAGGAGATATTCCGCGCAAGACGAGAGAGGAGAACGGAATATCTCCTATACAAGCGTCGTTCTTTACGTTATTTATACTGCGTGTTCTTTGCAGTTGAATGTATATAATGTTACGGCATGCGGGAGGTGCCCCCTTGGGGCATTGGTTTCTGCGAGTATGTAGAAGAATTACGGCATTTGGAAGAGTGAGGTCCATGGTGTAATGGTATCGCGTCTGACCGGCAATCGGAAGATCCCGGGTTCGATTCCCAGGTGGTTACCTCATTTTTTCATTTGTTCCGTTCTCTCTCTCTCGTCTTGCGCGGAATATCTCCTATACAAGCGTCGTTCTTTACGTTATATATATATATATATATACAGGGTGGGCCGTAAGTTTCCATACATAGGAAAAATTAAACGTTTGTTTTTATGTTTCAGATACCCTAAGAATATGCGTTTGACGTAAGATCTTGTTTACTGATGAAGCAAATTTTTACGTCAATGGAGAGGTTAATCGGCAAAACATACGTTATTGGAGTAATGCTAACCTAACTGGTTGAGTCCGACGAAGATGCAGGTGCCGGTAAAGTGATGGTGTGGGCCGGGATATGGGGTGACAGAATTATTGGACCAATTTTTGTCAGTGGAAATCTTAATGCCGAAAGGTATCTTAACATGTTGCAAGAAGAGATTTTCCCATCCCTGCTAAACGAGGAAGGTAACTTCCCAGTTTACTTCCAGCAAGATGGAGCTCCACCTCATTATGGTCTTCACGTGCGTCGGTATTTGGATCAGCAGTTCCGGATGCTTGGATTGGTCGGCGTGGTCCTGTGGAGTGGCCTCCCAGATCCCCAGATTTCACCCCTTTGATTTCTATCTTTGGGGGCACTTGAAGGCCATGGTGTATCAGGAAAAGATACGAGACATAAATCATCTAAAGGAACGTATCACCAACGCCATTACAAGCATAACGTCAACTGTGCTAATGCGTGTTCATCAACAGTGGGGAACACGTATTGAAATGTGTTTTCAAAACAATGGCAACCATGTAGAGCATATTATATAAATAAAAATGGTTGTCCATAAAAAAATGTTTATTTTCCTATGTATGGAAACTTACGGCCCACCCTTATATATATATATATATATATATATATAATATATATATATATACACCGGGTGATTACAAATGATGTTCCCGATTTTAAACATTTATTAGGAAAAAACTGGCAAATCTACAGCGAAAAGCAAGATATACAAATAAAGAATATTTCAGGGAATTTTTATTCGTAACATTGAACACGTCAGAGAGAGCCCTAAAGTTAACATGTTTTGTGCTCTTACCGCTGAGAAAGTGTACTGTCTATTCTTCTTTGCTGAACAACCAATTAATAGTATCATTTACCGTGATATGCTACAGCTGTGGCTGATGCCCAGCTGCTAGGGAACAAAGCTGATGTGTGGTTTCAGCAGGACGGTGCCACCCTATTTCCACAATGAGGTTACAACATTGCTGAATGAGCAATTGCCGGATCGTTGGATCGGGGGGGGGGGGGGTCATTTCTTGGCTGGCTCGTTCGCCCGATCGAACCCCCTTTGACTTCTTCCTCTGGAGCTATGTCAAAAATAAAGTTTTTGTTCCACCAATGGCAACAACTTTAGAACATTTTAAGGAAAGGATACGTGAGGCTGTTAGAAAAGTTCAGTATGATATGCTACAAAATGCATGGAGGGAAACAGAATACCGCTTTGATGTCTGCAGAGCCACAAAAGGAGCTCATATTGAACTTCATTAGCTTGTAAATAAAACTTTTTGAGTTCTTTTTTATTTTTATATCTTGCTTTTCGCTGTAGCTTTGTTAGTTTTTTTATAATAAATGTTTAAAATCAAGAAGATTATTTGTAATCACCCTATATATATATATATTATATATATATATATATATATATATATATACAATGTCGTTCAGAAGTCTGCGTTCACCTTATAATCACCCAATTTATTGTAAATTGTACAAATATATATGATAATTACAACAAAATTTGATTTTTTATTGTTACATTACTTGCTTCTAAATGTAATTATTATAAATTAGTAAAGAAATTAACAATTTAATGGCATAATCTTATTAATAATCGATATGACGACCTTTTGCTTTAATGATAGCTTCCCCTCTGTGAGGCATAGATTCGACAAGTTTCTGGATAACATCTTGTGCTATGCCGTTCCAGCATTCTTCTACATCCTCCAGGAGAGAATCAAGAGAAGTTATATTCTTTTTAGCTTTCAGACTCTTCAAATGGTCCCAAAGATGCTCTATTGGATTGAAATCAGGATTTTGTGGAGGAAACTTCATAATTTGTAGAACACCTTCATTTTTTTTCTTGTTGAAATAGTTCATGCAAAGGTTAGTAGTGTGTTTTGGGTCGTTATCCTGCTGGAAAATGAATCCTTGACCACAAAGCCTCAATCCTGATGGTATTGCATATCTCACTAGTATGGAGTGGTACTTCTCTTTTGTGAGAGTGTAAGCGATTCTGTGAAGATCTCCAATCCCAGAATAACTGAAACAACCCCAAACTTGAATGTTGCCTCCACCATGTTTTACCGAGTGTTTTATGCATGGATCTATCAGTTTTTCGTTGGTTTACGTCTAACATAAACTCTTCCATGAGACCCAAAAGTTCCACTTTTGATTCATGAGTAAAAATAACTTTTTTCTAGTCGTCTACAGTAAAATTTCATATTCTCTTGCCCACTCCAATCTTTTAGCTTTATTCTGTTTCCTCAGTAGTGGTTTGGGCACAGCAGCTCTGCCATGGAGACCCGTTCTGCATCAATTTAGCGAATACACATTCAGCGAGTGCACTTTGAGCGAAGGAAATTGAGCGAGTACAAATTGAGTGACTTGACGCATTGAGCGATTAGGCTAACTGAGTGAGTACAAATTGAGCGAGAGCAAACTGAGCGCAAACTGACGTAAAAATAATAAACATTCACCTTGTAAAAAATATTTACTTAAAACAGATATATTTAATTAAAATGTATATTAGATCTTCGGGTGATCATGATATATATATGCCCGGTTAGGTTAATTGAATGTCCGGTTAGGTCAACTGTACGCCCTTGATGATTGGTTACGTTAAGTCTTTGTACTGAACACATTTATGTCAAAAATTTAAATGTCATTTGTGTCACGTCAAGTCGCTCAGTTTTCTCACTTGCTCAATTTGCGCTCGTTCAAGTTTGCCTAATCGCTCAATGCGTCAAGTCGCTCAATTTCCCTCGCTCAAAGTGCACTCGTTCAATGTTTACTCGCTCAATTGTCGCACAATCTTCAATTACGGCCTGAACGAGAGAATAGAGAAAATTATTAATTATTTTTTAATCAAATTGCTACAAAATGTCATTGACTAATTGGTTTTATCACTTATAATAGACCAGTTGTTAAAATTACTGTATGAATACACTATTTTGGGGATTAATAACATTTGGCTATGGTCTGTCACCAATACCTGGATTAAAATCGATGTTATTATAATGCAAAGAAAAAAACGTAACAGGACCAAAAGAGGACCATTTTCGTCAATGTGTCCTTTCTTATGAAATAAAAGCTACATTACTTACGCATGTAGTAGAATCCATGAAATACCATTTCTTGTGAAAGAAAATATCTTAATATAGCGGACATACTTTCTCAGAGTTGCATTATTTTCTAGAAATTGTCTAAAACTGAGGTGGACGCAGAGTTTTCAACGCCACTGTATATATATATATATATATATATATATATATATATATATATATATATTCAGTGATGGAAATGTGGGACACGCGGGTACACGGCGTGTACCTACTTCTCAATTTGCAGTTGTAACTGATGAAGCATCAGTTGTAAAAATTTTATTTATTTTATCAATAAAGGTTATTCATTTTAATTCAATTCGATATATATATATATATATATATATATATATATGCGCCTCGGTGGTATAGTGGTTAGCGTCGCTGACTACGAATCCATCGACCCGGAATCGAGACCCTGTGACGGCAGGCGGCTCGCAGCAAAACCCAGCTGTTCATCCTTCCACACAATAAAAAAAAGAAAGTGGTTGGTAAATAAATGGGTACCCTAGGTAGCCTAGTAGTTAAAAAGGCGGGCTGCTGGTGGGACGTGGTTCGGATTCCACGTTAAACTGTAGGTCTAAGGTGGAGTGAAAAGTTTGACCTTCATCAGAATGAACAATTAGGGCGGAAGCAAACCAAAGGTGTGTGTATATTAGTGATGTAGCGGATGTCATTTTTTCACATCCGCGGATGCGGATGTGGATGAGGATGTTTGATTTCAACATCCGCGGATGCGGATGCGGATGTCTACATTTTCGTTATTTTTTAGGATATATTCGAGATTTGTTGTGTTTAACGTATATAATAAGTTATTATATAGAGAGAGCTGTAGCTATAATGTAGTATAATTGATTAATTGTACAATAATTGCTGTACTTTTCCCTGAACATATAAAATAATAGCAAGCATCTAACTAATATAGAAATCAATTAGTGAATTCGTCTGCAAATAAATTCGTTATATTTTGTTGAGTTTCAGCCACAATTAGAAACCATAATTGTGTTACCCGACCTCTTTCCCCAACCTCCACCCTTATAGAAAGAGATCTTTAATTAGCTTGATAACTATTTATATTAAGTTTAAAGTTTTATTAGGCATATTTATAAATGAGTAATAAAATAAAGTAAACTAAGATGTTCATCGTTTAATGTTCAAACTTAATTATAGGAAGGTTATGCTTAAGGAACATTAATTTTTCTGCCTTTTCTGCTGCCAGTCTGTTTCTCTTTTCATCATATATTAATCCAGCACTGCTAAATAATCTCTCGCTTGGTACGTTTGTTGGAGGACAGGCTAAATGTTTCCTTGCAAGTTTACTCAAGTATGGATAGATATTCTGCGTATTTTTCCACCAACTAATAGGATTGTCACATGCAGCCAGGCGTTTTTCTTGGTGATAGCTCTCGATCATTTTTACTACATCTTTTGACATCGCGTAGGTCTCGTCATCGCTGCTTGACTCAAGAAACTGAGAGAGAGATTCTGTGATAGATTTGCTTGTTGAAGGTGTTGGTTTTGTCACTGAAACTTTTATTCTTTTGGTGGGTGGCGAAGCGACAGATTCAAGAGATTGAAGCTCTTCAACTGCTTTGCCAAGTGATGATTTAACTCGTTCTAATGTACTAGGTGAAAATAACTTAGCTTTGTAACGTGGATCTAAGTAGGTTGCAAGAGAGTAACTTCATACAAGAACAGCCTCTCGTCTTGTCGCTTGCATCACTTTTGCGCACAAAGAACTAGTTCTATTATTATAGTAGAATTTGATAATTTCCTCTTATTAATGACGTTTTATCTCAACGGTCCACATCCGCACGACATCCGCAGTCCAAAGTGCGGATGCGGATGCAGATGCGGATGCGAGAAAATGTGCGGATGTTCCGTGGATGCGGATGCGGATGTGACCTACATCACTAGTGTATATATATATATATATAAGACAAGCAATAAGGTTATTAATTGATGCTAAGACTTATTGCTCATTTGACGAGCAACAGGAAGAAGTTAACGTGAATACTATATTGAAATAGAAACAAATCAACAAAGAAATGAATCAATAAAAATAAGTGGGTAATTTGCCCCAAACCACATTCATAAATGAATTAATCCTTTTCAACTCTATTCTCAGATTCCATCCTGAAGACTCCGATCCAACTTTCTCTTCCAGAAGCGTTCTTTGATCGTTTGAAGCTCCTTCTTTGCAAAGGTCTATCTATTTGTCCGTTAGCCAGACCCCATATTTTGACCAATCGGTACCACTAAGGCAAACCAGATGAAACAATGCTTTTTGGAAAGCTTATAATTTGTAGTTTTCAAATATGCTTGCTGGACATCCGTATCTGGTAGCGTTTTAGTGTAAATCTTCATCGAACATTGGCACCCAATATTTCAATATTGGGCGCAAACTTAAAATGTTAAGCAGTTTTATCATCTACTTAGCATCCTTCATCATTGGTATGAGGGACGTTTGGTTCCCCCGAGTGGTACCGATCAACCCTTCTGGCCCACGGACTATTATTATATAGTCTCTCTAGTCCTAACTCTCGTCTTTCCTCCGCTGTACTATTCCGGCTGAAATGAATAAACGTTCAGACGACAGTCGTAATGTCGAAATAATTTAGGAACTAATTCAGAGGGGAAAATAGACTGTCATGCAACATTTTCACGTGTGTATATATATATATATATTTCAAGAGTCTGTATATGTTTGTTAATTAACACATCACTCAAAATAAAACCTTCTAAATTTAGAACTTATAAGTTCTTTTCGACGGTGTATTCCAGGGGAAGTTTTTCCTTCTTTTGGGTGTCAAAACCTTTTGTCAGATGCTATAATAACATCTTTTAATGATACATAACTTCTTTAGAGAGAAGAAATGGTCATCAAAACTTCTTTTTGGAGTCATTTCAGACGAGAGAAGATATTTCTATATATGAAAATGAAAATGAAAATGTTTATTGGCAGATTATAGTCCATAGGACAAATATTATTAATACAATGACAGTGTGTGTGTGTGTATATATATATATATATGTATATATATATATATATGATGAATAAAACCACGAAGGAAAGGAAACAGAATGGTGCTCAAGACGAAAGTGCTTGAGCACCATTCTGTGTTTCCTTTCCTTCGTGGTTTTATTCATCATAAATATTTTTCACGTGTTACTTTCGTGAAAGAATTTTCATATATATATATATATATATATATATATAATATATATATATATATATATACACACACACAGGGTGTCCGAGAATTATCTGTACAATTTTTGGCTGTTATTAAAAGTCAACCATGACTTGTAGCTTCCTATTTTTGTTCGTGTCACAACCCTACGATCTACCATATCTATGGTTTAGTCGTATCCATTTTTCATTTGTTATAGAAGTTATTAATTAATTATGATTGTCTTGCATCTCACCCTCGTCCCTAGATTATGCATACACATTGCATATAACAGGATTGGAACCCGTAGTTGTACTTCTTAGTCATTAATACCCACTCTTTGTCTCTAATTCGTTCTTGTAAATCTTCCTAATAATGATTTGTATTATACGTACAAATTCAATAACTATGACGTCATAAAGTAACTTAATTCTCTTCACGTTTTCCATACCTTGAACACTGAATCACGTGTTTAGTATAGGGTGTCTCACAATACATGCAACCCATGTCACTGCTAATAATTCTGCCAATATTAATGTTCTCGTTCTATTTTTTCAGATTTGAAGAGAGGAGACGATAACAACTAATAATTATCAATCAAAATGCCTTGGACAAAGGGGGAAAAAATATTTT
Organism: Bathynomus jamesi; assembly: GCA_023014485.1. Lineage (NCBI taxonomy): Eukaryota > Metazoa > Arthropoda > Malacostraca > Isopoda > Cirolanidae > Bathynomus > Bathynomus jamesi. The sequence goes on along the minus strand of JAJOZX010000657.1, from coordinate 780,967 downwards.
GCGTCACTACTTATTTGGAGACGAAATCATTCAAAACTGTGCAAGCGAAATTTCGCAGGAAGTTCAACTTCAACAATTATCCCCAGAAAAGCCAAATTTATCGTTGGGCACACAAATTTCAAGCCACAGGATCAGTAAACAATCTCAACAAGAAAGCAGAAACACCCAGATCTGGCAGGAAGGTGACTGCAAGATCTCCTGACAATGTGAATGCTGTGAGAGATTCTGTCGGAAGGAGTCCGAAAAAGTCAATCCGAAGACGTTGCCAAGATCTGGGTCTTTCACGTGCGTCAGTGCAAAGAATCTTGATCAAGGATCTTCAGCTGTACCCATACAGGATCCAGATCAAGCATAAACTCACACCAGCTGACATGGCAAAACGTGTTGTGATGTGCCGGTGGTTCGAGAACAAGATCGAAGAGGATCCTGACTTTCCCGAGTGGTCTCCGCATTCACCCGATCTGAACCCCCCCAGATTTTTATCTCTGGGGGTTCTTGAAGGACCACGTGTATGAGAATCGTCCTCAATCCATTGCTGAACTGAAAGTGGCCATCACCCAGAAGATTCGTGCCATCAGGAAGGAAGAGTGTGTCAGGGTGATTGACAACTTCGCTCTTCGGCTTCAAGTGTGTCTGCAGCGCAAAGGCGGTCATTTGGAACATGTGCTCTAATAAATGTATCCTTTGATCTAGAGACCTCAAATCTTCAGTTTTTAATTGTTATCATATCAGCTTCCAGGAAATGCAATCGTTTTTGGAGTTTATTTTCTGAGTAATAAATTATTATCATGTCAATGGGTTCCATCTATTTTGAGACACCCGGTATTTGGACATCTTCCGTATTGAATGTATGGTAAATTCTTTAATAATAATAATAATAATAATAATAATAATAAAAAGAAAAAAAAACTTCATTCTCTATATATCATTATTTATGTTGTTTCCTACCTATTGTCTACTGATACCTATCAACCTATCAGTCCATATTTTACGCGTCTCTATATTACGCACACAACCTATTGTATTACGTACATGTGCGTTCACCCCTCACAAGACATTCATTAGGCTTACAGTAGTTGAGTGGTCGAATTCGCGAATCACAGCAGAATTGAACGTTTCTAAGATAAACAACATCTTTCGCTCTGATCCAAATTCATAACATATTATAATGTAATATAACATATTATGTTGTATATAAATTATCTTGTCTTGTCTCATGTACTTGTGTGGTACTAATAACCATATATAATAACCATATATAATAACCATATATAATCTAACCATATAATCTGACCATATAATCTAACCATATAATCTAACCATATAATATAACCATATATATATATAAAAACACTGTAAGAATGGTAACGACGTAATGTACTTCAATGAAACTATAATTGAATGTAATGACTTTATATATAATGTAAGAATGTACTTTAATAGAACTGTAAGGGACAATCATAAGCGAATGGGAAGTAATCCATAATCGCAATCATAATTGTAATAAACCCAAACGAAAATGTACTCAGTCGTGTATTTCAATTGTACTTATGTACTACTATGAAATGATATCGCCTTCAGAAATGAAGATTCGGCAAAAAAAATAAGATTATTTTATTTTTTTTTATTTATTTTTTTATATTTTTATTTGGAAACTTTCAAACACCTGATCGTGTTTAAAAGGGGGGAAACTTAACCTCCAACTGCCATCCCCCAACATTCAGGCATATATTATACATGTATTTGTAAAATGAAGGACACTTCATTACGGCTCTCTGCTTTGGTCACTGCTAAGACTCCCTTGTTAGCAGCTTCGCTGCGGGGAGGGGGCAGAGGCCCCTTGCCTCCTTAATATTTTTAGATTCCGGCCTGAGCTATGGTCGAAAGAGGTCGAACCTCTACCCCTGTAAATTCAGAGCAGTACCTGTATATTTTTAAGAAGTAAATCACAGCAAGCGAAACTTTTTATTTTCCCCATCGAGTTGGGCTATCTTCAGAGGAATTTAGTCAGTAAAGTAGAAGTATCAGAGTATTATTGAAAGAAAAGAATTAACAGAGTGTCGACCCCATAAAGCGAGAGAAAAGAATTAGAAAGTTATAGAAGAAAAGTATATAGAAGAAATATCCGTTGCTTGCCCCTTAACCAAGAACGCCTCGTCGATACGAGACCCCATAGGGACATAGAAGAAGGAAGGGTCTAACAGACTGGCGACCCTATAGCCAGGATAAACACATAGAAGAAGGAAGGGTCTAACAGACTGGCGAACCTTTACCAGGATAAGAAAAAGATTTTTAGAAGAAGATTTGTAGAAGAAGATTTTTAGAAGAGGATTTTAAGAAGAGGCCACTCTTTGGCCAAGATAGAAATTACCCTGCATCAGGATAAAACCAGTTGACCGGCGTGTCACGACTTCTAGTTCGTAACATCCACCCTTGAATCGGTGTGTCACGACTTCAAGTTCTCCACGCCTAGTTTTCATCCAAGAAGAAGTAGCCAGCAAGACGTCTTCAGGACACGTCTCAAGGAAATTTTGTTAAGTACAGAGTTTGTTTTTTTTAAAGAAATTTATAAACACTTGAAAAGTCAGTATTATTAACAGTTAATAATGAATATCAAGTCAGAATTCACAAGAAACACAGTGAACATTCCATACACCAGTGATACATTTGTTTTTATTGAAACAGTAATTTCAAAGAGAGTTAATTTCAAAGAGAGTTAATTTCAAAGAGAGTTAATTTCAAAGAGAGTTAATTTCAAAGAGAGTTAATTTCAAAGAGAGTTAATTTCAAAGAGAGTTAATTTCAAGAGAGTTAATTTCAAGAGTTATTTTCACTGTTATATTCAGTATAGAATAATTTTATTTTATGTATCAAACATAATAGTATCGTACCTTCCCGTACATTAGAATGAAATATTGTTACATTTTTTTTTTATTTTTGTTTGCAAATTTTTTTCAATTACTGAATTGAATTGACTTGCAAATTAAGAAAGAGAGAGTTTACAGAGAGTTTATAGATTTAGAGAGATACTTGAAGTAATTTTGAAGTCATTTTTTGAAGTCATTTTTTGAAGTCATTTTTGAAGTCATTTTTTTGAAGTCAGTTTTTGAAGTCAGAAGGTTGCACCAAGAGGGTCAACCAAAACAGAGGTTAATCGTCTCCACTTGATAAAGATCAAGTGCAGTCATTTTCCATTTTCAGTTAATTTCAAGTTAGTTTAAGTTATAGAGATACTTGATTGCATTTCAAGTAAGTCGGTTGCACCAAGAGGGTCAACCAAAACAGAGGTTAATCGTCTCCACTTGATAAAGATCAAGTGCAGTCATTTTCCGTTTCAGTTAATCTTCACTTGATAGCAGTTCAAGTGCAAGTCAGTTTAAGTTTCAAGATACTTGACAAGCGTTCAAGTTAGACAGTTTAAGTTTCAAGATACTTGACAAGCGTTCAAGTTAGACAGTTTAAGTTTCAAGATACTTGACAAGCGTTCAAGTTAGACAGTTTAAGTTTCAAGATACTTGACAAGCGTTCAAGTTAGACAGTTTAAGTTTCAGAATACTTGACAAGCGTTCAAGTTAGACAGTTAAGTTTCATTTTCAGTTTCAGAATACTTGATAGAGTTCAAGTCAGTTTTATTCAAGTCAGAGAGTTTTATTTGAAGTCAGAGTTTTATTTGAAGTCAGAGAGATTTATTCCAAGTCAGAGAGATTTATTCCAAGTCAGAGATTTATTCCAAGTCAGAGAGATTTATTCCAAGTCAGAGAGATTTATTCCAAGTCAGAGAGATTTATTCCATGTCAGAGAGATTTATTCCAAGTCATTTTTATTCCGAGTCCCAAGTCATTTTTATTTCGAGTCCCAAGTCAGTTTTCAATGCAGTCAATTGAATTCAACTTTTTCTTTGTAATTTAAGATAATTTAATTTAAGAAAATGTAATCTAAGAATTCAATTCAACCTTTTTTTTGTGTTGTAAAAGAAATCTAATTCAACCTGAATTGACCGGGTTGCGTCTTTAGTTAACCTTTCTTTGTTTTGTTGTGAGAAGGAAATTGACCGATTTGTCTTTTCTTTTCATGCCAGTTTTGCGTATATAAATATATAGTTATGTAATTCATTATTTGTAACCAAAAATAGTTTTTACAATTGTTTGTAACGATTTTGGTAATTATTGTAATGTATATGAGGAACATGCCGTCCCTCCGTTTGTTGAACTCTTTTAATTTTTTGTTCTAAGTAGTGTGACAAGCTCACGAAAGACTTATTGTCAATTTCAGACTTATATCCCCCGCTTAGTCACTCAATTCCCCCGAATGTAGTACTCCAAACTTTGTTTTTTTTTATTTTTATTTTTACTTTAACACCCCAACCCCAGTTGAACCCAGTGTCGACCAAAACCGTTTTTACAAAAGTTTTTAACGAGTTTTATAATTATTTTGATTATATGATGACAGAAATAGCGTAACAATTAATCGATCATGTACCTAATTTATCCTGCTCTGTACGATCGGGAAATTTACCCGTATGACCGCACATACCCTAAATTTCAGTCATTTAATTTTTAATAAAACTTCTACACAATAAAACAGATGTATTTGTCTATATGCAAACAAGTTTTCAGATAAAAAAAAAAAAAAAAAAAAAATCAAATAATTCAAATTCTATCAACATTCAACGAAAGAGTATAATTTTTCTACTTGACATGCAATAATTATTAAACCTTTTTAATATATTTTTTTTATATAAAAATAATTGTTAATGTAAAATTTAATTGAAATTATTAAAAGAAAAGATTGTTCGAAATGCTTCCCTTCCATTTCAATAACTTTTTTATTCTTGGCCGAAACTCATCTATGGCTCGATTTACTTTTATTTTTTTTAGAATATTATAAAATTGTATTTAGCTCGTTGAAATGCATAATTGATTTATATTTTTAATTTGTATTCTTAAGTTTTTTTAATTCAATTATCGTAGGGATGCTTCTGGTTAATGTTAATGGTTATATAGTTATAGATAGCTACGAATGTTACTAGTCGAATTTAATTCCATCTTCAAAATTTAATTTTTAATACCGCTAGATTTACTTTCATTAATTGTAAGGTCCTCTAAGTACATTTCTTTTTATTACCTTAATACGTGTAACTGATTTAATTAAATACTTAAATACTACCTTGAACTTAAAGGATTTTATAATAATAATAATAATAATGATAATAATAATAACAATAACTGACTTAAACTTAAAAGATTTTATAACCCTAACCCATCTTAAATTATTATACATTATTTTTAAACTTTGTTAATTCAAAAACCTCCCAAATCCCTACACATACACACGCATGTATGCGCACTATATATATATATATATATATATATATATATATATATATATATACAAACCTTATGCTAAAATCATTGGATGTCACAATAAACTATTTCATAGCGTGTAAGTGCTAACTATGCTATTTATATAGTCCTACGCATTTTTGCTTACTATATATAAATTTTTGCTCAGGCGTTTATTCAGTTAATTTAAAAATCCTCTCAGCTAAACTGTCCCTCAAAGTTATAAGATACACACTTTGTATCTAATACACACAAATACACACTAGACCACAGGTCTATACATCATCCATTACGTAATTCGATTTTTTACCTACAATAGTCAATAAAATTAGTTATAGACTGCACGATCAGGGTAACTTTGGAAAATAATTTATATTTTTCCCTTTTACCTACTATTCATTATGTATGTAATTTTCTCCACAGAGTTTTTTTTTTTTTAATTAACAATATCATTCTTTGTCTAACTTAATTGTTTGTCCAAATTAATGTATTAATCCTTTTATTCTGTTTACATAAATTAAAGTATTAATCTGAATTTTTTATATTTTATAAGCAAGTGTCATTTTAAAGAATTGATTACTCTCCATTGTACGCAACCACCGAACTCACTTGTTCTGTATAAAAATTTGTAATGTAAAGAAATATTCGTCATCTAACTTGTAGTAGTTAGGATGTTATTTTCTCATTTGTATTGTATTAATGGTACCCTATTAGATTATTGTATAAATATCATTTTTTAAAAGGGGAGAGCAATGTAAAAAAATGAACAATGAATAATCAATATTCATTTTTACATAAGAACTAAAATCGCTTAACGCGAGTTTGGATAATAATTTTACTTGTAGCTTCCTATTTTTGTTCGTGTCACAACCCTACGATCTACCATATCTATGGTTTAGTCGTATCCATTTTTCATTTGTTATAGAAGTTATTAATTAATTATGATTGTCTTGCATCTCACCCTCGTCCCTAGATTATGCATACACATTGCATATAACAGGATTGGAACCCGTAGTTGTACTTCTTAGCCATTAATACCCACTCTTTGTCTCTAATTCGTTCTTGTAAATCTTCCTAATAATGATTTGTATTATACGTACAAATTCAATAACTATGACGTCATAAAGTAACTTAATTCTCTTCACGTTTTCCATACCTTGAACACTGAATCACGTGTTTAGTATTTGGACATCTTCCGTATTGAATGTATGGTAAATTCTTTAATAATAATAATAATAATAATAATAAAAAGAAAAAAAACTTCATTCTCTATACATCATTATTTATGTTGTTTCCTACCTATTGTCTACTGATACCTATCAACCTATCAGTCCATATTTTACGCGTCTCTATATTACGCACACAACCTATTGTATTACGTACATGTGCGTTCACCCCTCACAAGACATTCATTAGGCTTACAGTAGTTGAGTGGTCGAATTCGCGAATCACAGCAGAATTGAACGTTTCTAAGATAAACAACATCTTTCGCTCTGATCCAAATTCATAACATATTATAATGTAATATAACATATTATGTTGTATATAAATTATCTTGTCATGTCTCATGTACTTGTGTTGTACTAATAACCATATATAATAACCATATATAATAACCATATATAATCTAACCATATAATCTGACCATATAATCTAACCATATAATCTAACCATATAACACTGGGCAACACGTATTTTATTGAATGATATCTGACACTTGATTCTAGGTAATTTGGGTGCGCTGAATACGAATTTCAACTCGGTTTGGCTCTATCAGGTCCTGATTCTTGTCGACAGCCTATGTGCCATTTTCCAGATTTTTCAAATTAGGACTAAAAAATTAAGTCATGTGTTAAATTTTTTTTTCAAGTTTCATGAATACAAGCAGTTCAAACTACAGTAAAATTACATTATAACGATAGAAATGACTTAAAATAAAAAAACAAACAGATATGAAGCTTTCACTGTGGCAAAAATTTTCTTTGTAAGACTTTCTAGCGTATTGCTTGTTGATGGCAGGTCTCTTTTCAAGCACCAGCAGTAATCAGCCATCATGTGGGAATCCCAGCGGCCTTGGTACCGTTTCCTCCATAATTTTGATATCTTGGTGGAATCTCTCCCTTGTTCGTCACTTACATCACCTAAATTACTTGGAAATTGGTCAAGATGGCTATTCAAAAATGCATTTTTATGCTCATATTGCAACCTAACTCTTTGTAGTCCCTTAAAAGTTTTTTTACGATTTCTTCGTAGTTATCTGCCCTATAATTGCCTAAAAAGTTTTTCTATCAAGTCCACGAATGAGAACCAGCCATTTTTTTCGCGTTCATTCATGACATTAGGAAAATTGCTGTCTTTAATCATTGTTCTTATTTGTGGACCGTCGAAAATTCCCGCCTTGATTTTTTCATAACTTAAACTTGGAAATTTGAAGTTATTTATTTGAAACACTCGCCGTTCGTATCTAAAGCTTTTACATATTGTTTAATGAGGCCTAGTTTTATATGCAGAGGAGGAAATATGATTTTATCTCTGCTCACTAAAGGTGGATTAATTACGTTTTTTTTCTCCGACAGTAAGTGATGTTCGTGCTGGCCAGATTTGTTTGAAATAATGTTCTTCCTTGGCTCTGCTGTCCCCATAAGCAAAGGAAGCAGGGATATTTAGTATACCCTCCTTGTTGTCCTAGCAGAAATTAACCATTTTTAAGTCAACACATATGATCCACTCGTGCTCCCTATATTTGATAAGATTTAAAACCTTTTCTATATTTTCATACTTTTCTTTTAATTTTGTTGAGTGCCCAATCGGTATCGAGCCGTATAGATTGCCATTTTGCAACAACACACACTTAAGACTTCTTTTCGAACTGTCTAAAAACAAGCGCCAATCATTTGCATCGTAAGACTCAACCCCCATCTTCTTTAACAAACCAACTATGTCGCAGCAATATACTAAACTATCCTCTGTTCTAAAATATTTAACAAGTTCTTCTTCTCTTTTTCTGTAAAATGAAATGTATGTGTTTGAAGTAAGCAAGTTTTTCTCTTTAAGTCTTGAAGCTAAAATTTCCGCAGCCTTTTTTGGCAAATTTTGATCCCTTACAAGATCATTCAACTCGGCCTGGTTAAACTTTTGCGGATCGTTTTGACTTTCAAATACGCTGTGGTCAAAATCGGTGTCTGACTCCTCAAAGTGCATAACAATATTTTCAGGAACATCTTCAACTAATTCTTGAGTTGGCAGACCCTTAAATTTTGGAATGGGGATCTCATTTGAATGTAGCACAGGTCGTATCGCGGTGTCGAAATTTGGGTACTCGATACAATGTTTATTTTTCTTAGTGAAGCCCGAAGTCTTGACAAAGCAAAGGTAGCAATCGGTCTCGTGGTTAGTAGGCTCTCGCCACACCTGATATGGAAAAAAAATTGTAAAGCGTTAACAAAAGCGACGAGAGACTTGTTTTTATGAATTTTATCAAAAGTTATCACCCAAACATTTAACATTTCTATGTGTTTCAACCTTATGCAATATTTGAGATTCTTATAAACATTTTCTGTAAATTTTTGTTTATGTACCAAGTTACAATTACATTTAGGTAAGTTACAGTATACTAGTGATTAAATTACGTAGTTTTATGAAATCATAAACTTACCATCGGAACTCCAAAAGGTATTTTGAATCCGAACCCTTCGTCCAATGTCGCAGTCTTTTCATGCATATAGTGCAGCTTTATGTGGAGCCCACGATTTATCTTGGTCCCCCAGTTTTATGCCAAAATAAGCTAAGTAAGCTCTTTTTACGAAGTCAGTTATTTTGCTCGTTGATGTGGAAGTGTAAAATTTCCACATATATAACAGAAGGAATCAGGGTTGTTTTGCATTTGACTTTCTAGTGCTTGATGACATATTGCTTGATTGTTCTGCCAATTTGTAAGGTATTTAAAGCCCTTAATTCATATAAATTTAAGAAAATCTGAAATATAAACACAAAATTAGTTTAAATAGGTACTTATTATGAAATAGGTACTTACAATCTATGAAATTAAACTAGAAACACGGATGAGTAGGTACAATATAAATTACGTCTAATTAAATCAACTATATTAAATCACGATGACAAAATTACTCACTAAATCATATGCCAATTCAAAATTATGTTAATGCCCAACTTATTAACTAACTCAACTGACTGACTGACTGACTAACTGATTGAATGACTGATTAACTCTGGAAACGAGTCGCTTTTATATATTTTAGGTTGTCCCTCTAGAATACTCTACAGAGAACAGGAACGCTCGAGAAAATTTTAGAATTCTATGATATTTTTAGCTTAATTTACTAATATTAAAATGGTTAAAATGACAAAATTAAAAATATTTTTAGGGTGTTACATATAAAATATACATAATACAACAATACCATAACAATAGGTACAAATACCTAGATAAAAACCTAGTTGCATAATGTGTAACTGCAAAAAGACTTAGCGAGTATTGAGAAAAAACCTTTTTTTATGAATACGACGAAATAGGAGGGTGTTGAGCAAAAATCGGACCTGATAGAGCAAAACCGAGTAAACATTCGTGCTCAGCGCACCAAATTACCTAGAACTAACTGTCAAATCTAATTCAATAGACAAAAAGTTGAAATTGTTCCCCAGTGTAATCTAACCATATATAACCATATAATATAACCATATATATATATATATATATATAATAAAACACTGTAAGAATGGTAACGACGTAATGTACTTGAATGAAACTATAATTGAATGTAATGACTTATATATAATGTAAGAATGTACTTTAATAGAACTGTAAGGGACAATCATAGCGAATGGAAGTATCCATAATCGCAATCATAATTGTAATAAACCCAAAAGAAAATGTACTCAGTCCGTGTACTTCAATTGTACTTGTACTACTATGAAATGATATCGCCTTCAGAATGAAGATTCGCAAAAAAAAATTAGATTAGTTTTTATTTTTATTTATTTTTTTTTTTTTTTTTATTTGGAAACTTTCAAACACCTGATCGTGTTTAAAAGGGGGGAAACTTAACCTCCACTGCCATCCCCCAACATTCAGGCATATATTATACATGTATTTTAAAATGAAGGACACTTCATTACGGCTCTCTGCTTTGGTCACTGCTAAGACTCCCTTGTTAGCAGCTTCGCTGCGGGGAGGGGGCAGAGGCCCCTTGCCTCCTTAATATTTTTAGATTCCGGCCTGAGCTATGGTCGAAAGAGGTCGAACCTCTACCCCTGTAAATTCAGAGCAGTTTCCTGTATATTTTTAAGAAGTAAATCAGCACAGCGAAACTTTTTATTTTCCCCATCGAGTTTGGGCTATCTTCAGAGGAATTTAGTCAGTAAGTAGAATATCAGAGTATTATTGAAAGAAAAGAATTAACAGAGTGTCGACCCCATAAAGCGAGAGAAAAGAATTAGAAAGTTTATAGAAGAAAAGTATATAGAAGAAATATCCGTTGCTTGCCTCCGTAACTAGAACCCCCGTCGATCCGAACCAACCCAGGGCCATAGACGGAGGGTTAACATATATATACAGTATATATATATATATATATATATATATATATATATTCCCTGTGGTTCTTTGCTTATTAAAAAGATCACGTGTTGTTCTGTGATTTTATTCATATATATATATCAGTGGCGACTCGTGGTATAAATGTATGGGGGTGCGATTTCATAAAATTGTACGACAACACAAACTCACAATAGGCTAGCGCGAATCCAACTGCCGCTCACAAGAGTACTTGTATTAACATATGCGGCTATGCCAGACGTACAATTCTAGTTAATTACAAATAAGTAATAATTTCAATAAAATACATATACATGGCTTATATCATTATTACTGAAGTAACTATTAGTAAAAATAAAGTTGTTATTATAAAAAAAATTCGCGATTGTACTTATATTTTCATTACAACAGTAAAATATAATTTATATTTACTTGAGCGAAAATCTATCGCTCCATTCGGCTGCAATATTTATTTTGTATTCAAACAGCGGTACGCTGTTTGAAGCTATGCTATAAGTTTAGAATATTATGTACTGTATGAAGGCTTACTCAAAATGCCTCATGAATCATGATATGCCACATGAATTTTTAAAATATATTTCAAGAATATTTATTTTAATATCTTAAAATTAGTATTTTTTTCTGTTAAATTAATATTTATCGTTTCAAGCAAGGGGGAGCGAACCGCTCCATCGCTCCTATACGCCAGTCGCCACTGATATATATATATATATATATATATATATATATTTTTTTTAACTGCAAACAAACACAGTATAATTAACGTAAAGAACGACGCTTGTATAGAAGAACGTTCCGCGCAAGATGAGGAGGGAACGAACAAAATGAAAAAATGAGGTAACCACCCGGGAATCGAACGCGGGATCTTCCGATTGCCGGTCAGATATAATAACCACTACACCATGGGCCTCAATCAATCAGGAGTCCCGGGTGGTTACCTCATTTTTTTCATTTGTTCGTTCTCCCTCCTCATCTTGCGCGGAACGTTCTTCTATACAAGCGTCGTTTCTTTACGTTATATATATATATATATATATATATATATATATATATATATATTAGTGATGTAGCGGATGTCATTTTTTCACATCCGCGGATGGCGGTGCGGATGAGGATGTTTGATTTCAACATCCGCGGATGCGGATGCGGATGTCTACATTTTTCGTTATTTTTTAGGATATATTCGAGATTTGTTGTTTTTTAACGTATATAATAAGTTATTATATAGAGAGAGCTGTAGCTATAATGTAGTATAATTGATTAATTGTACAATAATTGCTGTACTTTTCTCTGAACATATAAAATAAATCAAGCATCTAACTAATATAGAAATCAATTAGTGAATTCGTCTGCAAATAAATTCGTTATATTTGTTGTTTCAGCCACAATTAGAAACCATAATTGTGTTACCAGGATGCGGGACGTGAACCCAACTTCAAATGCACCCCACCGTCCTCTTTCCCCAACCTCCACCCTTATAGAAAGAGATCTTTAATTAGCTTGATAACTATTTATATTAAGTTTAAAGTTTTATTAGGCATATTTATAAATGAGTAATGAAAATAAGTAAACTAAGATGTTCATCGTTTAATGTTCAAACTTAATTATAGGAAGGTTATGCTTAAGGAACATTATTTTTCTGACTTTTCTGCTGCCAGTCTGTTTCTCTTTTCATCATATATTAATCCAGCACTGCTAAATAATCTCTCGCTTGGTACGTTTGTTGGAGGACAGGCTAAATGTTTCCTTGCAAGTTTACTCAAGTATGGATAGATATTCTGCGTATTTTTCCACCAACTAATAGGATTGTCACATGCAGCAGGCGTTTTTCTTGGTGATAGCTCTCGATCATTTTTACTACATCTTTTGACATCGCGTAGGTCTCGTCATCGCTGCTTGACTCAAGAAACTGAGAGAGAGATTCTGTGATAGATTTGCTTGTTGAAGGTGTTGGTTCTGTCACTGAAACTTTTATTCTTTTGGTGGGTGGCGAAGCGACAGATTCAAGAGATTGAGCTCTTCAACTGCTTTGCCAAGTGATGATTTAACTCGTTCTAATGTACTAGGTGAAAATAACTTAGCTTTGTAACGTGGATCTAAGTAGGTTGCAAGAGAGTAACTTCATACAAGAACAGCCTCTCGTCTTGTCGCTTGCATCACTTTTGCGCCACAATGAACTAGTTCTATTAATATAGTAGAATTTGATAATTTCCGCTTATTAATGACGTTTTATCTCACGTCCACATCCGCACGACATCCGCAGTCCAAAGTGCGGATGCGGGTGCGGATGCGGATGCGAGAAAATGTGCGGATTTCCGCGGATGCGGATGCGGATGTGACCTACCTCACTAATATATATACAGTATAAGATTAATAAATTAAACTACCACGCGATTTTATAAAATAGCATCAGCCATTAGTTAAAGAATAGTAATAAAAAGGAATTAACATCATTTGACATATTAATTTTTAAAACAAGTCTATATATATATATATATATATATATATATTATATTGATGAATAAAACCACGAAGGGAAAAGAATACAAAGTGGTGCTCAAGCGCTTTCGTCTAATGACATCCTCAGGAACACTCCAGTGTTCCTGAGGATGTCATTACGAAAGCGCTTGAGCACCACTTTGTGTTTCTTTTCCCTTCGTGGTTTTATTCATCATAAATATTTTTCACGTGTCACTTTCGTGAAATAATTTTCATATATATACTGTACAGTTTCTACTAAAATTTACATGAAATATTAAACAGACATGTTAAAATACATTCAAGAGTTTTTGATAATTTCAGTAAATATTATTGTCATTTCATATCTTTGATATCATTATGATTGTCGTTATTACTGTTGTACTACTATTATTATTAACGTTTATCCAATCAGAGGAAGGGTAACAAATCTGGCCTCCGTGAAATGAGCAATCATCGCACGGAACACCTGAAAAATTGAAAGGAAAAATACACTATTGCTATCTTAATATTATTAACAATATTATTGCATATCGGGCCATTGTTAATGCGCTTATGTTATATTGACATAAAGGAAACATGTTTTTATATATATATTTATATATATATATATTATATATATATATATATATATATATATATATATATATATATGTGTGTGTGTGTGTGTGTGTGTGTGTGTGTGTGTGTGTGTAAGCATTTCTAGTGTCTCACCAGAGCTGACTAGGAATAATGCTGGAGAGAAAGAGAATACATATTTATGTTTCTGGCTCATCCGGAGGTAAGTTAAAGGTGAGAGTGTTACGAAAGGCCCCACGACAGGCATGAACGAAGGAATGAAACTCTGTTTCAAATAAACGCCCAAAATAGGGCTTCACCTTCCACTGTTCTTAATTAAGATCTTATTTATTATCTTTTTTTTTTTTTATTATTATTATTATTATTATTATTATTATTATTATTATATAATTACGGTAGTGTTTTATGTGAGGAATATCATTTCATATACTGTATATATATAATATTTATTTATTTATTTCTTGAGGAATAAAATAAAAAAGATATTCGAACATACAACAACGAAAAGACGAACCTAGTATTCGTTGAGAGACGTCTGAATTCCAGGAATACATACCCATCGTTGAGAATCATCTTCCACTGTTCCACTAAGGAAAACTAGAGTTTTTACGCATGGTTTGCGAGGAAACTGTGCAACCTGTCACACTTCCCATTATAATATTCGGTGGAAAAAACAAAAAAAGGGGGTTAGAAACTCTTCCTTTGACTCTAAGAGTCCAGACATGAATCCTTTTGAACATATCTGGGAGCATCTCAATCCCCCCACTGCTGAAAACAAGGTCTTCTCCCAAGTTTGTATCAAATCTGAAAGAAATATTAACTGAACGTCTTCAAATTTAGCCCAGTGCGTCATCCAAAATCTTATCGCATCACTGTTAGAACGTGTCCAAGCTCGGTACAGAATTTAAATTCCGTACCGATTCATCGATTTGAGTAGTATAGCCGCAAAGGGGAGAGTGCAGGAATGTTGCAGGTTATTATGTAATGTTGCAAAGGGGGTGGGGTTGTTGCAAAGGGGGGGGTTGTTGCAAAGGGGGGTGGGGGAAGGGGGGTGGGGAAAGGGGGTGGAAGGGGGGTGGGGGAAACTTGGAGGCGGCGTTATCCCCCAAGAGAAAGGAGGAGGAGAGAAAGGAGGAGGAGAGGTGTTCACCTGGCAGGAGCCAAGTGCACATTAAGACTTCCAGCCGGGCTGGCGTTGTTTTATAGGCTCCTAATCAGCCAGTTGGCGTAAATGGCTTGAGTTGCCAGATACCGCGATACCATTGTATACATTATTATAGACTCCTAATCAGCCAGTTGGCTGGTTGTCAGATACCTCTTTTTAGCAGTATTATTGCATACATTATTATTATATACGCCTAATCAGCCAGTTGGCTGAGTTGCCAGATAGCGCCATGTATTCCATTGTATACATATTATAGACTCCTAATCAGCCAGTTGGCTGGTTGTCAGATACCTCTTTTTAGCAGTATTATTGCATACATTATTATTATAGACTCCTAATCAGCCAGTTGGCTGGTTGTCAGATACCTCTTTTTAGCAGTATTATTGCATACATTATTATTATAGACTCCTAATCAGCCAGTTGGCTGGTTGTCAGATACCTCTTTTTAGCAGTATTATTGCATACATTATTATTATAGACTCCTAATCAGCCAGTTGGCTGGTTGTCAGATACCTCTTTTTAGCAGTATATTGCATACATTATTATTATATACGCCTAATCAGCCAGTTGGCTGAGTTGCCAGATAGCTCCATGTATTCCGAAGACAGAGTTGCCAGATACCATTGTATACACTATTATAGACTCCTAATCAGCCAGTTGGCTTAGAAGGCTTAAATATTGCCAGATACCTGTTGTATACAGAATACCGGTAGTAGAAGGCATAACAATAAACAACATTGCATCATTCTTTTTATTATAAATATATAGAAAATAAATATACATTTGAGGAATATGCGTATAACAGAAATATATACACACAATTATGGATATATATATATATATAAAATAAAATATACATTTCAATACATTTGAGGAATATGCGTATAACAGAAATATATACACACAATTATGGATATATATATATATATAAATAAAATATACATTTCATATACATTTCAATATGTACTATAACAGAAATATATACACATAATTATATATAAAATAAATATACATTTCATATACATTTCATATACATTTCAATATGTACATAACAGTACAGGAGAAATATACACACACACACAATTATGGTGATATATAAATAAAATATACATTTCATATACACTTCAATATGTACATAACAGTACAGGAGAAATATCAAGCAAAATATATATATATATATATATATATAACACAAATCAATAGAAATATGCGTATAATCGTCAAGCAAAATATATATACAATTCACTTTTTTTTCAAAATACTAAAATCGGTCTTAATCGAGTTTACAATTACATCATTATTGCTCTGCATTACGCAGTCTATGCGGCTTAATAATATTTCACCGCTTAAAGTATAGGGAAACCTGTATTCGATATGAATGGCTTTCATATCGTTCAGTACTATTTTTGTCCCCACTTTACAACCGGTTGGCAAGTCATCTTTAAATACGTCTAGAATACAATCAAAAGCACGCACAAAGAGTTCATCGTTAGCTACATTATTAAACGCAAGTTTATAAGAATGCTTTTCCAATCGAGGGTTTATTTCTACCGACTCGAGCTTTTCAATCGTGAACTCTTCACTCAACATAACGGCAATTGAAATAATCTTCTAAATCGTTACGGCAACTGCGCGTTATATAAAGAAATAGTTCTTCAGGGTGAACGGTGTAGGTGAGCTCAGCCTTGTACCGATCAATTGCTTTGTACCAAAGTTCATGGTATTTCAAAGAGTCTAAACTTTTTAAATAAACATCCAGCACTAGACCATTCTCACCAGTCCTACACTCGGTAAACCCATCGAGCAGAGCAGTGTATGCGTATTCAAGAACTGTATCAAAATAAAGCATATCCGTAACACGCGCGTCTAATATAGGTTTCAGTTTACGGAATCCGACGATTTCAAACATTCTGTCGAGGATGAAACGGTTTCGCGTAGGAATAAGAGCGTTATTATCAGAAGCATTCTTCCACATAGCCTTATATCAATGCACGGCCGATCGTTATTTATACACAACGTACATACAACGGCGTATGAGGGCGCGTCACTAATCTGCTCTCTTCTTGTACCTACGTTAGCAGGTATTTTATAACGATCTTCACACCACTTATCAACTATCACAAAGATTCTATTCATCTCCTCGATACTTAAATAAACCCGTTTGTTTGTCGGTCTACATTCCGTTTCCAGTACATAGCTAATGGTACCGGAATTACGCCTGAACACGCGCAACGATTTCGTCACGGACACATCGTACGAGGCGTTGAGAATGCTGCTCAAAGGAAGTTCCATCGTATTCGAGGAGCGCACGTCTACTCGGTTCAAGCTCTGAGATAACTATGAGCCGTGTGAGGCACAGGCAGGAACGGTTCGACGGGCGGCTGACTCGATGATACGTGAATGGGCATGTTCGTACGACTCGAATTGTTGCACATATTTGTTTTTCCGTTTCGTCACTACCAGCCTACGCACTTTGGATAAGAACTAGGCGCTAATCATCTCCACACTCCGGCGCACTATTTGAGAGGAACATATGCTCATATTTTTCCTTTCTACCCATCAAACGATACTCGTCTCTAAAATCTGTTAAAAACTCACGCATGGCACTAGCCACAACCTCACTATGAACCTCATCATGATATACGTTAATATAGTGATAAAAACACCTAAGATTGTCCATGATCACGAGATTCACATTTTCAGACGTAGGGTATGAGTAATCGACATGGTGTAGCATGACGTAATACCGCTTGTCACACCACCCATCCACAAGGCTCATTATCCATACCTGCTGCTTCTCTTCTGCACGCGTTGTTTCTTTTACTTCACGGTGTATGTGAGACTTTATAAAGTTTAGCCCTGCAGCATACTTCAGCACATCGTCTGTGCAACGAAAGCCTTCAACAGTCTCACCAGAACATCCGTAGAGTATTTGTACATCTTGGAACTTCGCACAATCCAATGTGGTTTTAAAAGAGGCATAGGAGGGGGGAATAGGAAGTTTTTCGGTATCCACCACATCCTCACACTTTACTGAATACCATTTCATAAACGTTGTGCAAGCAATATTAAAGGTAGCCATTTCAATATACGTCTGATCTGAATACACGTCTGATCTCTCGGGCTTACTGCGGTCGACTGACCACGCAGGGACTCCCAGATAGTAGCATGACTCACGCAGTGGGCGGAGCTTAGAACTTTCACCTACACACACACACACACACACACACACACACACACACACACACAAGGAGAAAGTGAAACGCTATTTGATTTATTGAGATATTCATATATTTACAAATACGATTCGAGATATTCAAGTTATATATATATATATATATATATAAACATAGATACGATTATATACAAGACGTGTGAGTTAGAAGCATCATTGGTATCCAAAGGGTACGGTATCATAGGTGCCAGGTAACTGGTAACGTTTCCTATAGGTGTTACGGCACACCATCGTACCCCTAAGTTCCTTCACGCCTCCCAGCTTCTGCGCCCGAAAATTGTGGGTGCCTACAATTAGTTGGTGAGGTTCCAAACATACTAGATCCTTCAACGACTCAAAGTTAACAACCTCCCGATTCGCATGGTTGAGCGTAATACCCTTTGCCTTCACGATATATTTCATTTCATCCCCTACCCTGACCCGTACCCCATAAGTCTTAGGTCCTGTTGAGATAAAAGAGTCGGCGTATGCGTCGTCCCCATACTCATCCTTGATCTCATCAGTGAGCTCGCCGAGGAACTCCCCAATAGCGGGCATGTAATCACCCTCCCTCTCTGTGAATATCACGCTATCTGTATCGGCATACAATACTCTCCGCCCAAGAGAATGCAATAGACCCCAAAGTTTTATACGGGCGTAGGCTGTTGTGAAGCTCGCCACAGGTATGTTTGTAACCCTTGAGGTATCTGTGGCAAATTCAGTGTTGTTGTACTTTATTACGTAAGTATTACCTACATTCACGATCTCCATGACCTCTTTATCGGGGGCATTGGCATAATCCCAGACATCGCTATAACTTTGTGCCAAATGAATGTTCCCTCTGCCGGTATTCTGCGCAAATTTTCCCCATAGACTGTTTAGACACAATTTTGCACTAAAGCGCTTGCCAGGATTCTTTACAATTTGGACACGATCAAGTTGTATACCTTCGCGGTCGCGGTAACGTTGAATATAGGCAGACTTTTCATCTTCGGTATCAACTCCTCGCGGATACCCTGATGCTTCAACCTTATCCTTCAAAAAGGCGTTTATATATGGTGTGAAAAGGTTGGGGAGCTTCTGAAACCTCCACACCTCGTGTATCTTCAGTATTCTATAACCATGGCGTACGGCTAGGGCCAGCTCAGGACTTGTATATACGCCTCTGATCTTACGCTGGTGGGGTATATGGTTACATTCGCCGTTATCCTCTTCCGCGCACTTCACGCACAGGGGAAACATGAGCTTGTCGTCGATAACGACAGGTAAGATCGGCATCCATAAATTGCGTGGGGGGAGTACGTCTACGAAAGAGAGCCCAAAGTAATGATCATTCAAATTTTTTGAAAATTCATTGATGGATGGTAGGCTAGGCCCCACCAGTTTCTCAGGAGCGCCCACGGGGTACGGATTGCTCTTCATCACGTATGGGTATAAAGAACAGAAATCGTAGTAATGGAGCTTCACGCCCTCCGTAGGTGGGAAGTATAGTCTGAAAGGATTTGTACGTCCTCCAAACAAGCTATCACCACATTTGAGAGGATCCAGCACCATTGAACGCTTGATCGTTTTTATTTCCTCACGGTATACATCGTCTGTCTCCATCCGTGCATCATATTCATGCTCCCACAAGACTTTGTGAGTGAACTGTGATCCTATAAGTTGATCGCGGGTGCGGGTCGATGCAAGACAGTCGGCAGGAGACCTACCGTTGATATCTCCGGTGACTCCGCACTCAGGACGGGGGCATCCATGCCACCAGCAACCGTTAAAGGAGTACACAGTCTTCACACCAGTGACACGGTTTTCACTTAACCCATCAACCCAAAAAACACGTCCATTAATCTTAATGGGTACTTCACCCGTGTTGCGGGCGTGCTTTATGTATACACCTGTTTGTTGCTGCAGGTGTATGAGCCAGTAAATAGCCTTGTGTCCGTAACTGCGGGGGTTGTTTCGGTGAATAATGGCTAAGGTGTCTTTAGGCATGAAGTTATTCTTGAACACCGTAAAACATAATGATGCGATGGTGGTTGCGACTTGCAGTGGATCGCATTTGAAACGGGCTATGTACATACTTCTAAAGGCCTGGAAACATACTCTAAGCACGCGCACATCATTCACGCAATAACGCTCACATTCATCAGCTATATTATAAGGGTTACTTTCATTAAAACTGTCGTAGTATCGATCAAAGTCTTCACGTTCATCCATGCAGTCAAAATAATGTTTGGGGGGTGGTGGGCCTACGTAGTTTAAAGTCTCGCTGGTGAGGAAAGTGTATGGGAAGTATCCTTTGGAAACTTCAGCTGCTACTCCCATCACCTTGGGTAGCTTTGCTAATTTACAAGGTGTGAATAATAAAGTATCTTTAAATTGTACATTGCCTCTTATCTGCATCTGTATTAATTTGTTGCCTCTTTTCAATGGATCACCTGTAAATATCTCAGAGGATTCGTGTTCAAGCAACTCCTTATAAAGGAACTGCGTGTCAAACTTTGCCCCGTTATGGGCGAGAATATACACAGTCATTTTTTTGAACTTGTCGGCTAACTTGACAATATAGGACACAAATAGTTTCACAGGACTATCGCTGACATTCGTTTTAAAAACGTTTGTCCGTTTACCGCATTTGGGGCACTCGTCACATTCGATACCCATACACTCATCACAGATGGTCTGGCTCACAAGTAAATGTGGAATTACCTCTTTGGTTTCAGCGTTCGTATATGTTTCTATATCGTAGTACACAGTTATACAAGGGTTATTTTTAGGCTTAGCATCTTTCATATAACACACATGCTTTACTCCATCCGCCTTATATTCCTCCTGGCATGTAGGACAGTGAATTACGTCGCACTTGTGCTTAAATTTTCCCCAATTATCCATTGTGTGAAACATACCACATTCACAGATTCTCATTTTCCTGCACGTACCAATTGATTTATGGAGATCAAAGCAGCTATTATTGAAAAATGTGCGTCTACACACATCACAGTCTCTCTTCTCAACTACACGGCTTTCACATTTGGTGCTTTTACACTGCTCACATACCATGTGACATTCTTTACAATGTCTCACTATATCATCCGCAAACTCGAGGCACCCCTTACACAAATCATGATGTCTCCCATATTTTCGACTTTTGTCATAACTCGCGTAAAGCCCCCTTATATTACGGATGGGGAGATACGTTGTCCTGACAATCCTAAAATAAGTAGGGGCCTTGTACGATCTCTCACACAGCTTTTAAAAACATACACAGTCCGGCGGCGATCATCCAAACCAAATATAACTATGCGCACATTCATTTCCTGTTCTACCTTTCTCAGCTCTTCAGGACCCATATTACAGTCAAATTCAAGTTCACAGTCTACAGCTAGTTTACGGGCACGCTCAACGATCGTAGGCAGCCAAATTTTTTGAGTCCGTGTATTTTGTACAGTAAACATACGTGCTAAGAGTACTGCTATAAAGCCGCAACCACGATCGACGTTTATATGCCTTCGGTAAATAGTTGGAGAATTGAAGTTAAGAGTGTACGGTATGGCACTATGACCCGCAACACGGAATACACGGTCAATATTTACCGTGAAGTTGTCCATATTGAAGGCTATACTACTTTGGACGGCTTGCATTATACGCCCTAATATATATTCTACATCTTCAGCAGCCAAACGTCTGAACGGTACTATCACCCAATAATCGTCTACATCACCGTCATCTGACCCGAACCCAAAGGACAGACTCGTCCTGACCTCACGCTCGTCGCGATTCTGAAGAGCAAACTCTATAATACGCTGTACTACCCTGCGTATCCCGCGCTCAATTCCATTGCTATACAGGGCTCTAGGGTCGACCCTGACTCTATACCGATTTCTAGTCAAGGCGGGGGTGGGGGCTGCGGCGCACTAACTCGAACGTAATAACATCCTCAACAGAACGGGGGGCGGAATTAGTGGTATATTAGGTGCTGCTGATGGGGGCCCTGTTGCGTAGGAGGGTTGGGGATCTATTATTGTAGACTTAACAGAACGGGGGGCGGAATAAGGGGGTATATTAGGTGCTGCTGCTGGGGAGGTTGTTGCGTAAGAGGTTGAGGGTTGGGGGTCTGCTGCAACAGGTACGTATTTCGGCCTTTATACCTGATGTGGGGTTCTCATACCTCCGCTTTGGACGTGCAACCTGTATCGCTGGTGAGG
The DNA here is from genome assembly GCA_023014485.1 of Bathynomus jamesi. Lineage (NCBI taxonomy): Eukaryota > Metazoa > Arthropoda > Malacostraca > Isopoda > Cirolanidae > Bathynomus > Bathynomus jamesi. Next base: position 758,412 of record JAJOZX010000657.1, on the reverse strand, counting down.
GTTCAGGGGAGGAGATCACAACTACACTGTCATCGTCATCCGTAATGATAGGGTGCTCTACCTCATCGTCGGTTCTGTGGGAGAAGAAATATAAGGATCAGCACTCAAAATTTGTAATATTTTGTAAATGACCCACTTAGGAGTGTGACGTGTTAGAAATGGACTCTGTAGAAAAATTCAGATTCACGAGCCCATCCACATGTATTATATCTGGACCTACAGGATGTGGTAAAACTGTGTTTATGCTTAAAATCATTAAAGAAAAGGGCGAGATGTTCTCGAAATTTGTGCATAAAGTTATATGGTGCTATTCGACGTATCAATCAGTGTTCAACGAGTACCAAGATGATATTTTGTTCCACAAAGGTGTATATGACGTTAATTCGCTAAAGGGAACTGAACATACAATCATTGTAATTGACGATCTCATGTTGGAGATGGATAAAACGTTTGCCGAGACATTTACAGTATACTCCCACCATCTTAACATAAGCGTGTTCTTCATCAATCAGAATCTATTTTTCAAAAATAGATACATGCGCGATGTGTCGTTAAATACGCAATATCTAGTCTTATTCGCGCAACGTAGAGATGTATCACAAATTGGGGTATTAGCCAATCAAATGTTCCCGAATCAGCGTAAGGAGTTTTTGGAAGTTTATAAAGAAGCTACAAGCACGCGTTACGGATATTTGCTTTGCGACCTTCATCCGCGAAACACGTTTAGAGTGCTTCTGCGAACGAATATATTTCCAAACGAGCCTGAAACGGTGTATATTCCAGAATGACAAAGAGACTAAAGAAATACCATGAATTAATAAAAATCTATCATCGACTGCCCCGGGCAATGCAGCAGATGTTTATTAAAAATATCGACGCCGACTTTTTAAAATGCATCTGTGAAATCTGTCTTAACGTTATAAATTGCAATGTATCAATGAAAACCCATCAGAAGGCTCGCCTACGCCGCTACAAGAACATAATACGTACACTCGCTCGTAAAAGTCAAACTGTAGCGAAGAAAAAACGAGTTATTGTGCAAACAGGAGGGTCATTTCTCCCCATCTTATTTTCAGTTTTGGGCCCTTTACTGACTAGATTAATATAATGAAGAAAGTGGTAGTGATTCCCCACGAGGTGTACGCTTCACTGCAAAGAGACACGGATCTAGATCCCCGTAAAAGCAGACTTAAAAGAATGGAAAGCGAATTGTTAGCCCTATTAAACAGTGAAAAAACACCTGATGAGAAAAGAATCTTATACCAAGAAGCTCTGCAGAAATTTCTTCACGAGTACGAAAATTATAAGAGCCCTACGGAGATTCCTGTGGTTATTAGGCACAGCACGGGGGCGATGGCGACATAGGACTGTACCCGACGATACAGCTGATCAACCAAAAAGATTAGCCACACAACATATCGAACATGTATTAAAAAATACCCTCCCACTTACATTGAGGAGTAAAGGCTTAAGTCTTTATAATCTATTGAATGAGGATCCCGCCATACAATGGACCGATACAGGGAGATCATTGTGGAAGGATCAAAGGTACAGGGATCGAATATCGTAGACATTGTCCATGATCTGGTGAGAAAGTGGGATAGGCCATCACCATCAGGATGGAAGCATATTAAAGCAAGACTACAACAAATAAATGTCCCTAAAACGTTGATAGGAAATCTGAACAGGTTAAAAGACTTGGAACACGCAACGTCTGTGGCACAATTGAAGACGCCGTCACCCCCTGCGGTAACACCTTTCAAGAGGAGAAAGAAGAGGTTAAACCAACCCTACCCACCTGCCTCTAAAATACGCAAATGGCTAACGTATTAACTAAACGTTATTATGACATTTCTACCCCATCCTCTTACGGCGGCGTAGATAGACTGCACGTTTACGGAGTAGGAAAAAAAGATGTTGAAAGATTTTTGAGGGAGCAGGACGCTTATACGCTTCATAAGCCTGTGAGAAAAAGGTTTAAAACAGCCAAGACAACGGCTTCCTCGATTGATTCTATTTGGCAAGCAGATTTAACAGACATGCAAAGATATTCTGTGTATAACGATGGTTACCGCTACATTCTATTCATAATAGACGTATTCTCTAGATATCTGTGGCTAGTTCCTCTGAAAAATAAATCACCTGAAACAGTTGCTAAAGCCACCAAAACGCTAATGTTAAAAGAAAACAGGGTTCCTGGCTATTTTTGTACGGATATGGGGAAGGAGTTTATAGGCCGTGCTTTTCAGAATATGTTGACAGAGTTTAATATCAGCTATTACACAACCAATTCTATACATAAGGCTTCTTTAGCTGAAAGAGTTCAGCGCACCATAAAGGAACGCATGCACCGTTATTTTACACATAAAAACACATACAGATTTCTAGACATTCTGGAACCATTGGCATCATCCTACAACCGCTCACACCATCGCACGATTGGGGCAACACCTAACGAAGTTTTAGAAAGAGGTACGCTCCCGAGAAGAGATGGACCACCACCACCACCACCACCACACTCTGTGCGCTTCAAAATCAATGATTATGTAAGGCTGTCGCGTTCGGGGAATAAATTCGCAAAGGGTTTTGAGCAAGGATGGACACGCGAGATTTTTAAAGTTAGGGCTGTGAGACCTAAAGGTGTGATAATGATGTATTACATTGAAGATTTGAATGGGGAAGAAATCTCAGGAGGCTTTTACCGCGAGGAATTGCAGAAAGTTGCGTTTAATTTAGAAAAAAATGTGTTTAAAATTGAGAAAATTTTAGGAAGCAAAGGTTCAGGAAGGAGAAAAATGTACCTGGTGAAATGGCTAGGGTACCCAGAAAGCTTCAACACCTATATAAAAGCTGATGCAATAATGAAGCTTAAATAGTATGCAACATGGCTCCTAACCATTTCTACGTCACACTCCCGTCCTCCTCGTCCCTGTCTGTACACCCTAACAACACGCTAGCCAACTTTGTAACAGAACTCCATGGGCACATTGAATTGGGTCGTGATTCGTATGAGGTGGGGATATGCGAAATTCAGCTGGACACCGTCTTTTTAAATATTGAACATGAAGAAACCGTTTTTACGATTCTTAGAGACATTGACGAGTGTGAAAAAGCTGGGGTAGCTATGGATGAAACTATGCGCATCGCTTGGACTAAGATTGCACGGTATTACAGTACAGAAGTAAGACTAGGGCCGGGTCAATATGGTTCGGCCGAGGATGTTGTGAGAGGCTTAAACGTAAGTTTAAGAAACTCAAACCTTACGAATGATTTAGTATATGAAATCGTAAACAACCCTGCACATACACTAATCCTAAAATCAAAGACTAACAGATGTCTTAAAGAACATAGAAAGTTCAAAATTCTAACCAACGGCCGATATAGCGCAGCCTTCCAAAGAGACACATTTCACGAGACACAGTATAACTTGTCCAGATTAATGTATCAATTGAAGATGGAGAAATTGGCTGAAAGGTCCCCAGACATGTGCTATATTTACAGTAATATAGTGGAGCACCAGTTTGTTGGGGATACCCAGGCACGCCTGCTGCGCATTGCTCACATCCCCAACCATAGAGGAAGGAGTTTGAGTATTACATATGACAGACCCCATTATGTGAATGTCGCAACTAATTTAATAACCAATATCACAATATATATAAGAACGATTGAGGGCGAAAACTTCCCATTCGGTAACGGGAGCTTAACAGTGAAGCTACACTTTCGACGCACTGAGTTATAATGGATAGAAAGCCTTTCACCGTCTATCGAGGGATGCGATACCAGCGCGGTAGTGGACTTGGATCCATTTTTTCATCCATACTACGTACGGCTGTTCCTTTGCTGAAGAGGGGTGCCAGATACCTTGGAAGGAAAGCGCTACAATCAGGCCTTAACACTGCAGAAGACATATTGGCCGGGGCTAAACCTAAAGAAGCCCTAAAAAAACATTTAAAGCGTACACGGAACGAAATCATCAAAGATGCAAAGAGAAAAATGCGTGGTGGCGGGAAGAAGAGAGAGGGCTCCCCGGAAGAAGAAGAAGGGGTCACGTGGTATTAAACGTAAAAGGCTATCAAAAAAGAAATGCTGTAAGCGAATGAAACCTATGGTTGACCACTTTTTTGACTGATATAAGCTAAGGATATTGATCTCATGAATCATAGTTTGTTTACCACTTGTCGAGAGAGGAGTCACTATTTCGCCATGGCACGCTTCATCCACCCATGTAGTTCACAATGCTGTAAGTCGGAGCTGTCCTTTTTTGAGCTCCCGCCAACCCAAGTTTCTATTGAGCACAGTGACTTTATTACAATTAACCCTTTAAACACAATTAGTTCCCCGAGTGCACCTATAGAATTCGTGATACCCAGCTCAGGTCCTTACTTTTTTGATCCAAGCTGTGTGCACATGTACGCTAAGCTACGTATAGCCCATTCTGATGGAACGGCCTGCGATGACAAATATGCTGTATACCCTGAAACAAACTTTCTGCACGCCATATTCAACCAGTGTGACGTATATTTAAATCAGACCAACATATCGGCAGGCACGGGGTACTATCATCTACGAGCCTATTTGGAAAATGTCCTCAACTTTTCCAAAGAAGCGAAGGCTACCTTTTTAAGTGCGGAGGGATATTATCAAACTAAAGATGAAAATAGTATAAAGGACAAATTTAAAAATTCTAAAAAGAAAATATACGAGTGTTTTGGACGGTTGCACACAGATTTCACTTTCCAGGAGAAGTTGCTTGTGAACGGGGTGGATATGAAAATAAAGCTCACCCGCACGAGTCCTGAGATCTGCTTAAATCTGGATGCGAATCAAGAAGAGGGTGCAAAGTCCGTTGTGGTTCACATTATGGACACATACCTCCGCGTACGGCGAGTGAAATTAAGTTCACCAAAACAACTAGAAATTGAGAAAAATTTACTAAACGCTACAGTGAAATATCCTATTAACAGAGTGCAGATCAAACTATATACGGTTCCTGCAGGGTTGGCATCGAAGCAGATAGAAAACATTGCCCTGGGAAATCTTCCTAAAAGGATATTAATCGGCATGCAGGACCACGCTTCGGTGAATGGAAAATATAAAAAGAGTGCCTTTAAATTCGAGAATTTCGGACTTAAAAATATAACTCTATACGTTAATGGCACTGCTTTGGGTGGAACAATGGGTACGGACTATTCATCAGACGCTGTGTTACCTCTTTGTGCCAGAGCCTATAGTAATCTGACCCATATTGCAGGTGATTGTGATGAGCTTGGTAATGGGGTAACGCAGGAAGAATTCATTGATCAATTTAACCTTTATCCGTTTGACATTACACCTGACTTATCTGCTAGCGTAAATACCCATTTAACACCACAGCAGAGCGGTAACATCTCAGTGCGGCTGGAATTCGCCAAGCCTATAGACGCTCCTATTAGTGTACTAGTATATCTCGAATCGCAAGCCCTAATAGAAGTAGATAGATTTAGAAGCGTTATCACTGACTTTTAAAATGGATGCTAATACACTTCAGAAAGTAATGGAGCGAGTCACACGTTCCAAATTTATCGGCGTGTTTGCGAAGAATGAAACATTGAGTTTGCCAAGTACGCGAGAATGCGGTAGTCTTATTGTGAACACAGACATCATCGGTAATGAAGGGATTCACTGGATCGCTGTCTATTTTAAAAATAGACAGCGCCTGTACTATTTTGATTCACTCGGTACTCAACCCTGGAGTGACCCTATTATTGTAAAATTTCTCGCTCAGTTACATATTCCCGAAGTTGTATGGAACCCATTTCGTATGCAGGGATATTTTACTAATGTTTGCGGAATGTACTGTGTCTCATTTCTCATGCATATGTCAAATGATAAAGAATTTATAAATTTTTTAAATTTATTTGACCCGTGTCACACTCACCGAAACGATGAAATGGTATGCAGACAGATAAAAAACCGTTTTCCAATTGTACGTACTCGTTGTATATTATAATGTTTTTGTTCGTATATTTGTATATTCGTTTATTGTACTGATTTCTTTCATTTAATAAATTTATGAAAATATATTGCGTCTTCTTATCCCAAAAAGATCGAAAAACACTTACATTATTTGACATTGTTGACTGATTAGTATATCATCCGTATTCCCTTCAAAAGATTGTATAACTCGTGTCAAATCCTCATCGGACCTTAAAGGAAAACATATACAGAGTATACAGACAGACAGATCCCCATTATGTGAAGATATCTTTGGTTCGAGGAGTGAACGCCATAAAAATTTCGATTTTAGCATAATGGGGAAATAACATTGATTGACATTTTTGACTAGTATCTATTTGACGAAATACTACAACTCTCCGTATATATATAAAATCGAATTATGGACACTTACATTTCTATGGTAGTCCCTTGCGTCGGATTGTAAGGAGCGTCACTGCAAATATCTTCTACGGTTTGCGTCGAAAATAGTTCGCCACAATCAGCCGCATTGAAAAGACTAATTGTGGTTAATGCTGCAGTATCACGTTCTTCATACAAGTCTGGGGAGACGTACAGGTCCATGGTGGAGGATGTGTGACACTGCTGACTGATCAGTATATCATCCGTATTCCCTTCAAAAGATTGTATAACTCGTGTCAAATCCTCATCGGACCTTAAAGGAAAACATATACAGAGTATACAGACAGACAGATCCCCATTATGTGAAGATATCTTTGGTTCGATTACCAATTTCGATTTTAGCATGATGGGGAAATAACATTGATTGACATTTTTGACTAGTATCTATTTGACGAAATACTACAACTCTCCGTATATATATAAAATCGAATTATGGACACTTACATTTCTACGGTAGTCCCTTGCGTCGGATTGTAAGGAGCGTCACTGCAAATATCTTCTACGGTTTGCGTCGAAAATAGTTCGCCACAATCAGCCGCATTGAAAAGGCTAATTGTGGTTAATGCTGCAGTATCACGTTCTTCATACAAGTCTGGGGAGACGTACAGGTCCATGGTTGATTATTCACTGATGCGAAAATAGCTACTGTTACTCCCAACTGAAAATATCCCCTTTTATATGCACATTCGCCAAGCTCCGCCCAAAAGACCAGATGTTCGTAGTGATTGGCTGCCGATGTAGCTGGGTGGAGCTATGACGTGTACCAATCCGCTATAACGAGACCGGACGAGTAACATATATATAAAATCGAATTATAGGCACTTACATTTCTATGGTAGTCCCTTATATTATATTTTTTACTTACAAATTATTAGTATTGTTTGTTAACATAATTGTTAACTTATTTTATAATAAAGAAATTATATCCTAATTATATTTTAAAAAGAACATTCGGTTTCAACGTTAAGCTGTGGTCTAAGGCGGCGTGGCATGAATAAATACTAAAATAAAATTAAATGTTAAAAATCTTTATTCATACGTTATTAAAAGTTAAAAATCTTTATTAATAAAACAGGATAGAAGCATATGAAAGTCAAGGTAAACTATAGTTGCAAATTATAGTTAGGTTATACGATGTTTTTCGGGCATACTACTGCCTCGGGTTAAATGATCCTGTTATTTAAATCACGTATTTGAAAGAGTTAATCATTATTGCTACATAGAAAAAATCGTGCATTACGATGTTTTTCGGATATACTACTGCCTCGGGTCAAATGGTCCTGTTATTTTAAATCACGTATTTGAAAGAGTTAATTATTATTGCTACATAGAAAAAATCGTGCATTACGATGTTTTTCGGATATACTACTGTCTCGGGTAAAATGGTCCTGTTATTTTAAATCACGTATTTGAAAGAGTTAATTATTATTGCTACATAGAAAAATCGTGCATTACGATGTTTTTCGGATATACTACTGCCTCGGGTAAAATGGTCCTGTTATTTTAAATCACGTATTTGAAAGAGTTAATTATTATTGCTACATAGAAAAAATCGTGCATTACGATGTTTTTCGGATATACTACTGCCTCGGGTAAAATGGTCCTGTTATTTTAAATCACGTATTTGAAAGAGTTAATTATTATTGCTACATAGAAAAAATCGTGCATTACGATGTTTTTCGGATATACTACTGCCTCGGGTAAAATGGTCCTGTTATTTTAAATCACGTATTTGAAAGAGTTAATTATTATTGCTACATAGAAAAAATCGTGAATTACGATGTTTTTCGGATATACTACTGCCTCGGGTAAAATGGTCCTGTTATTTTAAATCACGTATTTGAAAGAGTTAATTATTATTGCTACATAGAAAAAATCGTGCATTACGATGTTTTTCGGATATACTACTGCCTCGGGTAAAATGGTCCTGTTATTTTAAATCACGTATTTAACGACACATCGCGCTCATTTCCATTGCTATATATGGCTCTAGGATCGGCCCTGACGAGATGTATTTCGTAGGTTAGGTTAGGTCTCTTACATATAAAAGTCCATGTGGTAGAGTAAGCAACGAACCCCATCGAGGAGATGTATTTCTGAACCCATGTTAAACTGGAGGTCTAATTTACGAGCGAGTGCACGTTCTTGTAACGCCGTAGGCGAGAAAGAGCTAATTAGTATTGCTACATAGAAAATCGTGCAGTTTTTTTCGATTATTATTTATTGAACAAAACTCTCGCTCTCTTTCTATATATATATATATATATATATATATATATATATATATATATATAGAAAGAGTGGTCTGGAAGGAAGTTTACCAATGATTAAATTCTCTTTGCGAGTGACCCGTTGCCCGCGTCGGGCTAACCTTTGGTTAGCTTCCGCCCGAATTGTTCATTCTGACGAAGGTCAAGCTTTTCACTCCACCTTAGACCTACAGTTTAACGTGGATTCCGAACCACTACCCATCAGTAGCCCAGCGTCTTGACCACTAGGCCTCCTAGGGTGCCCATTTATCTACCAACCACTTTCTTTATTGTGTGGAAGGATGAACAGCTGGGCTTTGCTGCGCGCCGGCTGCCGTCGGGTCTCGAACCCTGGGCCGATGGATTCGTAGTCCGCGACACTAACCACTACACCACCGAGGCGGTATTTGTCATTACTTACTCGGACTATAGTGGATTTAATTATCCCAGAAGAGTTCCTTGTTCCATGCACGGTCTGTGTGTAGCATATATATATATATATATATATATATATATATATATGTGTGTACGTTTTTCCCTTGACCTTCGTCAGAATGAACAATTCGGGCGGAAGCTAACCAAAGGTTATCCAAAGGGTATATATATATATATATATATATATATTATTATTATTATTTCTACAATGAAACGGGTCGGGCCGAAGAACGGGTGAGAGATCTCCCCCCCAATATATATATATATATCATTATATTTCTATATGACACCATACAAATTACGCCTAAATATTTTCATTGTAGAAGTAATAAGAATGATAAAATTAATATCTGAAGTCAGTGGTGATTTCTGCTCGAATAGCTTGTAGAAGGATAATCCCTCGGCCCGAAAAAGGTCCCTAGAGACCTTTTTCGTTCGAATCGTGTCCCTAGAGACACGATTCGAACTGATTTAGCTTCTGCCTTTCATCGTGTGTGTGTGTGCGTGTGCGTGTGTGTGTGTGTGTGTGTGTGTGTGTATGTGTGTGCGTGCATGAGTTGTTTATTATATATATATATATATATATATATATATATATATCAAGAGTGGTCTGGAAGGAGATGTTTCATAATTTTCTTTTCCGGACGTTTTTCCCACTGTTATTCGTGACTTAAATATTTATAATAAAAATCAAGTGTCTAAAAAAGTTATTTAATAAGCAGAATTTAATTGGATTCATTGTAGAAGTAATTATAATGGCAATATTAATATTTGGAACATTGAGTACTTATCGAGCTGTCTTTAAGAAAGGTCTCTCGCAAGCAGATTTTCTCCGAAACCAACCTCGCTATAGTGGACTGTGTTTTGGGGAAATCCAGCTTTCTTCGTTTCTTTTAATTTCGTTTTTTCATTTTTTCGTCGCAGGAATGAGGCTATATGTTTCATAAGTTTTCATCTCGTTTGGTGGAATTGTATCGTAATTATCGTATTTCGAATTGTATCGTAAATGATCATTTCGTTTCGTTATTCGTGAGGGCTGAATTATGGATAACTATGTTATTTGTTTCGTTCATCTTCAAGTTTAATGAAGCTGTATTTAAATGAAGTTTCATAATTAAATTAATTGGTTTTACTGTTATTTAGGAAAATTTATATTGGGAGCAAACGTTACAATAATAAGCTTATGTCGATATAGTTACCCATTGAATTGGAACTCTTTATTCACGTTTGCTATTATTTATTGAATGGTGGATAATTAGTTGGGTAACCCTTATAAAAATTCGTTTTCTGTCTAACGAAATAGGGTAACTTTGTTAATTCTATTAAAGCGTAATGAAAGAGGCGCTTGTGTTATTTTATACGGTTGAATCTTGTATAACCATATAAATATATATTGTGGTATTTTATATGATTCATTAGTTTATTATATATACAAGTACATTTGGAATAACAGCCGTTATATATGTGTTACACGATTAATGGGACACATGGCGCTATCTGGAATACCTTGCGCTATCTGGCAACTCAGCCAGAATAGAGGATTATAAAAGATCGCGAAGCTGGTGAAGAACCATTCCCCCCTCGGCTCCGGCCGAGTAAGGAGCTCTGCTCCTTCTATTTCTGGCCCTTTGGTAAACCCCTTAGTGGCCTCTTAGGTTAGGGAAACGAAAATAAATTGGGGGAGAACTCCACTCTGTCCTTCAGGTGTCTCTCTCCCTCCTTCAGCTCTCTCTCTCTCTCTCCTGCATGTATCTTCCTCCTTCAGGCGTCTCTCTCTCTCTCCTGCATGTTTGCCTCCAGCATGTGTACTCCTGCATGTGTACATCCAGCATGTGTACCTACTGCATGTGTGCGTGTACCTCCAGCATGTGTACCTACTGCATGTGTACTCCTGCATGTATACGTATGTGTGTACCTCCAGCATGTGTACTCCTGCATGTGCACCTATCCTCTCTCCTTCAGGCGTCTCTCCCTCCTACAGGCGTCTCTCTCTTCTTCAGGCGTCTCTCCCTCCTACAGGCATCTCTCTCTTCTTCAGGCGTCTCTCTCTCTCTCTCCTTCAGGCGTCTCTCTCTCACCTTGGCTCAGCCAACTGGCTGATTCTGGCTGATTAGGAGCCTATAAAACAACGCCAGCCCGGCTGGAAGTCTTAATGTGCACTTGGCTCCTGCCAGGTGAACACCTCTCCTCCTTTCTCTCCTCCTCCTCCTCCTTTCTCTTGGGGGATAACGCCGCCTCCAAGTTTCCCCCCCCTTTGCAACATCCCCCTTTGCAACAACCCCCTTCCCCCATTTGCAACAACCCCTTTGCAACAACCCCCTTCCCTTTGCAACATTACATAATAACCTGCAACATTCCTGCACTCTCCCCTTTTGCGGCTATACTACTGATTTGTACTACCTGGTATGCCATGAATTAAAACCAAGCTCACCTTCTCGTCTGTTGTTAATTTCGCAGCCATCCCGTACCTAAAAGAAAAAATAATATATTATAATCAACACTGAAAATTCCTATGATGCGCGACGTTTGCGCCACAATATATATATATATATATATATATATATATATATATATATATATATATATATACTAAGGTTATGCAATTTCATCCTAAAAGCTGTAATCAGCCAGCTGATATAAGGTTTAAAATGAATGGTGAAGTAATTGAGGAAGTACAAGAGTTTAAGTATTTGGGTCAAACTATTACCAGCTCCTTGAGTGATGACTCGGATATAAGAAAACAATCTCGAAGCCTGTGTGCTAAAGCGAATATGACCATAAGGAACTTTCGATTCTGTACAAGTGAAGCTAAAGACACACTCTTTCGTCCTTTCTGCAGTAATATATACGGTCAGCAACTCTGGGTGAATTATAAAAAAGGTTCTGGCAGAACCCTAAATTTGCTGTACAACAGGTCTTTTAGACTCTTACATAAATTACCCCCGAGATGCTCAGCTTCGCAAATGTTTGCTACCCGCAATGTCTCGAGCTTCCCGGAGGTAACAAGACGTGCTCAACACAGTCTAATGCAAAGAATTAAAAAATCAACCAACCCGATCATCCAAGCTATCCATGAGTCCTGCCATTTATCCTCTAAAGTCTAAGCTATGGACTTCTTGGTACGAAAACGTCTATCTGTAGCTCCACTTAACTTCGACAGTGCAGTATTATTTCTAATCAATTGTATATATTTCTATCCTTAGTATATGAACTGTCATTGTATTAATTATATTTGTCATATGGACTATAGTCTGCCAATAAACCTTTTCATTTTCATTTTCATATACCGGGTGTCCGAGAATTATCTGTACAATGTTTGGCTGTTATTAAAAGTCAACCATGAAGTGTAGAAATTTCAGTTATCCCATTTTACAGAGAAACTCATTAAGTTTTTTCTGATAACAAGTTTTGACAAGGTTTTTCTTTTTTGTGCGCGGGTGACAGACATTGATGATTTAAAAGCAAGAATCACAGCTGCTATTGAGCGAATTGATGTGGATATGCTGCAGCGTGCATGGCAACATTTGGATTATCGATTGGATGTTTTGCGAATCACTGATGGTGCACATATCGAATGTTTGTAACAACGTTACTTTAATAAAAGAAACTTTCGAAAATACAGATTCTAAATAATCTTGTTTAAGAATTTTACGTGTGTTATCAAGAATTTTATTAAAAGATGAAATTGTACAGATAATTTTCGGACACACTGGAATTTCTAAAAAACTTGTCAAAACTTGGTATCAGAAAAAACTTAATGAGATTCTCTGTAAAATGGGACAACACTGGAATTTCTACACTTCATGGTTGACTTTTAATAACAGCCAAAACTTGTACAGATAATTCTCGGACACCCTGTACCTATATATAATATATATATATATATATATATATATATATATATATATATATATATATATATATATATCAGTGGCGTGTGGTGGGTGTGTCCACAGGGTAAGCGGTAGATGCAAATATATATACAGTATATACGACGGCCACTCAATATATTTTGCCCCACCTTTTTTTTTTAAGTTTCCAAGTTTCCTTGTAAGTTCCAGAAATTTTTGTACACAAATAGTTACAGTACATACCTTTTTTTACAAGTTTTTATTTTTCCACATAGTTTCCATCCTTTTCTACGGCTTTCCTCCACCTCGAAACAAGGGCCTTTATTCCTTGCTGGTAAAAGTCCACTGGGTTCCGCTGGGACCACTTCTTAACCTCCTCAACAACATCATCGTCACTGAAACTTTCTTCTACGAATAGCATCCTTCATTAGCCCAAACAAATGGAAGTCTGAAGGTGCCAGATCCGGGCTGTATGGAGGGTGGGGTAACACAGTCAAGCGCATTTTTGTGATGGCCTCTCTTGTTTGCAAACTGTTGTGTGGTCTTGCGTTATCGTGTAAAAGGAGGACGTCTTCCAGTTTTGTCTCCGATCGAACTCGCTTTGTACGTCTCTGAAGTCTCTAGGGTAACAATATATGCCTCTGAGTTGATTGCTCGTCCTTTCTTCATAATGTCCACCAGAATCACCCCTTTCATTTCCCAGAAGATGGTGGCCATAACCTTTCCTGCAGAGGGAGCCACTTTGAACTTTTTCTTGCTTGGAGAATCTGCGTGATGCCACTCCATGGATTGGCGTTTTGTTTCAGGTTCAAAGTGGTGTAACCAAGTCTCATCCCCAGTCACAATTCGTGAGAGGAATTCATTCCCTTCTGTCGAGTATCGAACCAACGACTCCGAAGCAATTTCTTTTCTTTGGGCTTTGTGATTTTCAGTCAGTTTGCGAGGAACAAACCATGAACACACTTTTGAGTATCCCAGTTGCTGAATTATCGTATTCACACTTCCTTCACTAATTCCCAGCTCCAGTGATAGTCCTTGTATGTGACGCGCCGATTTGATCGAATGATGCTGTTAGCACGTTGCACAGCGTGAGATGTCACAGCCGATGCCGGGCGACCGCTGCGTGGCTCATCATCGAGGCTGGCTCTTCCTCTCTCCGATGATCTCACACGCTTAGGCCAGCGTCCAACTGTGCTTCGATCAACAATAGCATCTACGTAAACGTTCTGTAGACGTTTGTGAATATTTCCAACTGTTCCCTTCTTTGCTGTTAAGAACTCGATAACAGCTCTCGTTTACGACGCACATCACTGTCAGCGCCATTTTTGAAACTGCGTTAACCATCGGTTTTATAGAAGGGCGTTTAAAAGCGGTTTTATACAAGGAGGGGAGGTTCAAACTGGAAAAATCAGGTTATGTGAAGCGCAGAAAGTTCAAACTTACAGCCAAAAGACATTTCAACCCCATGGCCTATTATTTAGCTAAGAAAAAAGGGTGGGCAAAATATATTGAGTGCCCCTAGTATATACAATATATATATATATATTATACAAGCATCATAACTTTATATTAGTTTTCGATTACTGTAGTAATATACTGACTTTTTGTAATTTAACCTTTAACTGGGTAGGCGGCGCATGCCCTGCTTACCCTGACTGCACGCCACACACTGCGTGTGTATTATTTTCCACCGTCAAAATCAAGAAAAATAGAGAATAAGCATATTAATTATGAATCTTAAAAATATTAGCAGAGGAAATTGATTAAAAAATTAAATATTTATCTTAATTTTATAGTTTTATCATTTCATTACAATGTTAAAATTAAGCTCTAGAAACTGTGCTGCATATGATGGTAAGGTACCTAAATGGACTTGCATAGAGTATGGTTCTGATTAATCAGTTAATAAGTTAATCATTGAATTTAATCATTAATTAATAAAAAAAAATGATGAGAAATGATTAATTTTCCTCATAATTTCAGCATCATTTTACCTTAAATTTTGTAATGTATCATTTGAATTTGGCACCTTTTTGCGTGTAGCCTATAAACTGTCTAATCCGCCCATGCCTCATTTCATGAACTAAAAGCAAACTAAATGTTTGAGCAAAATGTTTTCTTCGGTCTTATCTCACGCAACAGAAACAATAAAGCTCTTTCTTACTCATTTCAGAAGTATTTAATTTTTAATAATTTTTAATCAGTTAATCATTGATTAATTAGAAAATTTCATCATTCATCACTTTTTCCTAAAAATGATTAATTAATCATGCCCTAGTCACTTGCACTTACAATCTTAGATAAGGGACTAACTTCATTTCTTAGTGATGATAATAATAATGATAATGATAAGCTTTATTGGGAGGATATAAATCTCATAAAATAGTAAAATATTCTTGAAGGTAATAAACGAAAAGATAAATTAAACAAGAATAAATTTTAAAAAACTAAAAATTATGAATAAAAGAGAAATAAAAATAAGGCAAGTACCGGAACAAGTAATAATAAAAACTACCCACAGCTAATACTGCAAAAATGATGATAATGATAATAATGATCTACAGATCTACAGAAGCTAAGGCTAACAAAGACCCTAAGATCCACTCTAAGGCTAGCCCGAGAGAAAGGAAAGAGTAGGGGGTTAAGAGAAGAGAAGAGAATAAGGGGTTAAGTAAGGAGCAACACCTATCACTCGTGGGTTAACATTCATTCAGAAAAAGAGGAAAAGTGTCTCACCATCATCATCCGCCGGCCACTGCCGACAAGTCAGAAAAATAGTCGGAGAGAATAGGAGAGGGGTGAAAGATGAAAAGAAGTAAAATAAGAACGCTTACAAACCATGCAAAACAGTCTTAACTCACTGTCATACCATGCAAACTACAAACATGCAAGAAAAGAGTTAGAGACATGCAAAGTAAGGAGGATAAGAAAAAAAAAAAAAAAGTAGGTAAAGTTAAAGAAAAAGTGGGTTAGTTTACGCTATGAGCTACATCTACATTCGTGTTAGTCTAATTTTTTTTTTTTTTTTTTTTTTTTTATTGCTGGCATCACACGCTGGCATGTCACAAGCTGGCATTCATCGTCAACAGACTCATCCCCGAGCACCACCACCAGAGCTTCTGTTACTAACTTTGTTGTTATTTAAATTAAACAACGTTAATACCTTTAAAATGTCTGTCAAGACGGTTCTTAAACATATTAACGCTGGTAGAATGAACGACTGACGCGGGAAGATTATTCCATTTATCAATTACTTTAAACGTAAAGAAGTTTTTAGCGATATTAGTAATGAAACGTCTGCCACGCAACTTGAATCCGTTATTGCGAGTATTACTATTATCGAAAGTGAACAATTTGTCAAAATTCACGTTATCGATGTTATTAACGATTTTAAAAACTTCAATAAGCTCCCCCCTTAATCTCCTAGTTTCGAGTGAATACAAGTCTAACACTTTAATCCTATCTTCATAAGGCTTGTTGCGCAATGACGGAATAAGTTTCGTGGCACGACGCTGAACCCTTTCTAACCTATCAATATCCTCACGCAAGTACGGGCACCAAAACTGAACTGCATATTCTAAATGAGGCCTGACTAGGGACTTGTAAAGGGGCAATATGATATCCTTCGACTTAAATTCGAAATTACGCGCTATGAAGCCTAACATCCTATTCGCTTTTGCGCAAGACTCCAGGCACTGGTTCCTAACCTTTAAATCTTTAGTTACGCGTACGCCTAAATCTACTTCCTCGTCAACGCTCGCTAACTCCCTATCATCCATCGTGTACGCGTAATTATTGTTGCGAGAACCTATATGCAAAACTTTACATTTATCTACGTTAAATTGCATCTGCCACTTATCCGTCCACTCCATAATCCTATTTACATCGTCTTGGATCCTATTTCTATCGTCCTCGTTAACAACCTTACCGCCTATTTTAGTATCGTCCGCGAATTTTGAAACGTTACTAGTCAATCCTACATCTATGTCGTTAATGTAAATTACGAATAACAATGGGCCTAACACTGAACCCTGTGGGACACCGCTACCTACATCTAACCACCCCGATTCACTACCATTAACTACGACCCTCTGTCTCCTAGCACGAAGCCATTCTTCTAACCAGTTAGCTACCTGACCGCGTATACCGTGCGCTTTAACCTTCGCAATTAGTCTCCTATGCGGAACTGTATCGAACGCCTTTTTAAAATCTAAATAAATAACGTCAGCTGCCCTATGCCTATCGTATTCGCGCACTACTTCGTTATAAAATTCTAACAAATTAGTTAAACAAGACCTATGGCGTCGAAACCCGTGCTGACTACTATTAATCAAATCTCTACTTTCTAAGTGATCGATAATACGATCCCTAACTACGGATTCCAAAAGTTTACCGACAATTGACGTTAAGCTAATGGGCCTATAATTGCTAGCTACCGCGCGGTCGCCTTTTTTAAAAATAGGCGTGACCAGTGGCGGTCCTAGCTTACATGACGCCCTGGGCGAACCTCACCTTCAGCGCCCCCCCCCTGTTCGCCAACACACACACATTCGAATCCCCCCAAAATAAAGGACAGACATAACTCTTTCACAAAATAACTTTTTATTGGACTAATTGTTGGAACTTCAGAACCAAAACAAAGACTCAAATTTCTGAATTTTACAAATCCTTCATCACGTAAATAGAATAACTCACTTAAGAGAATGTAATTATGATACTATGAACAGGAAAAATACAAATTAAATTGCACAACTGCCATAAATAAACTAGAGAATCAAATTTCTAAATTGTACAAATGCTCTATCACATAAATAGAATAAGACACTTAAGAGAGGGTAATTATTATGCTACACTTTGAACAAGAAACAAAATAAATTGCACCACAGCACAACTGCCATCTAAAGCCTGACTCTTCTTACCTTCCTTGATGCAAAGTCATGAATTAAATTATCATATGAAATCTGCTCAGCAATTGTATGATTTATACTGATGATGGCCAGACCGGTAAGGCGTTCCTGTGACATAGTTGACCTCAGGTAGGATTTGATGAGCTTCAGCTTTGAAAAGCTCCTCTGCTTCAGCAACAGTGACTGGAAGAGTAAGACCAATTCTGAGAGCAGTCCACAAATTTGGATATATTTCAGAGAGCTCCCTTTCATGGATAAATGTCAGCAGTTCAAGCAAGGATATGGTCTTTGATGGCAAGTCAGGCAAGTTCTTCAGCTCCTGTGCAAGCTCTCTGCCATCCAAGTCAGATTATCCCTTAAAGTGTAGTGTAGTACTAAGGTTCACACATTGTTCTGTCAGCTCCTCAAATGTGAGATTTTGGAAATGTGTCAGCACTCCAAACTTCTCTCCCACAATTTCCAACGTGGAAAATCTTTCCTGAATGGCTGATGTTGCAGCATCAACCACTGCATTGAAAAATGTCACCTCCAGCTTCTTCAAAGCATCAATCAAGGGCTCATCAGATGCTTCATAGGAGAAGTGCCGCTTTGTGGACCTCAGCCGTTTTTGTTTTAACACAGCCTCCACATTCATTTGTTCACAGATATCTGTGGCTGCCATTTGTGCAGCCACAAAACCTGTTGCCCTGTAATTGCGGAGACCTCTCTCTGTTTTTTTAGGAGATTTACTGCAACATCAACGTGCATGCTAGGAGACTGCATCTGCTTGCTCACATGCTGAATTTGGCACAACAGGTCATGCCACACCACTGAACAAATGGCGAAGCGGTATGACCCAACCTCCTCTGACAGAGATTGAGCCTCGACCTTTATTACAGAGTCTTTGGTGTGGTCCCTCACTTCGATCAGTGCATCTCTCACTGCAGCTGCCTGATATCTCAGGGGCTCCACACTCTTGATCTTGCTTTCCCACCTTGTATCAGACCACATCTTCAATGTGATGTTCACATGTTTTTTCAAAATGGCCCATCGTTGTGTGGAGGCTGAAAACAAGTTGTAAAGCTTCTGCAAGATGCCAAAGTAACTTGTGGCATCAATAGATCCCTTAGCAGCATCGGCCACAAGCAAATTCAGAGAATGAGCCCCACATGGAACAAACAGAGCTCTGGGATTAATTTCTAGGAGCTGGATTGAACACCCTTGTCTTTTCCCCTCATGTTGGCCCCGTTGTCGTATGATTGTCCTCTACAGTCCATGAAAGGAACTTTTAGCTCCTCCAGTCTCTTCAGAATCAGAGATGCCAAATGTTGACCAGTGGACTCCTCTGCCTCCAAAAACCCCATGAAATGTTCCTTTATATGGGGCTTCCCCTCCAGTGACACAACCCGAATCACAACTGACAACTGTTCAGTGTGGCTGATATCTGGAGTGCAATCTAGAATTATTGAAAAAAACTTTGATTGTTTGATGTCGCTCACCATTGCTGAAATGGTCTTGCTGCTGACAAATCAATGAGTTCGTTTTGTATGTGGTGGCCGAGGTAGCTGGTGTGACTGGAGGTCCCTTTTGGACACGGTTAATGTGCTCTTGCATTATAGGATCAAATTGTGCCATCAGTTCAACTTCTTTCAGAAAATTGCCATTTGATGGTGAGAACAATTTTTCTGTATGTCCCCTTAGTGCCAAATTCCTAACTGCCAGAGAATGCACAATAGCAGTGAGACGTGTCAGCACCGCTCTCCATCTCAACTTCTCAGCCTCCAGAAGTGCCATCTCCTGCTTGTCAATGGTCTCCCCCTTTCTCATCCTCACTGCCAGTTCTTTCCAGATTTTCATAGAATTTAGGTGTTCTGAACTGTTGTCATGTGATGTGAGCAATGAGCTTGCATGCTTCCAGTCCGAGAGTCCCAAACTTGTTAAATTTATTTTCCTCTTGGAAAATAATGTACAACAGAAACAGAAAAGGCTGTTGTTTTTTAAGGAATAGACCAACCAACTTCTGGTTATATTTTCCCCACTAACCAATGACTTCCTGAAGTATTGATGGTGGAAACTTCTTCCGTCACTGTCGTTTCTAGGGAATACAAAGTCAGATGGTACTTGACTTGGTCCCCTGGAAACCAGTTGTGTCCGAATTCTCTCAGTCAGAACTGAAGGCCAGTTAGCAGGGTCGGTGGACAGAGACTCATCCTCAGGAGGCGATTCTGCTCCAGGCCTTTCTAATAGAAAGAACAAGAGCATTACTCATTAGTATACACACCTAAGTTAGATAACACATTATTCACAGCACTTTGTTATGGTGGTGGTGTTATGGAATTATGGTGGTGAAACACCACACATACCCAGTAACCCAGACCCAGTGATAATAACATTATAATTTATAACTGTTTGCAAAATGCTTTGCAGGGATGCACACACATACACATACACACACACGCACACACTCACAGACATATGTGCACACAAACTCACCTGAAGAGTCCTGCCGGGGAGAAGTAGAAGCAAATGGGTCTTCATCCTCAGGATCAGACTGCATTTGTGGAGACATATGTGAGGCTGAGGAGGTAGATGGCTCCTCAGCCTCAATAATGGCAGAAGTAGACGGCTTCTCATCCTGGCTAGTGGCAGAGGGTGTTCCAAAATATTTCAAAAGTGCCCCTGCAAATAGTAAAATAGAACATAACAGACCAATGCATGAATAGGCTAGTACAATTAATTTAACATGTTATTAAGCACAATTTATTAAACTTTTAGAATAGGAAACAAATGAATAATACAACCTCCTTGGTTAATGGCTAATTATATACATAAGTACACTTCAAATGACTCAGAAAGCTATATCACAAAATAGCAGTGCAATATAGCAGTGAAGAGTAGATGACATAGCTCTATACCTTTATCTTTTGCTCGTTTCTCCTCTTCTTCTTTCCTCTTTTTCTAAACTGAGCACCTGATAGCTTTGACCTCTTCTTATCCATTTGCGGTTATTTGACAGACCTTAGTGGCTTAGTGTGAAGATTCGTTCTGTAATAAATAATATACATTTCACTATTTAACCAAACCCAGAAAAATAACATTGCATATGTTAAAGTATGGGCCTTTATTCCCAATAATATTAATCTGGAAGCATTTTGCATTGTTTAGGTCTTTTATGGGAAGGTTTATGGAAAATGCAATAGATGGTTTTTTATTAATAAAATATATTTATTGATCTTTTATTATTTATTTTATTTATTTTTATTTATTTCTTTATTTATTTATTCTTATTTTTATTTTTATTTTTTTTGCAGGCGCTCATGCCGCCCCTCCACAAATGCCGCCCTGTGCGGCTGCCCATATTGCCCATATGAGGAACCGCCACTGGGCGTGACGTTAGCTAATTTAAAGTCTTCAGGAATAATCGCCGTTTCGAGTGACTGATTAAAGATCTTCGTTAAGGGGCCTACGATAACTTCTTTCAAATCTTTCAAATGTCTGGGATAAAAAGCGTCAGGGCCTGGAGCCTTGCTAACTTTTAGCCTATCGATATAATGCGCAATCTCAGCCTCGTAAACAGTTATTTCATCTAAAATAGTCTCGCAACTAAATGGAACGATATCATCCACGTCGGGGACATTATTTACGTCTTCTACGGTAAAAACTGTCGCAAAAAGTTATTGAAAATACCCGCCATCGCCTGAGCGTCAGAAGCCAAAGCGCCATTAACATCCACTAGAGGGCCTATGTTATTTTTTACCGACTTACGATTATTAACGTATTCAAAAAACTTTTTTGGATTATGTTTACTATCCGCAGCTATAAGTATCTCTAAATTACGCTTGGCATTCCTAACTGATCTTTTAACCTGACGTCTAAGCTCGATATATCTATTAAAGTTAGCTACCTCTCCATTGCGCTTACTAAGTCTATACGCTCTATTACGCCCCCCCTCTATTACGCCCCCCCCCTCTATACGCCCCCCCGCTACCTAAAGAAAAGATACAGTATTCATCAAGGTAATCAACGATACAACTAATTAAACAATAAATTTAAAAAAAAACAGAAAAGGACTACGGTAATAAAAAATTACAATAATGCACGTAAGGAAACGAGAAATAATAAAAAATAGTGTTAACGGCTTCATAAAAATAAAAGTATATGTAATCTTTCTTTGTGTGTGGGGGGGGGGGGGGGGGCTGATACAAATTTGCCCGAATTTTTAAGTTACAACAAAGAATGCCCGAAATTAGGTAATTAATGTAATTAACTGTGTGTATATATGTATGTATATATATATATATATATAGGAAATTAGGATCATCACAGGCTCAGGCTTAATTTACTTGAGTTTGATAAAAGTTTGACCTAGCCTAAATGAAATTATACTAGCAAGTTTAAAGGAATAGACCTAGGGGCTAGGGCTTTACCTATTTAATTTGGCTAATAAGGTACTAGTACCTTACCTAATTATAA
The DNA here is from genome assembly GCA_023014485.1 of Bathynomus jamesi. Taxonomy (NCBI): domain Eukaryota; kingdom Metazoa; phylum Arthropoda; class Malacostraca; order Isopoda; family Cirolanidae; genus Bathynomus; species Bathynomus jamesi. Next base: position 736,119 of record JAJOZX010000657.1, on the reverse strand, counting down.
AAATTTTAACTTACCAAGTAATTCAATATTCATGATAAGCTTGGAAAGCAATTAACTCACGACAAGGATTAGATATTCTTTTGAATTTTTAAGCAAAGTCTTATAGCCCCTATTTGGGCTAAATACCATAGTAAAATCTAGATTAAACCTGGTATAAATAATAGCCTATAAGTACTAATAACAGCTTAATAAGTACTTAATAACGGCTAATAAATAAAAATATGAAATTATCTTCTAACTTTCTGATCCTGAATTTATAATATGATATAAGGCTAACATTTCTCCAACTTTTACAAGCTATTATTTTTTTCATTTTGCCCGAATGTAAAGCCAGTTTGCCCGAATTCAGCCCCCCCCTCAGCCCCCCCGGCTCGTATGCCTATGTTTGTAATGGGATGGCTAATGCAGGAGTCAAGTGGAGCTCGTGACACGACACTTGCTCTATTGGTTCATCTCTGAATCTGAAAATAATATTAGCCGTTTGGTTTGAACTTTTGGGATGGAATTGCATAACCTCAGTTTTAGTAACATTAAAATTAATGTCATGATTCTGTGAATATGATTCACAAATTTTTATAAGATGATTCAGACCTTTCACCGAATGGTTTATTAACACCATGTCATCGGCATAGACCGAGTTATTTATCCTCATGTCATATACACAGTATCCCACCCTTGCCTCATTAAGAGAAGCAATTAATTCATATATATATATATATACAGTGGCGGTCCTAGCTTACATGACGCCTGGGCGAACCTCACCTTCAGCGCCCCCCCCCCTGTTCGCCAACACACACACATTCGAATCCCCCCAAAATAAAGGACAGACATAACTCTTTCACAAAATAACTTTTTATTGGACTAATTGTTGGAACTTCAGAACCAAAACAAAGACTCAAATTTCTGAATTTTACAAATCCTTCATCACGTAAATAGAATAACTCACTTAAGAGAATGTAATTATGATACTATGAACAGGAAAAATACAAATTAAATTGCACAACTGCCATAAATAAACTAGAGAATCAAATTTCTAAATTGTACAAATGCTCTATCACATAAATAGAATAAGACACTTAAGAGAGGGTAATTATTATGCTACACTTTGAACAAGAAACAAAATAAATTGCACCACAGCACAACTGCCATCTAAAGCCTGACTCTTCTTACCTTCCTTGATGCAAAGTCATGAATTAAATCATCATATGAAATCTGCTCAGCAATTGTATGATTTATACTGATGATGGCCAGACCGGTAAGGCGTTCCTGTGACATAGTTGACCTCAGGTAGGATTTGATGAGCTTCAGCTTTGAAAAGCTCCTCTCTGCTTCAGCAACAGTGACTGGAAGAGTAAGACCAATTCTGAGAGCAGTCCACAAATTTGGATAATTTCAGAGAGCTCCCTTTCATGGATAAATGTCAGCAGTTCAAGCAAGGATATGGTCTTTGATGGCAAGTCAGGCAAGTTCTTCAGCTCCTGTGCAAGCTCTCTGCCATCCAAGTCAGATTGTCCCTTAAAGTGTAGTGTAGTACTAAGGTTCACACATTGTTCTGTCAGCTCCTCAAATGTGAGATTTTGGAAATGTGTCAGCACTCCAAACTTCTCTCCCACAATTTCCAACGTGGAAAATCTTTCCTGAATGGCTGATGTTGCAGCATCAACCACTGCATTGAAAAATGTCACCTCCAGCTTCTTCAAAGCATCAATCAAGGGCTCATCAGATGCTTCATAGGAGAAGTGCCGCTTTGTGGACCTCAGCCGTTTTTGTTTTAACACAGCCTCCACATTCATTTGTTCACAGATATCTGTGGCTGCCATTTGTGCAGCCACAAAACCTGTTGCCCTGTAATTGCGGAGACCTCTCTCTGTTTTTTTTAGGAGATTTACTGCAACATCAACGTGCATGCTAGGAGACTGCATCTGCTTGCTCACATGCTGAATTTGGCACAACAGGTCATGCCACACCACTGAACAAATGGCGAAGCGGTATGACCCAACCTCCTCTGACAGAGATTGAGCCTCGACCTTTATTACAGAGTCTTTGGTGTGGTCCCTCACCTCGATCAGTGCATCTCTCACTGCAGCTGCCTGATATCTCAGGGGCTCCACACTCTTGATCTTGCTTTCCCACCTTGTATCAGACCACATCTTCAATGTGATGTTCACATGTTTTTTCAAATGGCCCATCGTTGTGTGGAGGCTGAAAACAAGTTGTAAAGCTTCTGCAAGATGCCAAAGTAACTTGTGGCATCAATAGATCCCTTAGCAGCATCGGCCACAAGCAAATTCAGAGAATGAGCCCCACATGGAACAAAACAGAGCTCTGGGATTAATTTCTAGGAGCCTGGATTGAACACCCTTGTTTTTCCCTCATGTTGGCCCCGTTGTCGTATGATTGTCCTCTACAGTCCATGAAAGGAACTTTTAGCTCCTCCAGTCTCTCAGAATCAGAGATGCCAAATGTTGACCAGTGGACTCCTCTGCCTCCAAAAACCCCATGAAATGTTCCTTTATATGGGGCTTCCCCTCCAGTGACACAACCCGAATCACAACTGACAACTGTTCAGTGTGGCTGATATCTGGAGTGCAATCTAGAATTATTGAAAAAAACTTTGATTGTTTGATGTCGCTCACCATTGCTGAAATGGTCTTGCTGCTCGACAAATCAATGAGTTCGTTTTGTATGTGGTGGCCGAGGTAACTGGTGTGACTGGAGGTCCCTTTTTGGACACGGTTAATGTGCTCTTGCATTATAGGATCAAATTGTGCCATCAGTTCAACTTCTTTCAGAAAATTGCCATTTGATGGTGAGAACAATTTTTCTGTATGTCCCCTTAGTGCCAAATTCCTAACTGCCAGAGAATGCACAATAGCAGTGAGACGTGTCGCACCGCTCTCCATCTCAACTTCTCAGCCTCCAGAAGTGCCATCTCCTGCTTGTCAATGGTCTCCCCCTTTCTCATCCTCACTGCCAGTTCTTTCCAGATTTTCATAGAATTTAGGTGTTCTGAACTGTTGTCATGTGATGTGAGCAATGAGCTTGCATGCTTCCAGCCGAGAGTCCCAAACTTGTTAAATTTATTTTCCTCTTGGAAAATAATGTACAACAGAAACAGAAAAGGCTGTTGTTTTTTAAGGAATAGACCAACCAACTTCTGGTTATATTTTCCCCACTAACCAATGACTTCCTGAAGTATTGATGGTGGAAACTTCTTCCGTCACTGTCGTTTCTAGGGAATACAAAGTCAGATGGTACTTGACTTGGTCCCCTGGAAACCAGTTGTGTCCGAATTCTCTCAGTCAGAACTGAAGGCCAGTTAGCAGGGTCGGTGGACAGAGACTCATCCTCAGGAGGCGATTCTGCTCCAGGCATTTCTAATAGAAAGAACAAGAGCATTACTCATTAGTATACACACCTAAGTTAGATAACACATTATTCACAGCACTTTGTTATGGTGGTGGTGTTATGGAATTATGGTGGTGAACACCACACATACCCAGTAACCCAGACCCAGTGATAATAACATTATAATTTATAACTGTTTGCAAAATGCTTTGCAGGGATGCACACACACACACACACACACATACACACACACGCACACACTCACAGACATATGTGCACACAAACTCACCTGAAGAGTCCTGCCGGGGAGAAGTAGAAGCAAATGGGTCTTCATCCTCAGGATCAGACTGCATTTGTGGAGACATATGTGAGGCTGAGGAGGTAGATGGCTCCTCAGCCTCAATAATGGCAGAAGTAGAGGCTTCTCATCCTGGCTAGTGGCAGAGGGTGTTCCAAAATATTTCAAAGTGCCCCTGCAAATAGTAAAATAGAACATAACAGACCAATGCATGAATAGGCTAGTACAATTAATTTAACATGTTATTAAGCACAATTTATTAAACTTTTAGAATAGGAAACAAATGAATAATACAACCTCCTTGGTTAATGGCTAATTATATACATAATAGTACACTTCAAATGACTCAGAAAGCTATATCACAAAATAGCAGTGCAATATAGCAGTGAAGAGTAGATGACATAGCTCTATACCTTTATCTTTTGCTCGTTTCTCCTCTTCTTCTTTCCCTTTTTTCTAACTGAGCACCTGATAGCTTTGACCTCTTCTTATCCATTTGCGGTTATTTGACAGACCTTAGTGGCTTAGTGTGAAGATTCGTTCTGTAAAAATAATATACATTTCACTATTTAACCAAACCCAGAAAAATAACATTACATATGTTAAAGTATGGGCCTTTATTCCCAATAATATAATCTGGAAGCATTTTGCATTGTTTAGGTCTTTTATGGGAAGGTTTATGGAAAATGCAATAGATGGTTTTTATTAATAAAAATATATTTATTGATCTTTATTATTTATTTTATTTTTTTTATTTTTATTTATTTCTTTATTTATTTATTCTTATTTTATTTTTATTTTTTTTGCAGGCGCTCATGCCGCCCCTCCACAAATGCCGCCCTGTGCGGCTGCCCATATTGCCCATATGAGGAACCGCCACTGTATATATATATATATATATATATATATATATATAATATATATATATATACGTGTGTGTGTGTGTATATATATATATATTAAACAGCAGAGGAGAGAGTAAAACATTCAGACAATACATTGCCCATTTAACAGTAAAAGTTTGGTGTGTGTGCCAAAATTTCAATAAATTTAAAACATATGGTGGAACATTCCTGGCTTCTAATTTTTTAAATAGAATATTGTGATTTACTCTATCATATGCTCTGCTTATATCTAAAAACAACTATCTATATATATATATATATATATACCTACCTTTCAACCTTTTAAATGTTCTGTGCAATGATACCTCATTTCATGGAGGTCAGGCTTGTTGCCCCTCCTCTCGAGTTGGCCTGGTAAAGTAAAGAGTTGGTTTCTTGCGCTCGCCACTTCACATAACCAGGTACTCCCGACTCATCTGGAATTGTTCTGAGTCTAGTCTTCTTTTGAAGATATCCACCGCTACACCAGTCGTGTTCCTTAGTTCCTTGGGCAGCTGGTTGAACAATGAACAGTCTTGGTCCTCTCACAACAAAACTATTTTCCTTCAGTGTTGAGGATGTTCCGTGTCTAGCCTTTAATTTGGGAATAGGATGCATTCTTCCTTTCCTACTTTCCACTGTTGTCTGAGTGGTTATAGGGTTCAAAATAAGATTAGGGACTAGTTCCTCCACTCTTTTCCAAGTGTAAATAATGGTGTACTTCTCTCTTCTTCTTTCCAGCGAATATAAATTTAGTTCATGTATTTTTTCCCAGTAATTTAGTTCTTTGCATCCATTGATCTTGGCTGTGAAGCTTCTCTGAATCTCTTCTAGTTGACTAATGTCTTCTTTTTTATATGGGGATGCAAAAACTGAGCAATACTCCAACTTAGGTATGATCACTGTTTACAATAGAGGAATCATTATATTCCTATCCTTCTTTTGAAGGTTCTCAGTATCTGTCCAATTATTCTTTCGCATCATCAGTCATTACAACGCCTAAATCTTTTGTTTTAGAGTTTTTCAGAATTTCCTGTCCATTTGGAGTATAGTATTCCATGGATTTTAGGTCTTCACTTCTTCCGTACCTAAATAGTTAAAATTTCTCAGTGTCAAATTTCATATTATTGTCTTCAGACCAGTTGTAGATTCGGTTCATATCTGTTTGCAGAGATCAAATATCCTCTGGGTTTCTTATTTTTCTACTAATTTTTGTGTCATCGGATCGGCAAAGGATGTTACTGTGCTCTCACTGTTAACTTCCTCATCTACATCAGTTAGTATGACCATGAAGAGTAATGGAGCTAATACTGTTCCTTGTCACCTTGTGGTACTGAGCTAAAGACCTCTGACTCTGATGAAGGTATTCCTTAAACTGTAATGACTTGCTGCCGCTCATTAAGGAAACTGTATACCCATTTTCCTGCTTTTCTTGTTGTTCCCCATATATTTCAGTTTATGTGCTATGATTCCATGGGCACACTTGTCAAACGCCTTGGCAAAGTCTATGTTATTTGTTTTCGAGTGCATCAGTAATGTTGTTATAGTGATCCATCAGTTGTGATAGGCATGATCTTCCTGACCGGAATCCATGTTGGTTGTCATTTAATTTTTTCCGAGTTTCCAAAAAGCCGTAAATTTTTTCTCTAACTATTCTTTCAAATATTTGGGTGAGATGAGATGTAAGCGACACTGGCCTATAGTTTTTAGCCTCTGATCGATCTCTTCCTTTATATATTGGAACTATGTTCAGTGTTCACTCTCTGCAGGATGCTTGGTATTTCTCCCGTGTCTACTGTAGTGATCGTCTCTATATCCAATATAGGGGCTTAACGATTTCATGCTTGCAGTTTTTGATTAGTGTGGCATTCCATTTGTCTGACCCTGCTGCCGAGTGTGTTTTTTGTCTCCCTATAGTTTGTGTGATATCATCTGTTGTGATGATCAGTATATCAGTTTATCAGTTTTTGGATACTGAAAGATGATTCATACCGAGCTCTTAATATTTCAGATACTTCTTTTTGATTACACTGGGCAACACGTATTTTATTGAATGATATCTGACACTTGATTCTAGGTAATTTGGGTGCGCTGAATACGAATTTCAACTCGGTTTGGCTCTATCAGGTCCTGATTCTTGTCGACAGCCTATGTGCCATTTTCCAGATTTTTCAAATTAGGACTAAAAAATTAAGTCATGTGTTAAATTTTTTTTTCAAGTTTCATGAATACAAGCAGTTCAAACTACAGTAAAATTACATTATAACGATAGAAATGACTTAAAATAAAAAAACAAACAGATATGAAGCTTTCACTGTGGCAAAATTTTCTTTTGTAAGACTTTCTAGCGTATTTGCTTGTTGATGGCAGGTCTCTTTTCAAGCACCAGCAGTAATCAGCCATCATGTGGGAATCCCAGCGGCCTTGGTACCGTTCCTCCATAATTTTGATATCTTGGTGGAATCCCTCCCCTTGTTCGTCACTTACATCACCTAAATTACTTGGAAATTGGTCAAGATGGCTATTCAAAAAATGCATTTTTATGCTCATATTGCAACCTAACTCTTTGTAGTCCCTTAAAAGTTTTTTACGATTTCTTCGTAGTTATCTGCCCTATAATTGCCTAAAAAGTTTTCTATCAAGTCCACGAATGAGAACCAGCCATTTTTTTCGCGTTCATTCATGACATTAGGAAAATTGCTGTCTTTAATCATTGTTCTTATTTGTGGACCGTCGAAAATTCCCGCCTTGATTTTTTCATAACTTAAACTTGGAAATTTTGAAGTTATGTATTTGAAACACTCGCCGTTCGTATCTAAAGCTTTTACATATTGTTTAATGAGGCCTAGTTTTATATGCAGAGGAGGAAATATGATTTTATCTCTGCTCACTAAAGGTGGATTAATTACGTTTTTTTCTCCGACAGTAAGTGATGTTCGTGCTGGCCAGATTTGTTTGAAATAATGTTCTTCCTTGGCTCTGCTGTCCCATAAGCAAAGGAAGCAGGGATATTTAGTATACCCTCCTTGTTGTCCTAGCAGAAATTAACCATTTTTAAGTCAACACATATGATCCACTCGTGCTCCCTATATTTGATAGATTTAAAACCTTTTCTATATGTTCATACTTTTCTTTAATTTTGTTGAGTGCCCATCGGTATCGAGCCGTATAGATTGCCATTATGCAACAACACACACTTAAGACTTCTTTTCGAACTGTCTAAAAACAAGCGCCAATCATTTGCATCGTAAGACTCAACCCCCATCTTCTTTAACAAACCAACTATGTCGCAGCAATATACTAAACTATCCTCTGTTCTAAAATATTTAACAAGTTCTTCTTCTCTTTTTCTGTAAAATGAAATGTATGTGTTTGAAGTAAGCAAGTTTTTCTCTTTAAGTCTTGAAGCTAAAATTTCCGCAGCCTTTTTTGGCAAATTTAGATCCCTTACAAGATCATTCAACTCGGCCTGGTTAAACTTTTGCTGATCGTTTTGACTTTCAAATACGCTGGGGTCAAAATCGGTGTCTCACTCCTCAAAGTGCATAACAATATTTTCAGGAACATCTTCAACTAATTCTTGAGTTGGCAGACCCTTAAATTTTGGAATGGGGATCTCATTTGAATGTAGCACAGGTCGTATCGCGGTGTCGAAATTTGGGTACTCGATACAATGTTTATTTTCTTAGTGAAGCCCGAAGTCTTGACAAAGCAAAGGTAGCAATCGGTCTCGTGGTTAGTAGGCTCTCGCCACACCTGATATGGAAAAAAAATTGTAAAGCGTTAACAAAAGCGACGAGAGACTTGTTTTTATGAATTTTATCAAAAGTTATCACCCAAACATTTAACATTTCTATGTGTTTCAACCTTATGCAATATTTGAGATTCTTATAAACATTTTCTGTAAATTTTTGTTTATGTACCAAGTTACAATTACATTTAGGTAAGTTACAGTATACTAGTGATTAAATTACGTAGTTTTATGAAATCATAAACTTACCATCGGAACTCCAAAAGGTATTTTTGAATCCGAACCCTTCGTCCAATGTCGCAGTCTTTCAATGCATATAGTGCAGGCTTTATGTGGAGCCCACGATTTATCTTGGTCCCCCAGTTTTATGCCAAAATAAGCTAAGTAAGCTCTTTTTACGAAGTCAGTTATATTTGCTCGTTGATGTGGAAGTGTAAAATTTCCACATATATAACAGAAGGAATCAGGGTTGTTTTTGCATTTGAACTTTCTAGTGCTTGATGACATATTGCTTGATTGTTCTGCCAATTTGTAAAGGTATTTGAAGCCCTTAATTCATATAAATTTAAGAAAATCTGAAATATAAACACAAAAATTAGTTTAAATAGGTACTATTATGAAATAGGTACTTACAATCTATGAAATTAAACTAGAAACACGGATGAGTAGGTACAATATAAATTACGTCTAATTAAATCAACTATATTAAATCACGATGACAAAATTACTCACTAAATCATATGCCAATTCAAAATTATGTTAATGCCCAAACTTAATTAACTAACTCAACTGACTGACTGACTGACTGACTGATTGAATTGACTGATTAACTCTGGAAACGAGTCGCTTTTATATATTTTAGTTGTCCCTCTAGAATACTCTACAGAGAACAGGAACGCTCGAGAAAATTTTAGAATTCTATGATATTTTTAGCTTAATTTACTAATATTAAAATGGGTTAAAAATGACAAAATTAAAAATATTTTTAGGGTGTTACATATAAAAATATACATAATACAACAATACCATAACAATAGGTACAAATACCTAGATAAAAACCTAGTTGCATAATGTGTAACTGCAAAAAGACTTAGCGAGTATTGAGAAAAAACCTTTTTATGAATACGACGAAAGAGGAGGGGTGTTGAGCAAAATCAGGACCTGATAGAGCAAAACCGAGTAAAAATTCGTGCTCAGCGCACCCAAATTACCTAGAACTAACTGTCAAATCTAATTCAATAGACAAAAAGTTGAAATTTGTTCCCCAGTGTAATCATTGTCAGAAGAGTGAGGTGAAGCAGTTGCATATATATATATATATATATATATATATATATATATATATATATATATATATATATATATATATATATATATGTTGTGGCGTGTGGTAAGAATCCTTTGTTATCGCCGACCACGTGATTCCACGACGTCCTCTTTCAAAAAAATTTAATTGAAAATATATTTGAAATATATGTATTTATAAATACCAGTTACTTTTGAAATGTATCTGAATATGTATTTAAATACTCGAAAATAAATGCATTTATAAATACACTATTTAAATACAAATTGTATTTAAGTAGGTATTTGAGCAGGCCCGGATTTAGCTATAGGCGAACTAGGCGATCGCCTAGGGCCTCGCACCAAAGGGGGCCTCGCTCAAGCCGTTTTGCGCGTTCTGTTCAAGTGATATTAATGAAGAACTTAAAGTACTTTGCAGGTTTATACCTGAGAAAACAGATCTCGGAAATGCCCTTGTTTATATAGTGCAAAAACAACTAAGTGAGATTTATCCTAATGTTTATGTTGCACTTCGAATAGTATTAATTAAATTTCCCGGGAAATTCTCCCTGTCCCGGGAAATCCCGGATATTTTCTTAAAAATTTAATTTTGCTTATTTTGTGTTAAGACTGGGAAATTTTGCTAATAGTAAGTTTAATTAACCCATAACTTGTCAGAATACGTTTGTATTTGTTAGTTTTAAGCTTGCTTAGTTTTTTGTTTTTTAATTTCAGCTTGTTATGGCATGTCACAGATTGTCACTACTTGTCAGGACCTGTAATATTTTGCGTAATTGCGCTGATGCTGTCTTAATTTGTCACCACGCTCAGTAGCTCCAGTAACTGGATTACGCCAGGTTGTGCATTGTGCAAGTGTCACACTTCCTTTATATTGTGAGTATTTGTGACTCCAGATTCTTTGTAGTTCCTATACTAGCCTAGTACTATATATATATAGTATGTTTTAATTTATTTTGTTCGAAACGAACCCCTTCAATCAAGAATGTCAGAATCATTTGCTTGGAAATATTTCGTGAAAGATTCGAAACTAGAATTTGCAACCTGTAAAGAATGCAAAACTCAAATAAAGTGTAAAGGTTGGTCTACAAGCGGTCTTATCAGACATTTGCTTAACAAGCATAATATTAGCAAGTTATCTGTTACTAATGCTAAGCGCACAGCCGAGGAAAATGGAGCAACTAGTAGCAAGCGACAAACCTCTCAACAAACCTTAACATCGTTTTTCATTAAGAAAGAAACATGTGAAGAAATAGTAACAAAACTAGCCACTCTAGATGGCATCTCTATCAATTCTATTACAAAAAGTGAGTTCATCAGAAAATCATTGACAGACAGAGGATATACTTTACCAAAAAATCCATCACATGTAATGGATCTTGTTCATTCGCAGTACAAACAAATAAAAGAACGCTTAAATTCTGAAATTACCAGCCAAATAAATGGAGGATCAAGGTTTAGTTTATCCTTAGATGAATACACCTCACTAAACAATCGCCGGTATTTAAATATTAACATACACAAAACTGACGGAACATTTTGGAACTTAGGAATGGTGAAGATTTCTAGTACTCTACCTGCTGAAACTGCTGTTGAAGTAATCAAAGAAAAGTTAGAGGAATTTCATATTTCTTTAGAAAAACATGTGGTGGCTTGTGTTACTGATGGTGCAGCTATGATGGTGAAATTTGGAAGGCTAATTGAATGTGAGCATCAATTGTGTTATGCACACGGAATCCACTTAGCGGTATGTGATGTTTTGTACCAGAAGTCAACCACTTCACTTGCAATCACTCTTTCTGAAGAAATTCAAACTGAAGATGACGAACATAATGACAACATAGATGAAGATGGAGAAGATTTCAATCATAGTATTGATTTTGAAAGTGTTTTGTGTGAGCGCTTTGATGAGGATCCGTTCGAGATAGATATTTCATTTGGATCGCACGACACTGTAGGTAAAGAAATCAACGTGTCTCAAATCATCAATAAAGTCAGAAAAATAGCAAAAAAATTCGCAAATCACCTTTAAAGAATAACATCTTCCAAGGATATGTTCAACAGGAACAAGGAAAAAGTTTGCATCTATTGCTGGATTCCAAAACCAGATGGAATAGTCTTTTAGCCATGCTGGAGCGATTTATCAAAATAAGGTCATCCGTATCGAAAGCCCTCATCGACTGCAATAAAGATATGGACAATTTTGACCTTGACAAACAAGAAGTTGCTGTAATTCGTGACATTGTGGCATCGCTGGAGCCATTAAAAGTTGGAGCAGAAAAGCTGGGCAACAGAGAATCGACTTTACTTTCATCAGAAGGTGTTTTTTCTTTCATTTTGAACGAACTAAATCAACTAAACACACCTTTTTCAAAAAAACTAAAGGAGTCGTTCATTCGACGCATAACAGAGAGAAGAAATGAGAACTTGACTGGCCTCATACAATACCTCAATAGTGGAAAGAATTATAAAAAGGTCGCAACTTTCGCAAGTGACAGAAGTTTGCCAGCCTTACCAACCAAGTCTATGTTAATTTCATCAGCAAAGCAGATGTTAGATCGCCTTTTTGGAGTACCTGCTGATTCTACCTCTAGTGAGACAGATGAAGATAATGATGTGCAAGAATCAGCTGTCCCTCAGTCATCTTCGATGACTCTAGCTGAAAGGCTTGATGCAGCTATTAAAGCAGCCGAGGTAGAGAAATCAAGAACACTAGACAGCAAAGCAAGCGCTGCAAAGCACCTTAAAAAGGAACTAGAGATCTTCGAGGCTACGGGCGAAAAAACGCAGAACATCTCTCTTCTCTTGAATGCATTAAAGACGATTCCACCCACGTCAATAGAATCGGAAAGGGCATTCTCAGCAGCAGGACTTTTCGTGACTAAAATGAGAACAAGATTGAGTGATCGAAGTATTGACCATCTTTGTTTTTTGAAATCGTACTATAAAAATTCACAGTGATAATTTTTTTGGTTGAATTCATTGAAGTCTTTGCAATTTGAAGGTATTTTTTATTTTTTCTTTAAATTTTCTAAGCAATTCAAAGGCAATTTTTTTCGTTGTATTCATTAAGTTTTCAATGAAACGGAGCAATTTTTTTATTTGTGAAAATTTTCTGTAATTCAAAAGTATTTTCTTTAATACATATTTTTCACAGCAATATTATTTTATTTTGCCCATCATGGAGATTGCAGAACTTATTAAATGACTATAAAAAAAAATAAAAAATAATTATACCCCCTCTTTTCTAGGTTAATTTATTGTATAATATATTTTAAATATAATTAATTATATCCCGGAATTTCCCGGGATCCCGGGAAGGGAATCATTTTTATCCGGAATCCCGGGATAAGCAAAAGGCCGGGAAATGAGAAACCCTATTTGCGTTCCACCATGTCTGAAGCGAGATTGCAATCATTAGCTATGTTATCAATAGAAAACGATATAACAAATTCATTAGATTATTCTCAATTAATTGAAGAGTTTAGCTCGAAGAAAAGTAGAAAAGCATTGCTGTAATATTCAAGGAGCATCTGAACCAAATATTAAAGCATTAATATTTAGCCTCATAAGTCGATCGCTCACTATTATAAAAAATGAAATGTCAACATCTCTTATACATCACATATGAAAAAGTTTGTATACTATGGAAAGTCATTACCTATAATATTATATAAATCTTAGAAATCATTGTCTTATATTTTCGATACAAATCTTGATTCATATTATAATTTATACTTATTTGTATGGTTTATTTATTTCTTATACAATTTCCATGCGTGATTATTTTGGTTGGTTTAATTTTTAAGTGCTGGCATAGTTCTGTCTATGCGGGATTCTAATATTGCTGGTATAGTATCGATAATTAAGTCCATATTTTCATATATATAGGCCTAGGGCCTCGCAATTTCTAGATCTGCCTAGGGCCTCGCAACTTCTAGATCCGGCCCTGTATTTGAGTAATATCAAATACATTACTGCCCATCTCTAAGCACACCTAACCTCATGATTCGCGTAGGACGGCTGTGGAACACCTGACCCTCTGATCTTTCCGCTATCTCTGATTGGGGCAGAGAAAACCTTGTGGCTTTCAGTGCCTCAAAAACTCAATTCCTCCATCTGTCTACTCGTCACAATCTTCAACTCGACTATCCCCTTACTTTCAACAACACACAACTCAATCCTTCCTCTTCTCTTAACATTCTTGGCGTTTATTTTCTCGTGATCTTTCCTGGAAAAATCACATATACTCTCTTTCCAAAACAGCTTCTTAGAGGTTAGGTGTGCTGTACCGCCTCCGCGGTTTCTTCACCCCAGCTCAGTTGCTCTCTCTGTACAAGGGTCTTGTTTGCCCCTGTATGGAGCACGCTTTTCATGTGTGGGGTGGCTCAACCCACACAGCCGTACTTGACCGGGTGGAATCAAAGGCTTTTCGTCTCATCAATTCCTCGCCTCTTACTCACTATCTTCAATCCCTCTCTCCTCGCCGCAATGTTGCCTCACTCTCTCGCTTTACTATCGCTATTATAACAGACATTGCTCTTCTGAACTCTCTAACTGCGTGCTTCCTCCTTTAAGGAGAGCACGCAGCACCAGACTTTCGACACTTTCTCATTCCTTTTCTGTTCAACTCTCTAATGCAAGGGTTAATCGGTATTTTCAATCTTACATGTACTCAACCGGTCAACTCTGGAACAATCTTCCTCAATCTATCTTTCCCCTTGTCTGTGACCGCCAATCTTTCAAACGCAGAGTGTCTCGGCATCTGGAAAACCCTGGACCTTGATTTTGGCTCTCTTCTTCTTCTATAGGGGGGGGGGAGCGCTCTTGCGGGCATTCGCCCTTGGCCCCTCTTTCCTGTATAGAAGAAGAAGAAGCTGTTTTGGAAAGAGAGTATATGTGATTTTTCCAGGAAAGATCACGAGAAAAGGAAACGCCAAGAATTTAAAGAGAAGAGGAAGGATTGAGTTGTGTGTTGTTGAAGGTAAGGGGATAGTCATGTGGAAGATATACGAGTATATAACCACCTTTTTTTACCAATTACGTCGAACTTTGTAAACAGGTTAGATTTTCTTGTACGACCTACTTTTTGAGGTTCGGTTACGATAGGTTAAATTAGGTTAACCTAACCCAAAACAAATCAGAGGGTGTGTAAAGTCTGAAGAAGCATAAGAGACAATTTATTTGAGTTCGAGTTTTTTAATTAAACTCATAAGGCGAATATTAAAAAAAATAATCATTGTATAAGGTAGAAAGACGCTTTCTCTAAACTTTATATAGAACCTCCTCCCCTACTTTAACACGAGCGAAAGTGATTAAAAATTTGAAAATACAAAATATATAACCTGTTCGACCTACTGGGTAAAAAATGGTCACGGACGAAAATGTACACAAATGTTTGACCAACTTCAACGTGGGCATTTATGACTATATATATATATATATATATACACCTTTCAACCTTTCAACTGTTCCGCTCGATGATTCCTCATTTCACGAAGGTCAAGCATATCGCCCTTCCTCCCGAGTTGGCCTGGTGAAGTAGTGAGTTGGTTTCTTGTATTCTCCACCTCACATAGCCAGGTACGCCCGGCTCATCGGGGATATATATATAAAATTGTTTCTTTATTATCTAATTTTAATTTAATATAACTTTTTTCACTTATTTCAGACAACTGAATAATGTCTCGTAATTACACGAGAATAGGTAACTCGAGGATACAAAATTATTCAAAATAAAACTTAGAAAAAGCCATTGATGTTGTCATGAATGGTAGCATGTCAAACTATAAAGCTGTGGAAGAACTCGGGGTCCCAAGAGAAATCTTGGAAAAGCATTGTGTTGGAATAAAGTGTACAGAAATAGGCGCAGGACGACATACTTATCTGTCAAATGAACACGAAAAATATCTCGTAGCATTATGTCAAACTCTTGCTGAATTTGGATTTCCAGTCAAAAAATCTGAATCTTTTTTTTAAATCTAATTCAGTTTCATTTTGTTATTATTAACTTCTAATAACAACTCTTCACGAAAGACATCCGGGTATAAAGTGAATATTGGTTCGAAATTATACCCCTCATTTCGGGTAAAGTGAACTAGTAAACCTGGTTTTAAAAAATTGAACACTTTGGCTCATCTACACTATTTTAGTTATTTTAATCATTTCTACCTAATAGTAGAAATCTATAATGCAAATTTAAACAGTGTGCTTATTTCATAACATCATATTTTAAGAAACTATCTTAGAAAAACTCGAAAAGCAGTTCACTTTCCCCTAGGTTACGTTAAATATTGTACAGTATATTAAAACCATCTTTCACCATTTCATACTTAAAGCAATAACTTTTTCTAATTTCTGCAAAATTAGGAAAACACGATACCGCGACCAATAGACTTACCACAACTAATTAGTTTGTTCTGTAAAAGAAGTAACTGCAATATCCCAGATTCACAGTTGTTTCAGCTGGATGGACCACCTCCGCACACACCACTTATGGAAAAACTATACGCGCTCACAACATGGTATCATATGTGGTACATTTATTTCATAATTAAATATAAATTATTAATTAATTGAATTAAATATCTATACAAAATTGCCTCGGGATTGGCGACATAGCCTATTGGGAATGAAATAATTGAATTGCCATACGTACAAAGAACCTGTACGTATGAATCAGCCTCACATAGCAACAAGAAAACCCAATTTATTATTTAGTCTACCAAAAGGTAGTAGACACAACAAAATCATGCTAGTTCGGCAAATAATACACCAGAACCAAGGAACGGCTCTCAGGGCTGTTTATGTTACAGCGAAGCTTTAAACTGGGAGGATGTCTTTGTCCCCCCTCTAGTTCTGAGTGAATTCCTTATAATTTAAAACCTAATGACTAAAAAAGGATAGGCCTATTCCTTCAGGGGTTTATATAGTGACTGCCTATATTAATTACCTTAAGTAAATTCGTCGCGAAACTCGATCGTGGCGGCCCTACACCGAAGATGATCGTAACGCCCTACATCGAAGCAAACAAAGACCCAACAAAAATAAGGTGAGGCAAATATTTTCATTCTAGTATACTGTACGTCGCGCAAATCCCGACGCTAGAATTACCGTAATCACTTAAATATAAAAAGGTCCTTTAAACACCTACATATTCATAACTCTCTAACGAAAAAGCATAGGGCTTTTGTCGGTAACCCTCCACTGAAATCTGCTGGAAATTTTCAGCGGATGAGGGCACAGGCAATCAACCCATAGCCCTATATAGTTTTTTCATACCACTTGTGAAACTCGCAACTTTTTGAGGAAGCATTTTTCCAGGTGATAAACCCCCCTTCATGAGCCAGTGGAATGACTTCCATACTCACCTGACCCCACACCCCCTGTCCTCTTTTTGTGGGGTTACATAAAAGACAGGATCTATTGCATCAAGCCTAAGACACTTGAAGACCTAAAGACCAAAGCCTATGAGGTAGTCAACAACGGCTCAGCTCAGCTATTTCCAAAAGTTATGTCAAATATTTGTATAAGGCTGAATGTTGTGCTAGAAAAAATAGTGATTACATTGAACATGTTGTTTAATTAAGGTTAATAAACTCCTATGTTTTACGTACCTATTACGGTTGTCTTTGTGTCTAGATTTCTTTTTTTAGCTTAGAATATTTATTTTGAAATGGGAACAATTTTTGGGACACTTAGTATATATAGGGTGAACCAAAAGTAGGTGGACAGTAAATGATAACGTTTATTTTGAGAATACATATTTAATTTTTTTGTATACTATAATACAAAATAAAATTTAAATAAATTTAGTTATAATATTTAATATAATATAACACAAACACCATAGTTATAATGAACACCATAGTTATAATATAATATAACACAAACCGTATTCAACCTACTGTCCACCTACTTTTGGTATATATATATATATATACAGTGTATATATATATATATATATAATATATTATATATATATATATATATTACAGGGTGTCCATAAATGTTTACCCTGAAAAGAGTATGCTCTCATGTTTTAATGACGAATCTTACATCCGTTTTCTTTTTACAGGTGATTTCGTACACGCATAGAGTTTCTGTGTTGGTGTGTTTCGTCTACCGCATTCACCGCTAGGAGCGCTGTAGTAGCTGTTCAGTTAAGATGGCGTCTGTGACAGAGAAGGCACAATGTGTTGTGTGGCTTGCAGAAACAAAATCTCCTGTCAGTGTTCAGCGAAGGTTCAGAACAAAGTATGGAAAGAATCCACCTGATGTGAAGTTAATTAAGTCGTGGATGAAAAAATTCTTGGAAACTGGAAACGTGGAAAAGGGAAAGAGCAGTGGTAGACCATCAGTTTCCGATGGGATGGTGGAAAACATTCAAACTGCTTTCACACGGTCACCAAAGAAATCGGTGAGACAAGCTTCATGCCAACTAAAGATACCGAAGTCTACGGTGCACAAGGTGTTATACAAACGTTTGAAGTTACACGCCTACAAGGTACAAATTGTTCAAGAACTGAAGCCTGATGACCGTGAGTGTGTGGCGTGAATACCGTTTAGTCAATTTACGTGCCACTAGGGGTGCACATGTTGAAGCTTATTAAGTTCATTAACTATGTATCAAAACTTTGTATGTTTATCTACTTATGATTAAAACTATGTTTGAATACGAGTGTTTATTTAAAAGTTATAGCATGCTTTAATGAGGGTAATCATTTATGGACACCCTATATATATATAGTGTATATATATATATATATATATATATATATATATGTGTGTGTGGTGTGTGTGTCGCTTAGATAGAAACAGTTGTCGTGCGCAACCCTTCATTTATGTGGTGCGCACTTTTTTTTTCGATTTCACTTCACTGACACCATTTATGTGGTGCGCACCCTTTTCCGATTGCACTTATTTCTTACGCGCGTGTTCGTTTATTTCAGGATGACTCTGCCTATCCACTCGGATGGCCTTTCAATTTTATACGCGTAGTTTCCCTCGGCTTACTTGAAGCCTACTTTGAATTTTCAAACTTTCAATGTTAATTTACCCTCAGCTTACAAGAGAGGCCTATTGCAAGGTAGCATAAAAACGACACACTCCCTCTTATAATGTTTATTTAATTTCACTCCAATTAAGACATAAATTGAACGAAATATACGGATGCGCGATTACAAATTTTGTTTAAAAAATCAAATTCTTAATTTAAAGAAAATAATTGCAAGTATTTAAGTCTCAAAAAACATTTATACAGAGGGGTTTTTCATTTGCGTGTAACTTTAAAAACAGCACTAAATTCAAATTTTGTAATCTAAGAAGAAGTTTACTTACAAAAATTTGGGAGATTTACTCTCGACAGTTCTGCGCAAGTTCCGCAGATTTTTCCAGGAAAAAAGTCCGTCAAATAAATTAGATTTCTTCTCACAATAACTGAATGGTCATGCACTAACTTCCCGGGTTTCCACGGGAACCAACTTCAACACAAAATATTGACTCTTCCCTGAGAAAACCTAATATGTCGCAAACTTACAGTTTAACATTTAATTTGAACAAAATTAAATTATTGAAATTTCACAAAGTTCTTTTTTTCCGGTCGCTAACAATAAAGCTCTTACACACAAGTTCGCGCAAACAAAGGCAATTCAAATTTTAAGTACAACGTGAAAAATTTCAAATCAACTTTGAAATTTTGAAACATGTCACAGATTTTAAGGAGTTATTCTTACAAGCCACTTTTAACTTTCGGGGACGGAGCTACAACTTAGAAATTTTCAATCACGCCACAGAGCCTAAAGGTTCATTCTTTACAAGCCACTTTATTTTTACAGGACCGAACTACAACTAACTTCGAAATCTAAGTTACACCTTAAAATTTCAAGGACTCCGCCTTACAATATTCTGAATGACCTATCAAAAACATTTTTATTACATAAGGTGGTCCCTACGAAAACTTTCATCCATACATAAGGAAAGAAGGAGCTTTTCTTTTCCCTCACTGGGTATTATAAGAATCATTGTCCTTTGATTGGACATTAACATTCCCTTCCAAAAACAAAGCTCCTCCTTTTCCTTAAAATCAACTTAAAATAAAGTTCTTTCTTCGAAGCCACTTGGTTCCTCAAATTTATGACCAACGTCATGGTCCAATTTAACAAGTGGATTCGAAGTCTGTCTCACAAAAGTTTAACCACGAAGCGAAGAGAAAACAAACCATTTTACATCTGAACCCGACCAGCTTGTTTTCCCTTCTCTTTGAATCTAGGGCCGCTCCTCGACCCTATCATAAATCTCTGCCACAAGGCTGTTCTGGGTTATACCATTAACGTGAGAACACAAAAATAAAAATTTCTGCTCCTATCTCGTAGGAGATTTTGGCACGCAAAATTGCCGTCACAACACAGTTAAGCAGCAATGACCTTTGGAGGTGAAAGTTCGGTTTGGCACGTCTTAGGGATGGGGCACCATTTTTGTCTTATTTTATTTGGGTTATTCTATTCAATGCCCGACCCACGGGTCCATCTAACCTCGGATTTTTTACGCCGGTTTTTTGTGTGGTTTCTTCCTCTCCCTTTCAACCAGTCACTTTCTTTACGTGCGCAACATCGACTGGATTATGGATGCATTCATGAACTCTGTGTGCGTGCGTGTGTGTGTGTGTGTGTGTGTGTGGGCACGCGCATTATATATATATATAAAATGCCATAATCTGTATATATATATATATACACACGCACACCACACACACACACACACACATATATATATACCTTTCCTTACTCGCTTTTGGTTCATTCATTTTTTTCGATAAAATATAAATGGAATAATAAACGTAATAGTAATAAATGTAAATGTAATAATAAAAGTAATAAATGTGGAAATAAATGTAAATGCAATAATAATAAAGGTAATAAAATAAATGTAATAATAAATGTAAAGGTAATAATAATAAGTGCTGTGTCGATGCGCCTCGGTGGTGTAGTGGTTAGCGTCGCTGACTACGAATCCATCGGCCCCGGGTTCGAGACCCGACGGCAGCCGGCGCGCAGCAAAATCCAGCTGTTCATCCTTCCACACAATAAAGAAAGTGGTTGGTAGATAAATGGGTACCCTAGGTGGCCTAGTGGTTAAGACGCCGGGCTGCTGATGGGGCGTGGTTCGGATTCCACGTTAAACTGTAGGTCTAAGGTGGAGTGAAAAGCTTGACCTTCGTCAGAATGAACAATTCGGGCGGAAGCTAACCAAAGGTTATAAGCGTAAATGTAATAAGAAATGCAATAATAAATGCAGTAATTATGTCAAAATAATAGAATCTGTATGTATAGAACAAGAAGATAGTTTTAATTTGTGCGAATGTACTTAAAAGAGGGGACCCTGTAATAAAATGTCCTTCCGGTGTCGGGAGAACGGGATCTAACCTAGCTGCGCGTTTCTTAATGGTCTCTGGATTGTTTCCTTCTCGCCTTTTCATTCGTTCTTCGGTTTATAATTTCTGTAATAATAAACAACAATGTAATAATCAATGTAAGAATAAATTTATAATTTCTGTAATAAATAATAATGCAATAATAAATGTAATAATTATGTAAAAAATAATAGAATCTGTATGTATAGAACAAAGAGATAGTTTTAAATTTGTGCGAATGTACTTATAAGCGGGACCCCTTAATAAAATGCCCTTCGGGTGTCGGGAGAACAAGATCTAACCTAGGTGCGAATTTCTTAATGGTCCCTGGACTGTTTTCCCTCTTGTTTTTGGTTCATTCGTTTTTCTGTATTCACCCGAAGAGGATGCAGTTGGTATCGAAACTGTTGTGAAAATAAACTCTATCTATTAGAGTGGATTTTTATTATCAAAGATTTAGGTGTTATTGTTACGAAAGACTTAAAGTTTTAAAAGCAATGTGTCGAAGCCAGTAAGAAAGCTAATAAAAAGTTGGGTTTCATATCCCGAAATTTGGAGTACAAATTTAAAGTCATGATATTATTGTTATACAAGTCCTTAGTTCGAACACATTTAGAGTGCGCCGTGCAGTTTTGGTCTCCGTATATGAGGAAAGATATAGAGACACCCGAAAGAATTCAGAGAAAAGCGACCAAGCTTATAGCAAACCTTCGTAATAAAAGCTACGAACAAAGATTAGCAGAACTAGATTTGTATTCACTGAAAAAGAGAAGGCGGAGAGGCAAACTTATTAAAGTTTTTAAGATATTAAATAGATTTGATAACGTAAATTTCAATAGATAGATAATTTATAGATAATAGATAATTTATAGATAATGAGAGCGTAACTGGGAATAATGAATCTGAGCCTAAGGGAATAAGGTTTAGTAGCGTGATAGCGCTAAACTTCTTTTCTTATCGTTAATATTTGCAATAGTCTTTCACCGTAGGTCGTAAATCGGTTAAGAGGTTTAAGAATAGATTAGATAGATAGTTTTTGCAGATCGAGTTCTGATCCATAGATGGACTCGGGGTGAGCAGAGAGAGAGAGAGAGAGAGAGAGAGAGAGAGAGAGAGAGAGAGAGAGAGAGAGAGAGAGCAAATGTGGAGAGACGAGTAACTGATACTTCGATGAAACGATCCTTCTATGAAATGATTATTCTCTATTTAATCAATTAAAAAAAAAAAATCCTTAAAAAATCTGCGTGTTGTAGATTAGATTGTGTAGTTTAGTGTTTCGCGCTATCCATTTTTTTATCTTCTACTTCTTACTACCTGAAATATTCATGTGTATCTGGGTACATGAGGTAATGTGTATGCTTCGTGTAAAAATTAATATGTGTGTGTGCGTGTGTGTGTGTGTAACATTTTATTAATTGGACTTAAAATTGTTTTCGTATAGAATTTATGGTATTGTATCCATAGTCACTGAGATAATTAATGTTTTGTATTGTTGAATTCATTATGTACACCTGACAGATCGTGGTAGCCATTATTTTATTTTATAATAATGCTATTGCAGTGAATGGAACCAGAAGGTATTTTGGATTTAACTTTTCTAATGGATAAACGAAAGGAGAACAAACGCTTCTCCGCGTCTTTGATTCGTTCGGATTACTCAAGAGGCTTCTCGGAAATAAATCTGTCGTGATGCTCATTTCAGAGATTATATATATTTTCAGTTCCGCCTCTCACTTTGAACATATTCTCTTTGTTCATCCATTCACGCGACCAGGGGTACATAGTGATATGCTATGAGCACCAACTGTAAGTATCCTCACGATTTGTAAATTTTTTCGAGCACGACCCATTTTGTTTCGAACATAAACACTGACTTTACGCATGAAACTGATTATTCTAATAGACTTCCTGGTACGCTTTCTCTCTCTCTCTCTCTCTCTCGTACGCGTGCTGGCGCTCATATTCTTTAACCTCATTTAGACGAGTGCTTACGATCATGCGAGTGTTGTAGGCAGTAAATTCTCAGCATGACTGTAAGCACGTATTTATTCCTGTTATGAAGGTAACCTGCTATAATTTGGTTTCCTTTAAAAAGGTAAATTTTTTAGAACAGACGGTGAAAATGTTAATCAGGACGTAATTAACAGCGAAAGGTTTTCCATGTAAAATATTCTAAACACGAATCGAACCCGTGTTTCTCCCTTTTGATAGGACGTTTTGGAGAATAAAAATATTTGATGAATTTATCGATTAAATTAAAATTGAAAGGAGACCCCCTCAGTATAAAATGTTATGCTTTTGTTAAGATTATGCAGTTCAGAGCGAAAATTTTAATCTTCTTTCTCTTTACAGTATTTAAGTAGGTGAACCTGCGTTTGTATGTCCAAAATTTTATATACAGTACTCAGTTATCAGTGATTGAGGGGCAGTTCATAATCACAAATAACCAAATTTCAAGGTTAACTCAGTATACCCGGTGGATGGGTGGTGCAACCTCTGCTGCCCGCTACCACACGCAGTATTATTCTACTACAGTATAATATACAGTTAAATAGTTTGTACTCACTAGAAGACGTGAAGATATGCGAAGCCACAAGCGTACATGTATACTCTATGAAGAGCGGAGAGACACTGACGAAGGCGCGTTATGGTGGACTGGTGGGAGGTGGGCAGCGGATGTAAACACGCCAAATCACTGTTAACTCGGTGTCATAAATGCACAATGGTCACAATTAGTAAAGCACAGTTAACTCGTCTCACGGTTGAGTGATCACGGATAACCGCGTGAGTACTATAATAATAATAATAATAATAATAATAATAATAATACCAGAAATTGAGAGGTTACATCGAAAAAATACATATTTTTTTTAAATAGATAAGATCATATGTACATAAATTTTTAACAAAATATAAGTAGGCCTACAGTATTTGCAAACAACACTACAATCTGAAAACCAACTCGAACTCAGTTGGATAAAAAACATTATTATAAAAATCATTTCTGGTAACACTTTTAACGTGAAATACAAAGAAATATAAATTATTAAATAAAATATTAAGTAAATATTAAATATTAAATAAAATATTAAGTAAATATTAAATATTAAATAAAATATTAAGTAAATACTAAATATTAAATAAAATAAGTTTTGTTTGTGGATTTTATTTAGGTTCCAAACGTAGGTGCACTTTAGAATTTTGACCCTAAGTGATGATGTGTTGTGACAGGGTGGTGGAATTCCAGTTTAATTAAGATGAAAACAACTTTACCTTTCCAGAATTTACTCAAGAAATGAGGATTAATTAAAGGTGTTATTCTCGAAGCTAAAGGTGCATCAATATATTTTATTTATTTTAATAATTTAAGCAATGTATAAGGATTTCATTTTGGCGCCTATTTAGAATAGGACTAGGCTTGGCCAGGTCTAGTTCGGTTTAGGCTATCATGAAATGTCAAATGTTTAACTTATATTAGTAAAATCAAAATTAATTCGGTGCTACTATAGCGTGCGGTCTACAAAGATATTTACACTATAGCGTGCGGTCTACAACATATTTACAAATTCAATTACATTAAAACAAAAAATTCAATGCTCGGTTAGGTCAACTGTATGCCCTTGACGATTGGTTGGGTTAAGTTGTGATATTTTCGTTAAAACTAACGAAAATATCACAACTTAGCCTAACCAATTGTCAAGGGCATACAGTTGACCTAACCTGGCATTCAATTAACCTAACCGGGCATTATATCCCATAGAATGAAGTTTGTTTTATTTGTCCTCTAAATTTTTTGTTTTAATGTAATTGAACTAATATTTGTCTTCATGATTCTCCCTTTTATAGTCCGCCTTGACCTCACATTCGTCCCCAAAGATAAAGTCAAGTCATTTCAGGTCAGGTCAAGTCAGCACAAATTCAAGTCAAGTCAGGTCACTTCAGCGCAAAAATTCTTTTGTAGACTAAAGATATCTTTGTAGACCGCACGCTATAGTAGCACCATTAATTCTTTTTGTTTAGCAAATATTTAGAAATTATTTTCAATCACTGAATATTTCAGTCATTGCATGATCAAAATTTCAGTCAATTTGATCCAAAATATTTGATCCTGCTACGGCACCCGCGTGACTGAAAGTATTCAGTCGCCTTCATTTAAGATTTTAGTTCAGTGAATTGAGCGCTCACTTATTATAATAATAATAATAATAATATCAGAACAATATTTATCACAACAATAGTAAAGGGTGATCGAAAAGTCACTCCGCAACTATGACTCCATAAGACAAAAATGCAATCATACAAGAAGTTAGATATTTTAATGAAAATTGTACGATATCGTGAAATCTTTAACAAAATATTGGCGAAGTCTAGGCTAGTCTAAATTTCAATAAAGTAAATATCTTATTACTACTGCGGAGAGACTTTTCGATCACCCTGTATAACAAGATCAATTCTTTAGGCTAATATTAAGTTTGAGGGACACCAGATTTCGGTCATCCGCCCAGAAACTTAATACAGTATTTACGAATCTCTATGTTGCTATTATTAATAAAATACGTAATATACTCGTATTTTAAGTAAACACTAAAAGAGAAACCAACTCTATTATGCATTTCATTTATAGTTATTAACTACGAATTAAAAAAATAATGCTATACGTCTTTTGAGGTTCTATAAAACTAAAAGTAAAATCATTGCTAGTCACTACACGTATGAGGTTTGCTTTCAAAGAAAAGTAAAAGTCATAGTAACTACTTAAAGATACAATATAAAAAAAGACTATAAAAAAACAAAAGGACCAGAGAGGAATTAAAAAAAAAAAAAGGTTAATTTATATAATTCTTTTTCGACTTGGAAAACTGTTAAAGGCATTATGAGCTTAGTCGTAAAAATCCACTCGTCCAATCGCCACTAGCGAGTTAAATGTTCGAATTGGCGTGCCTATTCTGGAAATTTAAAGATGGGATTTTAAATGTATGGCCAGTAAAGTAAACCCTCTTA
Organism: Bathynomus jamesi; assembly: GCA_023014485.1. Classification (NCBI taxonomy): domain Eukaryota; kingdom Metazoa; phylum Arthropoda; class Malacostraca; order Isopoda; family Cirolanidae; genus Bathynomus; species Bathynomus jamesi. The sequence goes on along the minus strand of JAJOZX010000657.1, from coordinate 710,125 downwards.
CCCGTCGAGTGGGTGGTACTAATATTTTTACAACCCTGATTATAAACATTGTAGAAATTTCTTTTTCTATATCCCATATTATATCTTATGATATAATACGGGAAAAAACAAAAAACAAAAACAAAACCAAGATACATTCTTCAAAGTCATATTTTTATTAAGCAAAAGCTTTCAACCCAAATCTCTCGCGGACCTGAAAGGATCATTTACCCATTATAAAAATCTCCACCAAAATCGATGGCGACCCATTTGGCAACTGGTGTTCGAAATTCTTTTAAGAAAAAAGAGAGGGATGATGTTAGAAAATAGTACAAAGTGAAAGCTATTTCTTTATTTACTGTTACAACGAAGATTAGAGATTTTAATGCGTAGCCTTTTGGCATTAATAGAAATTGCAAATAAACTGTATACTACATGAAATGTAGAATTATTATTATTATTATTATTATTATTATTATCATAATTAATAGTAGTAATAATGTTTAAAAAATGTTCAGTTATTTAAAATGCAACATAATATCAGACACTCTTTTGAGACGTTTAAAATTTGTGAACAAAATTAATTTTTAGAGAGAAAACCCGAAGTGAAAAGTTTTAAGTAATTTTTGAGTAATTAAAAGTTAAACAATAAAATTTTAAGTACGTCCCACTTCATGACGCAGGTGAATATATATATATATATATATATATATATATATATATATATATATATATATCAGTGGCGACTCTAGCTTATCAATGTTACTCGGGCTCAGTACAAATTTTTACCAAAACAATTTAAAGAACCAGCATGAACAGAAATATACGATATACATGCAATGAATCATAAATAAAATATTTACATAATTTAATAAAAAATAAACCATGAACTTACTTTATTTAAACATAAATTCCAAGCGTCTTGGTTTTATAGCAAATTCCTGTAAAATCTTGTCGTGTAGCTCCTTTTTGCTTTCCAAGTCATTCAGTATTTGTTTTTCGATCGAAATGCGAGCCAGGGATGACAGCCGTTCTTGAGCCATTGTGCATCGCAAATATGATCGAATTCTGTCTAAGGTTGAGAAACTTCTTTCATTGGCAACTGAAGTTACAGGGATGGTCAGCAAAAGTTGAATTAGCTTAACACTTTCAGACATAGCAGACAACAAATCCAGTTTATGAATTAACTCTAAAATGACATTGACTGACTTGCATTTTTTGGATCAATCCCAGAATAGGCACCTGAAATCATTTTTAGGTGCTTAATCTGGGATTGAGGCAAAACACAGGTGCTTAATCTGGGATTGAGGAGAAAAAAATATAAACAGTTTTTAGAGATATAATTTCATTGTTTTTATCAATATTTGAAAAAATCAACTCTAACCTAACCTAACCTATATCTATACCAATTTATGTGGCAAGATAGATTTGCTTCAGATGGATTCAGAAACATTCGGGCTCATATTGCAGGAATTTATAATATCTAAAATTTTTCTTTATTCATTAAACCACTTTAAACCTTTTATAACTTTGCCTTTATTACATTTGTAATAAACTTTGTATAAACAATAAATTTTGTAATCATCAGGTTTTTTTTATTTAATTCCTTGCAAGGTGCCTATTCTGGGATTGAGGTTGAACGCAGGTGATTCATCTGGGATTGAGGTACATCAGGTGCCTATTCTGGGATTGACCCCCATCTTTTAAAGTCACTGTCATTATACATATATTTCAGTTCGTTCACCAAGGATTTGCAATCAAAGATATCTGGGTATTTACTTTGTAAAGCGTTTACATGTTGCATAGGAAATGAATGAGCAAACATTTCAAACTTGTTCACATCAAGTAATTCAAAAATGTGAATTCCTGAATGCAAGCAAATCGCTCTCTTAACGACACTAAAATGTTGTCAATTATTTCGAAATACGTCGCTTTATAGTTCATTTGTCTTCCCCTGACTCTTTTCCTGGGAGGAGGCCCCGAGTCATCTGGTTGTGCAATGTCGCCCACTGTTTCTTGAACGATTTTTTCATAATGTTCATCGTTACGATGATTTTCGACAAATTGAATAAAGTCATTTATTTTATCCTGGCCCAACTTCATGTCAAGCTGCTTACACTGCAGAACATCAAAGAGTTTTCCAGCTTGGGATTAATATGTTATGAAAACAATTTATGAAAAACATAAAAGTGAAGTCATTCAATTTTGCCAGCAGATTGTCAGTTTCACTTAGGGTATCTTCATCCCACCTTTCATTATTGTCTAAAATATGTTGAAATGCACTTTTCAAGTTTTCAAGCATCTGTTTTATGGATGACACAGTTCTAGATCTATAGCACCATCTTGTTTCACACAGTGATGGAATGCTGATATTAAAATCTCGAAAGACACTTTTCCGTTTTGTACTCGAAGATGTAAATTTACTAAAAGAGCGTAAATGAGAAAAAAACATTTTAACCCCATTCACTTTCTCAGCACTTTTACTCAAAACTAAGTTAAGCTTATGAGCATAGTAGTGAATAAAATGGCCGTATTTAAATCTTTTCTCCTTCAATTTTCTTTGCACCCCGTTTAGCTCACCTGCCATCACAGCTGCTCCATCGTACGTTTGGCTAACCAATTTAATTTTAGCTTCACTAAAGGAGTTCAACACATTTTCTATCATATCAGCCAACCTTGAAGCACTTTTATCATCACTTACGTCAAAAAATCCTAAAAATCTTTCATTTATTTGGCATTCAGACACATATCTAATTATAATTGAGAGTTGGGCATTAGGGTGGATTGATTTTACATTTGTTTCGATTTCCATATTCTAATAGAGACAAAAACTTGCGCATGCATGAGAAAATAGCCTCTGCAAAATCTTAGCTTAATAGGTAATCATCTTCTGCCCCCGGCAGAGCGATGAAAATCATATTTTAGTAGTCAAAAACGTATTCTTATAAATATTTCAATATGCATCAAAATTATTCCTAATAACTATAAAGTCGATGAAAAAGACCTCATATGATCGTTTTTCCAAGCGCGTTGTTCTACGTTAATATCTTTTGTCCCCGGCAACAACGTCAAATGTTGAAAAAATAGGTAATTTATATACATATTTTCAGATCGGCTCTTTGTCTTAAATAATGCATTTATATATTTCCCATAGCATTTATATCGTTGCTTAGGCATGAAATAACACACACGCAAAAATTTTATAAAATTATAAGAAAAATACGTTTTTGACTACTAAAATATGATTTTCATCGCTCTGCCGGGGGCAGAAGATGATTACCTATTAAGCTAAGAAATTGCAGAGGCTATTTTTCTCATGCATGCGCAAGTTTTTGTCTCTATTAGAATATGGAAATCGAAAGAAATGTAAAATCGATCCACCCTATTGGGCATGCATTGCACAATCTGTAGTTTCATCTGCTTGCACTGAGAAAAAAGGAACTTTTTCAACTTCAGTATGAATTGCATCAGCTATGACACTATCTATTGCAGATATGATATCATTTTGTATTGTACTTGAAACTCCTGAAAAATGCTTCGATCCTTCTTTCGTGGAAAATCTAGATGCAAAAACACTATCTATTTCAGCAAAGCAATGCAACAGCTCTCGATAATTACCTTTATTAAGGCTATCTTTTCCTTCATCATGGCCACGCAATGGCAGTTCTTGTTTACAAAGATATAATACGGCATTTGTTAACTGTCTATTTTCTTCAACTGATTTGTTATACCGTTCTTTTTCAAGTTTTGCAGTCTCACTAAGAGCAGTTTCAATATCAAACTGTCCAAAAGTTTTTAGACATTTGTAATTATGTAAATGACTCAAAGATTTACTATGATGTTTGCAATCACTTAGAATATTTTTATAATTGCTGTAACTACCATCTGTCCACGATTGATTTGGTTTCGGTTGAAAAAGCAAACATGGCCAACAGTATAGTTTCTCATTAGAGGCACTTGCACACAGCCAATCAATCTGTTCATACCACTTGATTTGAAAAGTACGATGGCCTATTTTAGTTTTCAGTGAAGGAGTGGGTCGGCCTAATTTGATAATTTCTCGCTTTTCCGCAATATTTCTCTGCCCAAATGGTTTTTCTTTTAAATCTAACACAACATCCTTCTCCATTATGGGTAAATGTAGAGCTGTTTGAACACAAAAATATAAGATAGTTATAATACACTAGTTACACTATACACAGAAAATACACAACACAATGCTACAACGTTCACTTCCGCAGGCAACTAAACTACTGAAGAAACCTGAGAGGAGTTGCCAGTTATCATTTTTAGTAGGCTAGCTATGTTTTTCGCGTCACTAGGCTGACGAAATTGAGCCCTACCTGGACGAATTAAATTTTGTTAATGCAATATTATCATGGAAAGCAAACGTTTCATCAGTCAACAGTTAAATCATGAGATCAGTGCAAAGGTATACTCCGTGAAAAATAGTGAATAAAAGCCGCTTGAAATTTTGAAGATTATTTATAACAGGTAGGGCGGAAATCACTCATCCCGAGTCCAGAAGCTTGGAGGATGAGCGAAAGCTTTCTGTTTAAAAAGCAACAGTGAGCGTTACTTTTTGACAAGTCAGCGTTTGGACCCGAGCAAATATCGTAATAGATCATGAAAGAAGAGTACACAAAGTGACGAACGTGTTATGACATTATTCTTTGTTTTAAAATAGATTTCTGCAAAAGAGGCATTAAATAAAGATTTTAACATATTGAACAACAAAATTTATGTATATTTTCAGCCCGAGTAGCCCGAGTGCAGGAGTCGCCACTGATATATATATATATATATATATATATATATATATATATATATATATATATATTGTGTGTGTGTATATATATATATCATGATGACTTCGAACGACGGTTCAGGAGTGACCTAAGGTTGACCTTTCTGGAACATTCAACTTCATTTGTGGGATTTGGTAGAAGAGTTGGTTTCCGCTCTCCTCCTGCCCTCGTAACCAGCCACGCATGGCTTGTCAGGAACTTCGCACAGGAACCTGTCCAGCTGGTTCTTAAAATTATTCAGGTCCAGGTATTGGTGGTTCCTCAGTTCTTTTGGTAGAGTCTTGGGCCTCGTATTCTGAGGGTATTTTCTATCCTCGTTTTCATGTCCCCCTGTCCCACCGCAGCTGGGACAACACAAAATCTGCCTCTTCTCTCGTTCCAAAGTGCTTCTATTTCATTTCTAAAGTTTGGGACACCCCACCTGGAGTATTTTTCATGTGTATATTTATTGTGTATCGGTCGCGTCTTCTTTCCAGGGAGTACAGTTTCAGGGATTAAAGTCTAGACCAGTAGTCTTCTCTTTCGTTTCCTCTATCTAAGACGTAAAAGTCTTTTCTATGACTCTTCGTTTTCTGTATGGGTTTGTGAGTACTGAGGTACTGAGCAATACTCAATATATATATATATATATATATATATATATATATAGTGGCCTACGGATCACCGATTTGATGTGGCTAAGAAAGTAGGCTTACAATAATTACTGAATTAAATTGAAATGAATAATTAGGGTCACCAGCTTGGCCTACAGCCAAACAAACAATATTTAATAAGGAGAGAGAAATTACTTTGTTCACTGTGAATAAATAATTGATTTATTTTCCTAATTGTGTTTATTTAGGAAAATAAATCAATTAATTATTTGTTCACAGTGATTAACAATTCAATAACGGTATTTATAGTGATTAACAATTATATAACGGCATTTATACTATGCTAAAGATGACTGATCCTTAGCAATAAGGAATGGTTATACAGTCTAATTGTTAAGTAAGTACGCTAATGAGATATGCAGAGGGAACACAGAATAAGTGATAAGCCAATGAAATAATGAAATTACTGTATGGTACAGTAAATGGATTAGGTCGGTACAAATGAAATGCATAAAAGAGCACATAAACCTTCGGATGCAAAATAAGCAAGTTATATGAATGAACACAGTAACAAAGTGATACAAAAACTACGGTATTGGTACAACACTTGAATAGGCCTACTGCGGTCTTAATGGGAGGGTTAGTTTGAAACGGTATTGAAGACACTTTTTAGGGCCTACGCGATTAGGAAGAGCTTGTGGAAGCACGACGTAACAAAACACTGTAGGCCGAGTGAGGGCCGACAAGAGGCTTACCACGACACTGGATAACTCTGAAGACGTGTTGATGGCCTATGTGAAGGAGGATCTACAGATCTACAGATCTACAGAAGCTAAGGCTAACAAAGACCCTAAGATCCACTCTAAGGTTAGCCCGAGAGAAAGGAAAGAGTAAGGGGTTAAGAGAAGAGAAGAGAATAAGGGGTTAAGTAAGGAGCAACACCTATCACTCGTGGGTTAACATTCATTCAGAAAAAGAGGAAAAAAATCTCACCATCATCATCCGCCGGCCACTGCCGACAAGTCAGAAAAATAGTCGGAGAAAATAGGAGAGGGGTGAAAGGTGAAAAGAAGTAAAATAAGAACGCTTACAAACCATGCAAACACAGTCTTAACTCACTGTCATACCATGCAAACTACAAACATGCAAGGAAAGAGTTACAGACATGCAAAGTAAGGAGATAAGAAAAAAACAAAAAAAAAGTAGAAAAAAAGTAGTAAAGTTAAACAAAAAGTGGGTTAGTTTACGCTACGAGCTACATCTACGTACGTGTTAGTCTAATTTTTTTTTTTTTTTTTAATAATAATTTTATTGCTGGCATCACACGCTGGCATGTCACAAGCTGGCATTAATCGTCAACAGACTCATCCTCGAGCACCACCACCAGAGCTCCTGTTGCTAACTTTGTTTTTTTAAATTAAACAACGTTAATACCTTTAAAATGTCTGTCAAGACGGTTCTTAAACATATTAACGCTGGTAGAATGAACGACTGACGCGAGAAGATTATTCCATTTATCAATTACTTTAAACGTAAAGAAGTTTTTAGCGATATTAGTAATGAAACGTCTGCCACGCAACTTAAATCCGTTATTGCGAGTATTACTATTATCGAAAGTGAACAATTTGTCAAAATTTACGTTATCGATGTTATTAACGATTTTAAAAACTTCAATAAGCTCCCCCATTAATCTTCTAGTTTCGAGTGAATACAGGTCTAACTCTTTAATCCTATCTTCATAAGGCTTATTGCGCAATGACGGAAGAAGTGTCGTGGCACGACGCTGAACCCTTTCTAACCTATCAATATCCTCACGCAAGTACGGGCACCAAAACTGAACTGCATATTCTAAATGAGGCCTGACTAGGGACTTGTAAAGGGGCAATATAATATCCTTCGATTTAAATTCGAAATTACGCGCTATGAAGCCTAACATCCTATTAGCTTTTGCGCAAGACTCCAGGCACTGGTTCCTAACCTTTAAATCCTTAGATATGCGTACGCCTAAATCTACTTCCTTGTCAACGCTCACTAACTCCCTATCATCCATCGTGTACGTGTAATTATTGTTGCGAGAACCTATATGCAAAACTTTACATTTGTCTACGTTAAATTGCATCTGCCACTTATCTGTCCACTCCATAATCCTATTTACATCGTCTTGGATCCTATTTCTATCGTCCTCGTTAACAACCTTACCGCCTATTTTAGTATCGTCCGCGAATTTTGACACGTTACTAGTCAATCCTACATCTATGTCGTTAATGTAAATTACGAATAGCAATGGGCCTAACACTGAACCCTGTGGAACACCGCTACCTACATCTAACCACCCCGATTCACTACCATTAACTACGACCCTCTGTCTCCTAGCACGAAGCCATTCTTCTAACCAGTTAGCTACCTGACCGCGTATACCGTGCGCTTTAACCTTCGCAATTAGTCTCCTATGCGGAACTGTATCGAACGCCTTTTTAAAATCTAAATAAATAACGTCAGCTGCTCTATGCCTATCGTATTCGCGCACTATTTCGTTATAAAATTCTAACAAATTAGTTAAACAAGACCTCTGGCGTCGAAACCCATGCTGACTACTATTAATCAAATCTCTACTTTCTAAGTGATCGATAATACGATCCCTAACTACGGATTCCAAAAGTTTACCGACAATTGACGTTAAGCTAATGGGCCTATAATTGCTAGCCACTGCGCGGTCGCCTTTTTTAAAAATAGGCGTGACGTTAGCTAATTTGAAGTCTTCAGGAATAATCGCCGTTTCGAGTGACTGATTAAAAATCTTCGTTAAGGGGCCTACGATAACGTCTTTCAAATCTTTCAAATGTCTGGGATAAAAAGCGTCAGGGCCTGGAGCCTTGCTAACTTTTAGCCTATCGATATAATGCGCAATCTCAGCCTCGTAAACAGTTATTTCATCCAAAATAGTCTCGCTACTAAATGGAACGATATCGTCCACGTCGGGGACATTATTTACGTCTTCTACGATAAAAACTGTCGCAAAAAAGTTATTGAAAATACCCGCCATCGCCTGATGGTCAGAAGCCAAAGCGCCATTAACATCCACTAGAGGGCCTATGTTATCTTTTACCGGCTTACGATTATTAACGTATTCAAAAAACTTTTTTGGATTATGTTTACTATCCGCAGCTATAAGTATCTCTAAATTACGCTTAGCATTCCTAACTGATCTTTTAACCTGACGTCTAAGCTCGATATATCTATTAAAGTTAGCTGCCGTGCCATTGCGCTTATTAAGTCTATACGCTCCATTACGCTCGTTTATGAACTCGCCTATTTCCCTAGTCCACCACTTCGGCCTACCACGATTTCTAACGCGCTTGGGCCTACGAGGAATAAACTCCCTTTCAATATTCCTAAAACTTCCTTTAAACGCCACCCAACGCAAATTTGTGTCATTACCCATAAATAAGTTATCCCAGTTCACTACTCTCATCCTATCCGTAAAACTATCAAAATTAGCCCTACGAAAATCAGGGACTTCTATTAGTTACTATCCTGAGTGTTTTCTATCAATAACTTAAACCTAAGAATTTGATGATCACTACATCCTAAACTCTCGCCTACTTCTAAACCTTCGACTATATTCTCGCCGTTCGTCATCACCAAATCTAAAATATTATCACCGCGCGTTGGTTCGGTAACTATCTGTCGTAAAAAGTTATCGTCCATAAACTCAACCAATCTCAAACCCTCCTCATTACCAGTAAAATTCTCGTAATTAACATTAGGGCAGTTAAAGTCTCCGACAATTATACTATTCCGATTGTCAATAAAATTACCAAGAAGTGAGTAAAATCTAGCATCTGTATCGAGGGGTTGAACGGGAGGTCTATAAACAACAACAAAATTAAAACTAATACTACGCGCCCTAACTTCAACACATGTCGCATTAATTGCTGCCGGAAAATCTAACTTAACCTCGATAGCCCTAAGGGAATTACGAATGTACAGCAAAACGCCTCCGCCAAACCTATGTAACCTATCATTAGTAAAGAGTTTAAAACCCGGTATATCAAGTTCCCCCAACAAGTCCCGAGTCACGGTATTTAACCAAGTTTCAGTGGTAGCAACTATATCATAGTTGCCGGAATAAATTATCGCCTTAAATTCATTTAATTTATTTCTAATACTACGCGCGTTACAATAAAAGACGTTTAAGTTATTTTTTACCACGGGCCCGCGTTTTAAACTATTTATCACGTCGGGCCCGCGTTTCCCGGACCCACAACGTTTAAAGAAGGCTTCGACCTATACAGCTTTCGCACGTTTTCGTCTATTAACCTACCTAGCCTAGCATTACCTATTTCATTAAAATGCACCCCCATCTTTTATAAAAAGGCTAGGATCACTGAATTCGGACCACAGCTTTACGAAGGGTACATTTTCCTCAGCACAAATCTCTTCTAATTTGTTATTCAAAAATATTGTTTTTGACGTAATTCTAAGACCCAACCTGTGCCTAGGGTTAATACCTAGAACTAAAGACCTATCTGACCTCGCCTTCAGGGACCTAATTAACCCCCTATATCTCTCCAAAAGGTCAGGCACTCTCGTATCGGGCCTATACGAGTCGTTGCCTCCTACCATCGTCACCAACATTGAGTGACGGGAGGCAACGTCGATCCTATCCACTTCGTCTCTAACTCTGTCAACCCTGGCCCCTGGGAGACAGACCCTCCTCCTCTTGGTTGGATGCCGTTCAACGAACTCTTTGTCCATATGGCGCACTAAAGAGTCCCCGATTAAAATAGTTCCCCCTCATTCACGTCCCTTTCCAAATGGGCGAAAGGGTTCGAAACCTCGATAGGGGGGGAATTCCTATCACCTAACGTACGCGGCCTAGCCCCACCCTTAACCTCTCTAAATCCCTCGCTATCTACTACTCTCGGACTAACCTTAACCTCTTCCTCAACTCTATCTAACCTTCCCGACAAGCTACCTAAACTAGAAACTAGGTTACGCACCTCACCCTTCAAATTACTAACGTCTTCAACGTTAGTATTGGTTCGGCCTACGTCAACCGTAGCCCTACCCCTGCCCTCATCAAGCGTTGCAAGTCTTTCCGCTACCTCACGTACACTGCGTTTTATGTCAACTAATTCCTCCATGAACTCGCAAAAGAAACAAACTGATCTATCGGTAATCGCCATTGGACCGCCGTTATAATCCTTAAATTCCGAATACCACCGGTTTACCCTACACCTAACACACGACGCTTTCTGCGACGGCATCGCGCAGTTAAAAATTAGTTTAAACCGTCACAGGTATAAATTAAATTAAGCCGGCACGCTATGAAAACTTCTAAATCGCTAAATGAAAACTTCTAAATCGCTAAAAAACACTAATATTCAATTACTTAACTATAACAACGTAAATTTAAACGCAAGTATATAAAATTCAAACGATCCAAAAGTAAAATTCTCAGCAATATACAAAAGTAAATGCAAAATCAGAGAGCTCAGGAAATGCGTCTGTTCAGTACAGAGTCTGGCTGACTATTATGTTGAGATACTTGTTGAACGGGCGCCGATCGAATTGTGGTGAAGGATGAGTGAAGCCAGGGCCAGAAGGATGTCGCCTGAAGTGTTGATTCGTTTCGTGTATTGTTGAGGTGTTGCTTGAGGGACTAAGGCCGGCTGAGGTCGAACGGCTCTGGGTTTCGAAGGATTGCTTCTGCAGGCGGACTGGCCTTACCGGCGAGAGGATGAGTGTTGAGGGCCGGTAGAGACTTGCTGAAAAGGGGGCCAACGGAAACGCCTGCAGCAGTGATGTTGCTTCTTGCAGGATGAAATTGTAGAGGGCCTTGATGATAGACTTCGTGCATGCTCGACCGGAGCCTTGAAGGAACAGCGGGTGGCGTGACGAGTGGTGCTACTGACGAAGATGCTGAGAGTGAGGCGTAATGACCAAAACGAGAAAATGGCAAGTGAGAATAATTTGAGAAAGAAACTGCATTTTATAGTCCTTGGTGACGTCCTCTGGTGGTCGTTCCGGGAAATACCACAAAATCCGTTTCCTGTTGGCCTGTTTCATGCTCACGTGTATAGTCTTTGTTTTGATTCCATGACTGATTAAGAACGACGAGGAACGGATTGCAAGTCAGCCTCTCTCTCTCTCTCTCTCTCTCTCTCTCTCTCTCTCTCTCTCTATATATATATATATATATATATATATATATATATATATATATAGAGAGAGAGAGAGAGAGAGAGAGAGAGAGAGAGAGATAATGCGACTCGGTGGTGTAGTTGGTTAGCATCGCTGACTACGAATCCACCGGCGATTCCCGGCGAAAACATTCAACTCGTAGCTTACCTAGTTGTTCATCCTTCCAGAACAAAAAGATTGGTAGATGAATGGGTGGCCTAGTGGTTAAGACGCTGGGCTGCTAATCGGAAGGTTGTGAGATCGAGTCCGGGTAAGGACTTTGTAATTTGCAGCCATCTGTGGTGGATCGTTGTTCGGATTCCACGTTAAGTTGTAGATCCAAGGTGGAGCAACCATATATATATATAAAGTGAAAAGTTGAGTGTAAAATGGGTGTAAAAAAGAGAAAACTTCTCAGAATGAGTACTTTACTCAGAAAAAATATCGGAACTCGATTATATGTCCTCATTTTGAGTTGCAGATACACGGAACGGGTCGTGTGTCACTCATGTCGTACTCCAAAAAAGAATTTGTAGACTGTCCTGAGATGCCTCGTACATTTGGTGCTCGTGATATATCGGCATTTACCCGTGATCGGGTGGCTGGCCATACGTATAGTCAAAGTGGAATTACGGTGATTGCGAACTAAAAAAGAAAAGGAGATCTTTTCCCATATCTGTAGGAGCACTATAGGAACCTTGAAATTTTATAACTATGATACAATACAAACTGTGCTTCTATCCCAAAACGCGTTCGTAACCGTTCATGAACTCCATGGAAAGAGTATTCGATGTTGTTTGCTTGGTTTATTCTCACCCCAAGATTGGAAAAATAAAAAAGTGAGAATCTCAAACGAGGCATTTTCAAATCGGTCTATTCCCAATTCATGTCATTCTCATTCTCATCCACGGGCTTTTCCACTTTGGTCTGGGTTAGATTACGGATCTACAGATCTACAGAAGCTAAGGCTAACAAAGACCCTAAGATCCACTCTAAGGTAGCCCGAGAGAAAGAAGAGAGTAGGGGGTTAAAGGAAGAGAATAAGAGGTTAAGTAAGAAGCAAAACCTATCATTCGTGGGTTAATAATCATTCAGAAAAAGAGAGAGAAAGACTCACCATCATCCGCCGGCCACTGCCGACAAGTCGGAAAAATAGTCGAAGAGAATAGGAAAGAAGTGAAAAATGAAAAGAAGTAAAATAAGAACGCTTACAAACCATGTAAACACAGTCTTAACTCAAACACTGTCATACCATGCAAATTACAGACATGCACGTAAAGAGAGGAGAAGAAAAGAACAAAAAAAAAGAAAAAAGTATGAAGAGTATAACAAAAAGTGGTTAATTTACGCTACGAGCTACATCTAAGTTCGTGTTAGTCTATATATTTTTTTTTTTTTTTTAGCTGTCATATCACACGCTGGCATGTCACAAACTGGTATTAATCGTCAACAGACTCAAACCTCGACCATTACCCCCAGAGCTCCTGTTGCTAATTGTTTTATTATTTTAAACGACGTTAATATTTTTAAAATGCCTATCTAAACGGTTTTTAAACATATTAACGCTGGTAGAGTTCACGACAGACGCTGGAAGATTATTCGATTTATCAATTACTTTAAACGTAAAAAAGTTTTTAGCGATGTTAGTAATGAAACGTCTGCCACGTAATTTAAATCCGTTATTACAAGTATTGCTATTATCGAAAATGAACAATTTGTCAAAATTTACGTTATCGATTTTATTAACGATTTTGAAAAATTCAATAAGCTCCCCCCCCCTTAATCTCCTAGTTTCGAGTAAATGCAAGTCTAACTCTTTAATTCTATTTTCGTAAGACTTGTTGCGTAGTGACGGAATTAGTTTCGTGGCGCGTCGCTGAACCCTTTCCAACCTATCAATATCCTCACGTAAATACGGGCACCAAAACTGAACGGCATATTCTAAGTGAGGCCTGACTAGGGACTTGTAAAGGGGCACTATAATATTATTCGATTTAAATTCGAAATTACGCGCTATGAAGTCTAACATCCTACTAGCTTTCGCGCAAGACTCCAGGCACTGGTTCCTAATTTTTAAATCCTTAGATACGCGTACGCCTAAATCTACTTCCTCGTCAACGCTCGCTAACTGTCTCTCATCCATCGTGTACGTGTAATTGTTGTTACGAGAACCTATATGCAAAACTTTACATTTGTCTACGTTAAATTGCATCTGCCACTTATCCGTCCACTCCATAATCCTATTTACATCGTCTTGGAGCCTATTTCTATCGTCCACATTAAGAACTTTACCGCCTATTTTAGTATCGTTCGCAAATTTTGACACGTTACTGGTCAAGCCTACATCTATATCGTTAATGTAGATTACGAATAACAATGGGCCTAACACTGAACCCTGAGGGACACAGCTACCTACATCCAGCCACCTCGATTCCCCACCATTAACATCGACCCTCTGTTTCCTGGCACGAGGCTATTCCTTTAACCCGTTAGCTACCTGACCACGTATACCATGCGCTTTAACCTTCGCAATTAATTTTCTATGCGGAACTGTATCAAACGCTCTTTTAAAGTCTAAATAAATAACGTCAGCCGCTCTATGCCTATCGTATTCGCGCACTATTTCGTTATAAAACTCTAACAAATTAGTTAAACAAGATTTATGGCGTCGAAACCCATACTGACTACTATTAATTAAATCGCGACTTTCTAAGTGATCGATGATACGATCCCTAACTACGGATTCCAAAAGTTTACCAACAATTGACGTTAAGCTAATGGGCCTATAATTGCTAGTTACTGTGCGATCGCTTTTTTCAAAAATGGGCGTAACGTTAGCTAATTTGAAGTCTTCAGGAATAAGGAATAATCCCCGCTTCCAGTGACTTATTAACAAATTTTCTTAAGGGGTCTACGATAACGTCTTTCAAATCTTTCAAATGGCTAGGATAAAGCGCGTCAGGGCCTGGAGCCTTGCTGACTAGCGTGTAGCGTCATGAGCGATCTGGAGGCACATTTCAGGTTTTGTACAATCAACCTTGCTGATTTCAGGAAAGAAATCAAAAATTTTCTGCAACAAGCAGAACACCTTTTCGCATTTAAAAAATACAAAATTCTTGTTAATTACAGTTGGCAACACTGACTGACATGGTACTTCTGGCAGCTTTCTAATTACTCTCAGTGAGTCATCCCCTGGAATTTCTTAGTTCTACGCTAGCTCGTTTGAGAGAAACAAGTGTTTTTTCTGTGGATGGGGTGTTCAAAAACCCCAAGGTACTAACGAAAGGTGCGTTTTGTGATATATACATTATACACATTTCTTTGTTTTGTTGTGTTTACATTGTTTATAAGTTTGTTATATGTCTTAGGGTATATATATACCTATGGATATTTATATACATAATACATATGTGTGTGCAGTATATTTTTATATATACGTATATTGGTAAACTTATTGTTTACCAATAAACCAAACCTTATATATATATATATACTCATAATCATATATATTTTTTATTTATACGTTTGTGTTTTTGTTTCAGTGTTCCTGTGTGATAATTGTTGAGTTTTGCTGGTACAATGAGCACGCAAAGAACACAGGGATCTGCCAGCCACATTGTCTTTGGTTCTCCACTATCAGAGCTTCCTCTGTCTGAACTTCCAACCAGTATACAAGTTGCAAGGCATTTCCTCTTCTTGAAGGAGAACAAGTACACCAGCAACAGGGAGATTCTTCCGGAGGTATGCCAAACACTCATTGACCTTTGGAATCGTGCTAACATTCCATCACAGCCAATCAAGAATGTGAAGACCAAGCTGCTCCGATTGATGGAAAAAGGCTCACAAGCATCGAAGCAAGGCAAGCAGGCCATAAAAACCAAGAAGTTCGAGGAAAGCCTGAATCAATTGTTTGGCATAGCTGTCTGCCAATGCGATGATCTGTCTGCATGCCACTGTGAAAAAGAAATGAAAGTTCCACGACGAGAGCATGCCTTTCTGATCGGCCAGAGAACCACGCGGATCATGCAGATCAGTCGGGTGGATACGACTGTGACTCAGATGATGGAGAGAAGGAAGTCAAGAGAGGATCGGATGCAAGAAAGACAAGAAGAAGAGAATAGAAGAAAAACGGAACGGCAAGAGGTAGCATCCTCTGCAGATGTGGTCGAATCCGCTCAAGCAGAAGCAGACTCCAGTGGTGAAAGTATTGGTGATGAGTGGATGGGTGATAGTGCCCAGGAGGACAGGAACATCACACCGATTCCCACTGTTGCTTTGGAAGCTGACCGGTATGGTGTATCGAACAGGGCTGCTGCAGCTATCAGCACTGCATCATTGGTTGACTATGGCATCATTAGTTCTGATGATCAGATAAACGTAATTGACCACCACAAAGTATGGAGAGCACGGCAGAAGGTACAGAGGGATCTGAAGGAAGCAGTAACTTACCACGATGTGGAAGTCACTGCTTTATTTTTTGATGGGCGGAAAGACATGACACTTGTCAAAGAGAAAAAGGGGAACAAATGGTACAGCACAAAGAAAGTTGAGGACCACTATGTGCTGGTCAGAGAGCCTGGAACCTTCTATCTAAGCCATCTGACACTGGAACGAGGAACTGGCACTGTCATTGCGGATGGACTTCAAAATGCGATTGAAGAAATGAGTATTGTAGACAAGATAATTGCAGTGGGAGCCGACAGCACAGCCACAAACACAGGGCACAGAAGTGGAGCAATACACCTGCTAGAGTGCCGCCTGGGTCGCCCTTTGCACTGGTTCATCTGTAGTCTGCATTTAAGTGAACTCCCACTGCGCCACTTGTGCAAGGAACTCATCGGCCCAACAGAATCTGCAACTCAATGGAAAGGACCAATTGGCAAAGCTTTGGCCACATGTGAAAGTTTGCCACTTTCCTCTAGAGGAATTCGATGTATTGCTGATGGCCACACTCTCCCGGATGTTGACCTTACTGAATTGAGTCGTGACCAAGCCTACCTCTACAGAATGATGAAAGCGATAAGGACTGGTGTCATTAATGAAGATCTTCTACGAGAGAAGCCTGGACCAATCTCCCATGCAAGATGGGTTACAACTGCCAGCAGAATTTGTCGGCTATATGTAGCGATGGCGCAGTCAAGTGATGAATTGTATTCACTCACACAGTTTGTCGTGTGCCACTATGGACCCATGTGGTTTAGCATCAAGTGCCATCCAAGGAGGTGCACAGATGGCCCAAAACATTTCCTGGAGCAAATCAAGCTGCTACGATTACTGCCACCAGCTAGCAAGACTGTCACATGGCCTGTGATCCAAAGAAATGCATATTGGGCTCACCCTGAAAATGTTCTACGGGCAATGCTTGCAGATGCAGATCAAGCAAACCGGAAATTGGCCATCGATGTAATCAAGACCATTCGACGAGCTCCCAAACCTGCTCAACAGCAAGTCAGAGAATTTCGGCCACCAAAGATCAAACAAAGTGCTCAGAATTTGAAAGATTTACTTCCACCAGTGGAGGAGTGCACAATGGAACCACCACTCACGAAGCAGTTCTCTGTCGAACAACTCGATAAGATCACTGAAGAGCCCCTTGTTGTCCGGATACCATGTCACTTCCAAGGTGTAGAACGCTGTGTTAGGATGGTAGCTGAAGCGTCTGGGGCAGTGTATGGGAAGGATTCAAGAGATGGTTACATTAGAGCAGTACTTAAATCCCGTGACTTTATGCCGTCATTCAAAACTAGACAAGATTTTAATGTATCATTTACTAAATAAAACTATCTAGTGTACCTACCTACCTACCTACCTACAGTGTATATGTTTATTCCAAAAATAAATTTTTCTATTTTTCATGAAAAGCAATACATTGTAAGGGGTCAAATGATAGCTCAAACCCTAGGAAAGCAAGTGTCCAAAAGTTATGGGTAACTAGCAATTTTCACGATTTTCACATGCGAAAAAGGAGGTGTTGCACTTGTCACAAAAACATTTTGTTTTCATTTTTGAATTTAAGGAGGTCAATTGTACAAAACCTGAAATGTGCCTCTTGATCCGTTACACTTTGCCCAATGACGCTACACGCTATTGCTGACTTTTAGCTTATGGATATAATATGCACTCTCACCCTCGTAAATAGTTATTTCATTCAAAATAGTCTCGCTACTAAATGGAACGATATCATCCACGTCGGAGACATTATTTAGTCTTCTACGGTAAAAACTGTCGCAAAAAAGTTGTTAAAAATACCCGCCATCGCCTGAGCGTCGGAAGACAAAGCGCCGTTAGCGTCCAGTAGAGGGCCTTGTTATCTTTTATCGGCTTACGATTATTGACGTAGTCAAAAAGCTTTTTCGGATTATGTTTACTATTCGCAGCTCCGAGTATCTCAAAATTACGCTTAGCATTCCTAACAGATCTTTTAACCTGACGTCTAAGCTCGATATATCTATTAAAGTTAGCTACCGTGCCATTGCGCTTATTAAGTCTATACACTCTGTTTCGCTCGTTTATGAACTCACTTATTTCCCTACTAGCGCGCTTGGGCCTACGCGGAATAAACTCCCTTTCGATATTCATAAAACTTTCTTTAAACGCTCTCCCAATGAAAACTTGCGTCATTACCCATGAATAATTATCCCAGTCTACTACGCGCGTTGGTTCGGTAACCATCTGTCGTAAAAAATTATCTTCCATGAACTCAATCAGTCTCAAACCCTCATCATTACCAATAAAAGTCTCATAATTAACGTGAGGGCAATTAAAGTCTCCGACAACTATACTCCCGATTATTAATAAAGTTGCCAAGAAGTGTGTAAAATCTAGTATCGGTACCCAGGGGCTGAACGGGAAGTCTATAAACAACAACGAAATTAAAGCTAATACTACGTGCCCTAATTTCAATGCATATCGCTTTAATTGCTGCCGGAAAATCTATCTTAAGCTCGATAGCCCTAAGGGAATTATGAATGTACAACAAAACGCCGCCACCAATCCTATGTAACCTATCATTAGTAAAAAGTTTAAAACCAGCTATATCAAGTTCCTCCAAGTCCCGAGTTACGGTATTTAACCACGTTTTGGTTTATAGCAACTATATCGTAGTTCCCGGAATAAATTATCGCCTTAGATTCGTTCAATTTATTTCTAATACTACGCGCGTTACAATAAAAGACGTTTAAATTAATTTTTACCACGGATTGGCGTTTTAAACTATTTTTTCACTTCGCGCCGGCGTTTCCCGGACCCACAACGTTTAAAGAGGGCTTCGACCTATACAGCTTTCGAACGTTCTCATCGATTAACCCATCTAGCCTAGCATTCCCTATTTCATTGAAATGCATCCCATCTTTTATAAAAAGGCTAGGATCATTAAAGTCTGATCACAGCTTTACGAAGGGTACATTCTCCTAAAATCCTAAAATCCTACAATTTAATACCTAGAACTAAAGACCTATCTGACCTTGCCTTCAGGGACCTAATTAACCCCCTGTATCTCTCCAAAAGGTCAGGCACTCTCGTATCGGGCCTATACGAGTCTTTGTCCCCTACCATTGTCACCAATATCGAGTGACGGGAGGCAACATCAATCTTATCTACTTCGTCTCTAATTTTGTCAACCCCGGTCCCTGGTAGACAGACCCTCCTCCTCTTCATTGGATTCCGTTCAACGAACTCTTTATCCATATGACGCACTAAAGAGTCCCCAATTAAAATCGTTTCCCCCTCGTTCACAGCCCTATCCAACTGGGCGAAAGGGTTCGAAACCTCGATACGGGGTGGGGGGAAATTCCTATTACCTAATGTACGTGGCCTAGCTCCACCCTTAACTACTCTAAATCCCTCCCCGTCTACTAATCTCGGACCAACCTTAACCCCTTCCTCAACTCTGTCTAACCTTCCCGATAAGATACTAGAAACTAGGTTCCTAACCTCACCCTTCAACTTACTAACGTCTTCAACGTTAGTATAGGTTCGGCCTTCGTCAACTGTAAGCCTACCCCTGCCCTCATCAAGCGTTGCAAATCTTTCCGTCACCTCGCGTACACTATGTTTTAAATCAACTATCTCTTCGCTTAACTCACAAAAGAAACAAACCGATCTCTCGTTAATCGCCATAGAACCGCCTTTGTAATCTTTAAAATCAGATTAACCCCACACCTTGCACACGACGCTTTCTGCGACGGCATCGCGCAAGTTAAGGTAGTTAACGTTTATAACCGTCACAAGTTTAAATTAAATTAAGCCGGCACGCTATGAAAACTTCTAAATCGCTAAAAAACACTAATATTCAGTTACTTAGCTAGGTTAATGATTGGTTGGGATACAATAAGTTATGTTCTGATTGATTAGGCTAATGTTGGGTTAGGTTCTGATGAGTTAAACTAAGTTAAATTAGGAAATATTAAACACTACCACTCAACGCCGTTTGCGCGAGTGGGAATGTAGGGACATTGTTTCCGAAATCAACAAACGCTTTTCTCAAATGTGGATTTTTTCACTTTTGTACAGTCTCACTTGTGGACCGCGAACGGGAGTGGGAATGCCACTGAATAGGCAGTAATCGATTTCTTCACCCTCCCGTTCCCCCTATCCCGCAATTATTTTTACAACTTAAATATATCATGACGAACTGATTTCTGTTTACAGGAGGCTTGGACTCATTTTATCCTGGTACGGTTCTCTATAAACGAGTATTTCAGCTTTCATTTTTACCAATTTATTAAGTCACTTTGATTCCAATATCGGTCGTTCCCATTCCGGTCTTGGTCCAAGAATGAGAAATCCGAAAGTGGGAATCTCAAAGGAGGCATTTCTCAAATCAATCTATTCCCATTCCCAGTGAATATGATTTCCCTCTTTAGGTTACATTTTTCAGAAAATACCCCTCAAACCGGCAACTACGTCACAGCCTTCGTTTTATCATTTCCCATCCAGAAACTCTTTCTCCCAAATCTGGAATTCACACTTCGAGCGTTCCCAGTTTCGGACCGTGAAAGACAATAGTGCTAAATGGGAAGTAAGTAGTATGATAAAATGAAAATTACCTCGCGTACTCATCAAGGGTTTCTTTCTCCCAGCCTACATGCGGAAATGTCGGTATTTGCTCTTTTTTTCCCACGTGGAGTCCTTTCATTAACCTTCACCTGTATGATGTGAAGTTGCTTTTTCTTCCATTATGGTACCGGTACTTCTCCATAATCGTGGACTTCTAACCATGCAAATTTGTTTTACTAAATCACTATTAAAAAGGGGTAGCGTATTATTACATTAAAAGTGCTTTTTAACCTACTTTGATTAAAAAAAAAACTATGACAGCATTTACACTAAAAGGTAGTGTTAAAATCTGGGTTGAAAAATAATTTTAAAAAATCAGTACATCTATGATAAAAGAAGCCTAAAATTAGAATCATACGTGTCCAATGTACACATGTGGCGATGTGGGTGTGAAGATTAGTAATGCTACAGGGAATAAAACCACAATAGGAAATGGAGTTATTAGAAGCACGAGATTTCGGCTTATTCTATAACTATAAGGTCTTCATCATTCGCACCTGATAAAGACCTCAGTATAGGTTGAAATGTTTTGCTTTCAGTAAATCCATTTCTTATTGTGGCTTTATTCCCTTCATTCAACTTCTCACAATTGAAAATATTCATTTAACATTGGTAATGCTAAGTTAGAGTAATTCCTTAAAATCAGTTTTGCATCTTTCTCCACTGAATACAAATGGCGTTCCTCTAATTAATAAAATAAGTAAACCATTCGCTATTTAAATTTAAATAATTTTTTTCCCCAAAGCATTACATCAACTGCTTTTCTTCTCTCGAACACTTAGTGGGCTACGTCGTGGCCAGTGTCGTAACGCGCTTCCCGTTAATAAGATTAAGTTTGGCCGCAAACAGTATCGACAAAATTTAAGACCCCCCAAATTATTCCCGAATACGATTATTTTCTAACCCCACTTGACTCGGGTGACACCGCATTTAGATTTCGTGATAAACTACTTTCAAGTGATGTTGGCGCGTTTGTGCTTTCGTGAACTGTATATGAAAGAAGATTCATTTTTCTTTTATCTCTTCAAATAACATACCGTTACTCTGAATCGCTCCATTACCACATGATTTGGTATTATTAGTCCAATTCCTTCGAGCACATCATGAATTATGTCAATGACAGTCCATGTAGTCTCGCAATATGAAACCCGCATACACCATTAAAAGGGCATAGGAAGATACTGTAGACACCAATCGACCATGGGAGTACTCCGGGGGGGGCGGGGGGACGTTAGGCAGGAGACAGGGAGTGCTGGAACTCCCGTTTCTCCCGTCACTGTCCTCTTTAGCTGATCTTTTTCCGTGTCTCATCTACCTCGTGAGCAGTCCAGGATGCTCTCAAACACACTCTTCTCCCCGTATTCCTCACAACACACACACACACACGCATCTTACACACTACATATTTTTTTTAAATTCAAAACAAAAATGGT
Source organism: Bathynomus jamesi (assembly GCA_023014485.1). Taxonomy (NCBI): domain Eukaryota; kingdom Metazoa; phylum Arthropoda; class Malacostraca; order Isopoda; family Cirolanidae; genus Bathynomus; species Bathynomus jamesi. The sequence goes on along the minus strand of JAJOZX010000657.1, from coordinate 688,069 downwards.
ATAGGTTTTAACAGCTTTAGAGACCTTGATTTTGACTCTCTCCGTTTCCTTCTTTGTGGGGGGGCATTTTTGCGGGCGTTCGCCCTTGGCCCCTCTTTCCTGCATAAAAAACAAACTCGTTTTACACCATGAATTTTTTTCAGAGTAAAATTCACCTATACTAAAGTCAGTTGGAAACCATCGACGATTTCAGACCTTCGTATGAATTTACAAAGGTCTGTTTCAGTACCTTCACGGGTAACTAAACAATACCGCAATATAGAAAATAATTAAATGAATTTACCCGTTTTAAAGTTAAATAACAATATAAATTTTAGTTCTCAGACAAAATGGCAAGTACATTCTGGAAAGAGGTTGTTTGATCTAGAATTTTTTTTAGCTGTAGGTGACATGTTGGGCCAATAAAATGACAATGATGCACGTTGAACATCGGTAAATCATTATCGAATTAAAGCAAATAAACGGGTAACATCTAGAACTCATTTCCCCACATTTTGGGGGTAAAGTGCGCCCCCAGGGTCAACTGAGCCTAAAAGCACTGTCAAGTAAGGGGCCGGCTCAACCCAACCCGGTGCCAGCAGCCGGGAACAAATTCGGAACCTCACCGCCCAGAGTCCGACACCGTAACCACTGGACTACTGGCGAGATCTAATTAAATCGAATACAGATATAAGTTTCTTCACTTATTTTTACCTTAATTAAGACACAAAATGAATATTTAGGTCAGTAGTATAGCCGCAAAAGGGGAGAGTGCAAGAATGTTGCAGGTTATTATGTAATGTTGCAAAGGGGTGGGGGTTGTTGCAAAGGGGGGTTGTTGCAAAGGGGGGTGGGGGGAAACTTGGAGGCGGCGTTATCCCCCAAGAGAGAGAGGAGGAGAGAAAGGAGGAGAGGTGTTCACCTGGCAGGAGCGAAGTGCACATTAAGACTTCAGCCGAGTTGGCGTTGTTTTATAGGCTCCTAATCAGCCAGTTGGCGTAAATGGCTTGAGTTGCCAGATACCGCGATACCATTGTATACATTATTATAGACTCCTAATCAGCCAGTTGGCTGTAAATGGTTGCCAGATACCTCTTTTTAGCAGTATTATTGTATACATTATTATTATATACGCCTAATCAGCCAGTTGGCTGTAAATGAGTTGCCAGATAGCGCCATGTATTCCGAAGACAGAGTTGCCAGATACCATTGTATACACTATTATAGACTCCTAATCAGCCAGTTGGCTTAGAAGGCTTAAATATTGCCAGATACCGCAATACCGTTGTATACATTATTATATTTCGAATACCGGTAGTAGAAGGCATAACAATAAACAACATTGCATCATTCTTTTTATTATAAATATATAGAAAATAAATATACATTTGAGGAATATGCGTATAACAGAAATATATACACACAATTATGGATATATATATAAAATAAAATATACATTTCAATAAATATACACTTCAATAGAAATATGTACATAACAGTACAGGAGAAATATACACACACACACACATTATGGTGATATATAAAATAAAATATACATTTCAAATAAATATACACTTCAATAGAAATATGTACATAACAGTACAGGAGAAATATCACACACACACATGATATATATATATATATATATATATATATATATATATATATATATATATATATATATATATATATAAATCAAAGAAATATGCGTATAATCGGGGAAATGTCAAGCAAAATATATATACAATTCACTTTTTTTTCAAAATACTAAACTCGGTCTTAATCGAGTTTACAATTACATCATTATTGCTCTGCATTACGCAGTATATGCGGCTTAATAATATTTCACCGCTTAAAGTATAGGGAAACCTGTATTCGATATGAAGGGCTTTCATATCGTTCAGTACTATTTTTGTTCCCACTTTACAACCGGTTGGTAAGTCATCTTTAAACACGTCTAGAATACAATCAAAAGCACGCACAAAGAGTTCATCGTTAGCTACATTATTAAACACAAGTTTATAAGAACGCTTTTCCAATCGAGGGTTTATTTCTACCGACTCGAGCTTTTCAATCGTGAACTCACTCAACATAGCGGCAATTGAAATAATCTTCTAAATCGTTACGACAACTGCGCGTTATATAAAGAAATAGTTCTTCAGGGTGAACGGTGTAGGTGAGCTCAGCCTTGTACCGATCAATTGCTTTGTACCAAAGTTCATGGTATTTCAAAGAGTCTAAACTTTTTAAATAAACATCCAGCACTAGACCATTCTCACCAGCCCTACACTCGGTAAACCCATCGAGCAGAGCAGTGTATGCGTATTCAAGTACTGTATCAAAATAAAACATATCCGTAACACGCGCGTCTAATATAGGTTTCAGTTTACGGAATCCGACGATTTCAAACATTCTGTCGAGGATGAAACGGTTTCGCGTAGGAATAAGAGCGTTATTATCAGAAGCATTCTTCCACATCAGCCTATATCAATGCACGGCCGATCGTTATTTATACACAACGTACATACAACGGCGTATGAGGGTGCGTCACTAATCTGCTCTCTTCTTGTACCTACGTTAGCAGGTATTTTATAACGATCTTCACTCCACTTCTCAACTATCACAAAGATTCTATTCATCTCCTCGATACTTAAATAAACCCGTTTGTTTGTCGGTCTACATTCCGTTTCCAGTACATAGCTAATGGTACCGGAATTACGCCTGAACACGCGCAACGATTTCGTCACGGACACATCGTACGAGGCGTTGAGAATGCTGCTCAAAGGAAGTTCCATCGTATTCGAAGAGCGCACGTCCACTCGGCTCAAGCTCTGAGATAACTATGAGCCGTGTGAGGCACGCAGGTAGGCAGGAATGGTTCGACGGGCGGCTGACTCGATGATACGTGAATGGGCTTGTTCCGCGAGTCGAATTGTTGTACCGGTACAAGAATATCACTACCAGCCTACGCACCAGACATTTGGATAAGAACTAGGAACATTTTACTAAACATCTCCACACTCCGGCGCACTATTTGAGAGGAACATATGTTCATATTTTTCCTTTCTCGCCCATCAAACGATACTCGTCTCTAAACTCTGTTAAAAATTCACGCAGGGCACTAGCCACAACCTCACTACGAACCTCATCATGATATACGTTAATATAGTGATAAAAATACTTAAGATTGTCCATGATCACGAGATTCACATTTCCAGTCGTAGGGTATGAGTAATCGACATGGTGTAGCATGACGTAATACCGCTTGTCACACCACCCATCAGCAAGACTCATTATCCATACCTGCTGCTTCTCTTCTGCACGCGTTGTTTCTTTTACTTCACGGTGTATGTGAGACTTTATAAAGTTTAGCTCTGCAGTATACTTCAGCACATCGTCTGTGCAACGAAAGCCTTCAACGGTCTCACCAGAACATCCGTAGAGTATTTGTACATCTTGGAACTTCGCACAATCCAATGTGTTTTTAAAAGAGGCATAGGAGGGATGAATAGGAAGTTTTTCGGTATCCACCACATCCTGGCACTTTACTGAATACCATTTCGTAAACGTTGTACAAGCAATATTAAAGGTAGCCATTTGAATACACGTCTGATCTGAATACACGTCTGATCTCTCGGGCTTACTGCGGTCGACTGACCACGCAGGGACTCCCAGATAGTAGCATGACTCACGGTCTTACAGTGGGCGGAGCTTAGAACTTTCACCTACACACACACACACACACACACACACACACACACACACACAAAGGAGAAAGTGAAACGCTATTTGAAACATGATTTATTTAATAAACGAGATATTCAAGTTATATATATTTAAATACGATAATAAACGATATTATATTATATATATATATATATATATATTTACAAATAGATACGATTATATACAAGACGTGTGAGTTAGAAGCATCATTGGTATCCAAAGGGTACGGTATCATAGGTACCAGGTAACTGGTAACGTTTCCTATAGGTGTTACGGCACACCATCGTACCCCTAAGTTCCTTCACGCCCCCAGCTTCTGCGCCCGAAAATTGTGGGTGCCTACAATTAGTTGGTGAGGTTGTTCATCCAAACATACTAGATCCTTCAACGACTCAAAGTTAACAACCTCCCGATTCGCATGGTTGAGCGTAATACCCTTTGCCTTCACGATATATTTCATTTCATCCCCCACCCTGACCCGTACCCCATAAGTCTTAGGTCCTGTTGAGGCAAAAGAGTCGGCGTATGCGTTGTCCCCATACTCATCCTTGATCTCATCAGTGAGCTCGCCGAGGAACTCCCCAATAGTGGGCATGTATTCACCCTCCCTCTCTGTGAATATCACGCTATCTGTATCGGCATACAATACTCTCCGCCCAAGAGAATGCAATAGACCCCAAAGTTTTATACGGGCGTAGGCTGTTGTGAAGCTGGCCACAGGTATGTTTGTAACCCTTGAGGTATCTGTGGCAAATTCAGTGTTGTTGTACTTTATTACGTAAGTATTACCTACATTTACGATCTCCATGACCTCTTTATCGGGGGCATTGGCATAATCCCAGACATCGCTATAACTTTGTGCCAAATGAATGCTCCCTCTGCCGGTATTCTGCGCAAATTTTCCCCATAGACTGTTTAGACACAACTTTGCACTAAAGCGCTTGCCAGGATTCTTTACAATTTGGACACGATCAAGTTGTATACCTTCGCGGTCGCGGTAACGTTGAATATAGGCAGACTTTTCATCTTCGGTATCAACTCCTCGCGGATACCCTGATGCCTCAACCTTATCCTTCAAAAAGGTGTTTATATATGGTGTGAAAAGGTTGGGTAGCTTCTGAAACCTCCACACCTCATGTATCTTCAGTATTCTATAACCATGGCGCACGGCTAGGGCCAACTCAGGACTTGTATATACGCCTCTGATCTTACGCTGGTGGGGTATATGGTTACATTCGCCGTTATCCTCTTCCGCGCACTTCACGCACAGGGGAAACATGAGCTTGTCGTCGATAACGACAGGTAAGATCGGCATCCATAAATTGCGTGGGGGGAGTACGTCTACGAAAGAGATCCCAAAGTAACGATCATTCAAATTTTTTGAAAATTCATTGATGGATGGTAGGCTAGGCCCCACCAGTTTCTCAGGAGCGCCCACGGGGTACGGATTGCTCTTCATCACGTATGGGTATAAAGAACAGAAATCGTAGTAATGGAGCTTCACGCCCTCCGTAGGTGGGAAGTATAGTCTGAAAGGATTTGTACGTCCTCCAAACAAGCTATCACCACATTTGAGAGGATCCAGCACCATTGAACGCTTGATCGCTTTTATTTCCTCACGGTACACCTCGTCTGTCTCCATCCGTGCATCATATTCATGCTCCCACAAGACTTTGTGAGTGAACTGTGATCCTATAAGTTGATCGCGGGTGCGGGTCGATGCAAGACAGTCGGCAGGAGACCTACCGTTGATATCTCCGGTGACTCCGCACTCAGGACGGGGGCATCCATGCCACCAGCAACCGTTAAAGGAGTACACAGTCTTCACACCAGTGACACGGTTTTCACTTAACCCATCAACCCAAAAAACACGTCCATTAATCTTAATGGGTACTTCACCCGTGTTGCGGGCGTGCTTTATGTATACACCTGTCTGTTGCTGTAGGTGTATGAGCCAGTAAATAGCCTTGTGCCCGTAACTGCGGGGATTGTTTCGGTGAATAATGGCTAAGGTGTCTTTCGGCATGAAGTTATTCTTGAACACCGTAAAACATAATGATGCGATGGTGGTTGCGACTTGCAGTGGATCGCATTTGAAACGGGCTATGTACATCCTTCTAAAGGCCTGGAAACATACTCTAAGCACGCGCACATCATTCACGCAATAACGCTCACATTCATCAGCTATATTATAAGGGTTACTTTCATTAAAACTGTCGTAGTATCGATCAAAGTCTTCACGTTCATCCATGCAGTCAAAATAATGTTTGGGGGGTGGTGGGCCTACGTAGTTTAAAGTCTCGCTGGTGAGGAAAGTGTATGGGAAGTATCCTTTGGAAACTTCAGCTGCTACTCCCATCACCTTGGGTAGCTTTGCTAATTTACAAGGTGTGAATAATAAAGTATCTTTAAATTGTACATTGCCTCTTATCTGCATCTGTATTAATTTGTTGCCTCTTTTCAATGGATCACCTGTAAATATCTCAGAGGATTCGTGTTCAAGCAACTCCTTATAAAGGAACTGCGTGTCAAACTTTGCCCCGTTATGGGCGAGAATATACACAGTCATTTTTTTGAACTTGTCGGCTAACTTGACAATATAGGACACAAATAGTTTCACAGGACTATCGCTGACATTCGTTTTAAAAACGTTTGTCCGTTTACCACATTTGGGGCACTCGTCACATTCGATATCCATACACTCATCACAGATAGTCTGGCTCACAAGTAAATGTGGAATTACCTCTTTGGTTTCAGCGTTCGTATATGTTTCTATATCGTAGTATACAGTTATACAGGGTTATTTTTAGGCTTAGCATCTTTCATATAACATACATGCTTTACTCCATCCGCCTTATATTCCTCCTGGCATGTAGGACAGTGAATTACGTCACACTTGTGCTTAAATTTTCCCCAATTATCCATTGTGTGAAACATACCACATTCACAGATTCTCATTTTCCTGCACGTGCCAATTGATTTATGGAAATCAAAACAGCTATTATTGAAAAATGTGCGTCTACACACATCACAGTCTCTCTTCTCAGCTTCAACTACACGGCTTTCACATTTGGTGCTTTTACACTGCTCACATACCATGTGACATTCTTTACAATGTCTCACTATATCATCCGCAAACTCGAGGCACCCCTTACACAAATCATGATGTCTCCCATATTTTCGACTTTTGTCATAACTCGCGTAAAGCCACCTTATATTACGGATGGGGAGATACGTTGTCCCTGACAATCCTAAAATAAGTAGGGGCCTTGTACGATCTCTCACACAGCTTTTAAAAACATACACAGTCCTACGACGATCATCCAACCCAAACACAACTATGCGGACATTCATTTCCTGTTCTACCCTTCTCAGCTCTTCAGGACCCATATTACAGTCAAATTCAAGTTCACAGTCTTCAGCTAGTTTACGGGCATGCTCCACGACTGTAGGCAACCAAATTTTTTGAGTTCGTGTATTTTGTACAGTAAACATACGTGCTAAGAGTACTGCTATAAAGCCGCAACCACGATCGACGTTTATATGCCGTCTATAAATAGCTTGAGAATTGAAGTTAAGAGTATACGGTATGGCACTATGACCCGCAACACGGTATACATGGTCAATATTTACCGTGAAGTTGTCCATATTGAAGGCTATACTACTTTGGGCGGCTTGCATTATACGCCCTAATATATATTCTACATCTTCAGCCGCCAAACGTCTAAATGGCACTATCACCCAATAATCGTCTACATCACCGTCATCTGACCCGAATCCAAAGGACATACTCGTCCTGACTTCACGCTCGTCACGATTCTGAAGAGCAAACTCTATAATACGCTCTACAACCCGGCGTAGTCCGCGCTCAATACCATTGCTATACATGACTCTAGGGTCGACCCTGACTCTATACCGATTTCTAGTCAAGGCTGGGGTGGGGGCTGCGGATCGCACCAATTCCAGCGTTATACCATCCTCAACAGAACGGGGGGCGGATGAATTAGTGGATATATTAGGTGCTGCTGATGGGGGCCCTGTTGCGTAGGAGGGTTGGGGCTCTATTATTGTAGACTTAACAGAACGGGGGGCGGCGGATGAATAAGGGGATATATTAGGTGCTGCTGGGGGTGTTGTTGCGTAAGAGGTTGAGGGTTGGGGATCTATTACCGCTGCAACAGACGCGTATTTCGGTCGCTTTATACCTGACGTGGGTATCTCATACCTCCGCTTTGGACGTGTTACCGGTATCGCTGGTGAGGGTTCAGGGGAGGAGATCACAACTACACTGTCGTCGAGGTCATCCGTAATGATGGGCTGCTCTACCTCATCGTCATTCACGGTTCTGTGGGAGAAGAAATATAAGGATCAGCACTCAAAATTTGTAATATTTTGTAAATGACTCACTTAGGAGTGTGACGTGTTAGAAATGGACTCTGTAGAAAAATTCAGATTCACGAGCCCATCCACATGTATTATATCTGGACCTACAGGATGTGGTAAAACTGTGTTTATGCTTAAAATCATTAAAGAAAAGGGGAGATGTTCTCGAAATTTGTGCATAAAGTTATATGGTGCTATTCGACGTATCAATCAGTGTTCAACGAGTACCAAGATGATATTTTGTTCCACAAAGGCGTATATGACGTTAATTCGTTAAAGGGAAATGAACATACAATCATTGTAATTGACGATCTCATGTTGGAGATGGATAAAACGTTTGCCGAGACATTTACAGTATTCTCCCACCATCTTAACATAAGCGTGTTCTTCATCAATCAGAATCTATTTTTCAAAAATAGATACATGCGCGATGTGTCGTTAAATACGCAATATCTAGTCTTATTCGCGCAACGTAGAGATGTATCACAAATTGGGGTATTAGCCAATCAAATGTTCCCGAATCAGCGTAAGGAGTTTTTGGAAGTTTATAAAGAAGCTACAAGCACGCGTTACGGATATTTGCTTTGCGACCTTCATCCGCGAAACACGTTTAGAGTGCTTCTGCGAACGAATATATTTCCAAACGAGCCTGAAACGGTGTATATTCCAGAATGACAAAGAGACTAAAGAAATACCGTGAATTAATAAAAATCTATCATCGACTGCCCCGGGCAATGCAGCAGATGTTTATTAAAAATATCGATGCCGACTTTTTAAAATGCATCTGTGAAATCTGTCTTAACGTTATAAATTGCAATGTATCAATGAAAACCCATCAGAAGGCTCGCCTACGCCGCTACAAGAACATAATACGTGCACTCGCTCGTAAAAGCCAAACTGTAGCGAAGAAAAAACGAATTATTGTACAAACAGGAGGGTCATTTCTCCCCATCTTATTTTCAGTTTTGGGTCCTTTACTGACTAGATTAATATAATGAAGAAAGTGGTAGTGATTCCCCACGAGGTGTACGCCTCACTGCAAAGAGACACGGATCTAGATCCCCGTAAAAGCAGACTTAAAAGAATGGAAAGCGAATTGTTAGCCCTATTAAACAGTGAAAAAACACCTGATGAGAAAAGAATCTTATACCAAGAAGCTCTGCAGAAATTTCTTCACGAGTACGAAAATTATAAGAGCCCTACAGAGATTCCTGTGGTTATTAGGCACAGCACGGGGGACGATGGCGACATAGGATCTGTACCCGACGACACAGCTGACCAACCAAAAAGATTAGCCACACAACATATCGAACATGTATTAAAAAATACCCTCCCACTTACATTGAGGAGTAAAGGCTTAAGTCTTTATAATCTATTGAATGAGGATCCCGCCATACAATGGACCGATACAGGGGAGATCATTGTGGAAGGATCAAAGGTACAGGGATCGAATATCGTAGACATTGTCCATGATCTGGTGAGAAAGTGGGATAGGCCATCACCATCAGGATGGAAGCATATTAAAGCAAGACTACAACAAATAAATGTCCCTAAAACGTTGATAGGAAATCTGAACAGGTTAAAAGACTTGGAACATGCAACGCCTGTGACACAATTGAAGGCGCCGTCACCCCCGGCGGTAACACCTTTGAAGAGGAGCAAGAAGAGGTTAAACCAACCCTACCCACGTGCCTCTAAAATACGCAAATGGCTAACGTATTAACTAAACGCTATTATGACATTTCTACCCCATCCTCTTACGGCGGCGTAGATAGACTGTACAGAAGTGTTTACGGAGTAGGAAAAAAAGATGTTGAAAGATTTTTGAGGGAGCAGGACGCTTATACGCTTCATAAGCCTGTGAGAAAAAGGTTTAAAACAGCCAAGACAACGGCTTCCTCGATTGATTCTATTTGGCAAGCAGATTTAACAGACATGCAAAGATATTCTGTGTATAACGATGGTTACCGCTACATTCTATTCATAATAGACGTGTTCTCTAGATATCTGTGGCTAGTTCCTCTGAAAAATAAATCACCTGAAACAGTTGCTAAAGCCACCAAAACGCTAATGTTAAAAGAAAACAGGGTTCCTGGCTATTTTTGTACGGATATGGGGAAGGAGTTTATAGGCCGTGCTTTTCAGAATATGTTGACAGAGTTTAATATCAGCTATTACACAACCAATTCTATACATAAGGCTTCTTTAGCTGAAAGAGTTCAGCGCACCATAAAGGAACGCATGCACCGTTATTTTACACATAAAAACACATACAGATTTCTAGACATTCTGGAATCATTGGCATCATCCTACAACCGCTCACACCATCGCACGATTGGGGCAACACCTAACGAAGTTTTAGAAAGAGGTACGCTCCCGAGAAGAGATGGATCACCACCACCACCACACTCTGTGCGCTTCAAAATCAATGATTATGTAAGGCTGTCGCGTTCGGGGAATAAATTCGCAAAGGGTTTTGAGCAAGGATGGACACGCGAGATTTTTAAAGTTAGGGCTGTGAGACCTAAAGGTGTGATAATGATGTATTACATTGAAGATTTGAATGGGGAAGAAATCTCAGGAGGCTTTTACCGCGAGGAATTGCAGAAAGTTGCGTTTAATTTAGAAAAAAATGTGTTTAAAATTGAGAAAATTTTAGGAAGCAAAGGTTCAGGAAGGAGAAAAATGTACCTGGTGAAATGGCTAGGGTACCCAGAAAGCTTCAACACCTATATAAAAGCTGATGCAATAATGAAGCTTAAATAGTATGCAACATGGCTCCTAACCATTTCTACGTCACACTCCCGTCCTCCTCGTCCCTGTCTGTACACCCTAACAACACGCTAGCCAACTTTGTAACAGAACTCCATGGGCACATTGAATTGGGTCGTGATTCGTATGAGGTGGGGATATGCGAAATTCAGCTGGACACCGTCTTTTTAAATATTGAACATAAAGAAACCGTTTTTACGATTCTTAGAGACATTGACGAGTGTGAAAAAGCTGGGGTAGCTATGGATGAAACTATGCGCATCGCTCGGACTAAGATTGCACGGTATTACAGTACAGAAGTAAGACTAGGGCCGGGTCAATATGGTTCGGCCGAGGATGTTGTGAGAGGCTTAAACGTAAGTTTAAGAAACTCAAACCTTACGAATGATTTAGTATATGAAATCGTAAACAACCCTGCACATACACTAATCCTAAAATCAAAGACTAACAGACGTCTTAAAGAACATAGAAAGTTCAAAATTCTAACCAACGGCCGATATAGCGCAGCCTTCCAAAGAGACACATTTCACGAGACACAGTATAACTTGTCCAGATTAATGTATCAATTGAAGATGGAGAAATTGGCTGAAAGGTCCCCAGACATGTGCTATATTTACAGTAATATAGTGGAGCACCAGTTTGTTGGGGATACCCAGGCACGCCTGCTGCGCATTGCTCACATCCCCAACCATAGAGGAAGGAGTTTGAGTATTACATATGACAGACCCCATTATGTGAATGTCGCAACTAATTTAATAACCAATATCACAATATATATAAGAACGATTGAGGGCGAAAACTTCCCATTCGGTAACGGGAGCTTAACAGTGAAGCTACACTTTCGACGCACTGAGTTATAATGGATAGAAAGCCTTTCACCGTCTATCGAGGGATGCGATACCAGCGCGGTAGTGGACTTGGATCCATTTTTTCATCCATACTACGTACGGCTGTTCCTTTGCTGAAGAGGGGTGCCAGATACCTTGGAAGGAAAGCGCTACAATCAGGTCTTAACACTGCAGAAGACATATTGGCCGGGGCTAAACCTAAAGAAGCTCTAAAAAAACATTTAAAGCGTACACGGAACGAAATCATCAAAGATGCAAAGAGAAAAATGCGTGGTGGCGGGAAGAAGAAGAGGGCTCCCCGGAAGAAGAAGGGGTCACGTGGTATTAAACGTAAAAGGCTATCAAAAAAGAAGCTGTAAGCGAATGAAACCTATGGTTGACCACTTTTTTGACTGATATAAGCTAAGGATATTGATCTCATGAATCATAGTTTGTTTACCACTTGTCGAGAGAGGAGTCACTATTTCGCCATGGCACGCTTCATCCACCCATGTAGTTCACAATGCTGTAAATCGGAGCTGTCCTTTTTTGAGCTCCCGCCAACCCAAGTTTCTATTGAGCACAGTGATTTTATTACAATTAACCCTTTAAACACAATTAGTTCACCGAGTGCACCTATAGAATTCGTGATACCCAGCTCAGGTCCTTACTTTTTTGATCCAAGCTGTGTGCACATGTACGCTAAGCTACGTATACCCCATTCTGATGGAACGGCCTGCGATGACAAATATGCTGTATACCCTGAAACAAACTTTCTGCACGCCATATTCAACCAGTGTGACGTATATTTAAATCAGACCAACATATCGGCAGGCACGGGGTACTATCATCTACGAGCCTATTTGGAAAATGTCCTCAACTTTTCCAAAGAAGCGAAGGCTACCTTTTTAAGTGCGGAGGGATATTATCAAACTAAAGATGAAAATAGTATAAAGGACAAATTTAAAAATTCTAAAAAGAAAATATACGAGTGTTTTGGACGGTTGCACACAGATTTCACTTTCCAGGAGAAGTTGCTTGTGAACGGGGTGGATATGAAAATAAAGCTCACCCGCACGAGTCCTGAGATCTGCTTAAATCTGGATGCGAATCAAGAAGAGGGTGCAAAGTCCGTTGTGGTTCACATTATGGACACATACCTCCGCGTACGGCGAGTGAAATTAAGTTCACCAAAACAACTAGAAATTGAGAAAAATTTACTAAACGCTACAATGAAATATCCTATTAACAGAGTGCAGATCAAACTATATACGGTTCCTGCAGGGAGAATTTCGGACTTAAAAATATAACTCTATACGTTAATGGCACTGCTTTGGGTGGAACAATGGGTACGGACTATTCATCAGACGCTGTGTTACCTCTTTGTGCCAGAGCCTATAGTAATCTGACCCATATTGCAGGTGATTGTGATGAGCTTGGTAATGGGTAACGCAGGAAGAATTCATTGATCAATTTAACCTTTATCCATTTGACATTACACCTGACTTATCTGCTAGCGTAAATACCCATTTAACACCACAGCAGAGCGGTAACATCTCAGTGCGGCTGGAATTCGCCAAGCCTATAGACGCTCCTATTAGTGTACTAGTATATCTCGAATCGCAAGCCCTAATAGAAGTAGATAGATTTAGAAGCGTTATCACTGACTTTTAAAATGGATGCTAATACACTTCAGAAAGTAATGGAGCGAATCACACGTTCCAAATTTATCGGCGTGTTTGCGAAGAATGAAACATTGAGTTTGCCAAGTACGCGAGAATGCGGTAGTCTTATTGTGAACACAGACATCATCGGTAATGAAGGGATTCACTGGATCGCTGTCTATTTTAAAAATAGACAGCGCCTGTACTATTTTGATTCACTCGGTACTCAACCCTGGAGTGACCCTATTATTGTAAAATTTCTCGCTCAGTTACATATTCCCGAAGTTGTATGGAACCCATTTCGTATGCAGGGATATTTTACTAATGTTTGCGGAATGTACTGTGTCTCATTTCTCATGCATATGTCAAATGATAAAGAATTTATAAATTTTTTAAATTTATTTGACCCGTGTCACACTCACCGAAACGATGAAATGGTATGCAGACAGATAAAAAGCCGTTTTCCAATTGTACGTACTCGTTGTATATTATAATGTTTTTGTTCGTATATTTGTAACGGTATATTCGTTTATTGTACTGATTTCTTTCATTTAATAAATTTATGAAAATATATTGTGTCTTCTTATCCCAAAAAGATCGAAAAACACTTACATTATTTCGGTGTGACATTGTTGACTGATCAGTATACCCTCCCTATTCCGAGATTCTTCAAAAGATTGTATAACTCGTGTCAAATCCTCAGCGGACCTTAAAGGAATAATGAAAACATATACAGAGTATACAGACAGACAGATCCCCATTATGTGAAGATATCTTTGGTTCGAGGAGTGAACGCCATAAAAATTTCGATTTTAGCATAATGGGGAAATAACACTGATTGACATTTTTGACTAGTATCTATTTGACGAAATACTACAACTCTCTATATATATAAAATCGAGTTATGGACACTTACATTTCTATGGTAGTCTCTTGCGCCGGATTGTAAGGAGCGTCACTGCAAATATCTTCTACGGTTTGCGTTGAAAATAATAATTCGCCACAATCAATCGCATTGAAAAGACTAATTGTGGTTAATGCTGCAGTATCACGTTCTTCATACAAGTCTGGGGAGACGTACAGGTCCATGGTGGAGGATGTGTGACACTGCTGACTGATCAGTATATCATCCATATTCCGAGGTTCTTCAAAAGATTGTATAACACGTGTCAAATCCTCATCGGACCTTAAAGGAATAATGCTTTTAAAACATATACAGAGTATACAGACAGATCCCCATTATGTGAAGATATCTTTGGTTCGATTACCAATTTCGATTTTAGCATGATGGGGAAATAACATTGATTGACATTTTTGACTAGTATCTATTTGACGAAATACTACAACTCTCCGTATATATATAAAATCGAATTATGGACACTTACATTTCTATGGTAGTCCCTTGCGTCGGATTGTAAGGAGCGTCACTGCAAATATCTTCTACTGTTTGCGTCGAAAATAATAATTCGCCACAATCAATCGCATTGAAAAGACTAATTGCGGTTAATGCTGCAGTATCACTTTCTTCATACAAATCTGGGGAGACGTACAGGTCCATGGTTGAGGAATGATTATTCACTGATGCGAAAATAGCTACTGTTACTCCCAACTGAAAATATCCCCTTTTATATGCACATTCGCCAAGCTCCGCCCAAAAGACCAGATGTTCGTAGTGATTGGCTGCCGATGTAGCTGGGTGGAGCTATGACGTGTACCAATCCGCTATAACGGGTACGGACGAGTAATTGCATCTTTATATTTTCACTAATAGAATTAATGCTCTTATTCTCCTTTGAAAATTATTTGGTGATTCGTATAGGACTTTTGATATTGATTCCAAATATGGTTTCAGAAGTTTTCTATCACCCATAGTTTTCGAGAACATAATATTTCCATTTACTCAATTTCCCGCATCATTAGTCACTAATGTATTCGAGAGGGTATAAAGAAATATATCATAATTATATTTTAAAAATAACATTCGGTTTCAACGTTAAACTGTAGGTCTAAGGTGGTCATTACACATAATAAAATAAAGTGGTTGGCAGATAAATGGGCACCCTACGTGTCCTAGTGGTTAAGACGCGGGGCTGTTGATGGTTCGGAGTTAAACTGTAGGTCTAAGGTGGTCATTACACATAATAAAAGAAAGTGGTTGGCAGATAAATGGGTACCCTATGTGTCCTAGTGGTTAAGACGCTGGGCTGTTGATGGTTCCACGTTAAACTGTAGGTCTAAGGTGGTCATTACACATAATAAAAGAAAGTGGTTGGCAGATAAATGGGTGCCCTACGTGTCCTAGTGGTTAAGACGCTGGGGCTGTTGATGGTTCCACGTTAAACTGTAGGTCTAAGGTGGTCATTACACATAATAAAATAAAGTGGTTGGCAGATAAATGGGCACCCTACGTGTCCTAGTGGTTAAGACGCGGGACTGTTGATGGTTCCACGTTAAACTGTAGGTCTAAGGTGGAATGGAAAGCTTGACCTTCGTCAGAATGAACAATTCGGGCGGAAGCTAACCAAAGGTCATCCAAAGGGTATATATATAATATATATATATATATATATATATATATATATATATATATATGGGATGAAATTCACAATAAAACGTGAAATGAATGAATGCTGAAAACAAGGAGTGAGGCGAGGTTTTGCTTGATTTGACTCGTAGAAAGGTAAAATATGGCCGACCGATTTGGGCAGATTCTCGGAAATCCTTTCCTCTATCGGATTATGTTTTGGGTATTTCCAACTTTCTTCGTTTCTTTAAATTTCGTTTTTCAATTTTCTTCGCAGGGAATTGAAAAACGAAATTTAAAGAAACGAAGAAAGTTGGAAATATTTTAGAGATCTGGATTTAAAGCTTTTGTTAATGAAGAATATTAAATATACTCGTATTTATAGTAAATATTGATGTAGTCTTATGATAATACAATAACTAAAATTTTAGTTATCTCATTCACATGAATTGGAACTCTTTATTCACGTTTGCTATTATTTATTGATTGGTGCATAATTAGTTGGGTATTCCTTATAAAAATCATTTCTGTCTAACGATTTATTTATTGGGTAACTTTACTAATTCTATTAACGCGTAAATCTTTCTGAAACATGAAATCATTGTTCAAAGGCTTTATTTGCTGGATCTATTTAAACTCCTTCGCGTGCAGTTTAGGTAATTACATTTATTCAAGTAGAGTTTGCAACCTCTCCTTTCTTCAAGCGAATACTGCAACGTTATACATATTGATGCAGCTTAGATAATTTTTTTGGTTATTTCCAACTTTCTTCGTTTCTTTAAATTTCGTTTTTCAATTTTCTTCGCAGGGATGAAGCTCATGTGTTTCGAATTGTATCGTTCTATAATTCTGTTTTCTATGGTTGGTTGGATAACTACGTTATTTGTTACGTCTTTGAATCTTCCAATTGAATATCTATATAAACATATTGTTATTTTATATGTTTGATTCTTCCAACTGATTAACTATATATATTTGTGGTTTACGTATAGTTTAAAATAATATACGTTTGGTATGATTTTCATAATATATATATATATATATATATACAGTCGATGATCGATATAAGCACGTTCTCGGGACCAGCACAAAATGTGCTTATATAGGTCATTGTGCTTATAAGGATAAGACCCTTTTTAAGAAGCATTTATTGTACAGGGTGGGGCACGGGAATCAAGTGTTTTTTGAATAGCTAGTAATCGGCCATTAGGAATGGGAGGGGCGTGCGGTAGGTAGCATTCCATTCCTGGGTTCATAGCATTTAACTTTAACTAACACTCACCTTTATCTTTCAGGTGCCATCATGGAGCAGTGGACGTTAGAACACCGCATGTTCGCGTATGATCATTTTGTTAGGAGTGGCGAGTCAGTGACAGCAGTTCAGCGTGCGTTTCGCCGCAGATTCAACATTCATCGAAATGACTCTGTTCCCGCTCGTGACACAATCTTACGTTGGGTTAACAATCTTCGAACAGGAGGCTCAATAATGAAAACAAAACCGAAGGGGCCGCAACGCACTGTGCGTACTCCAGAGAACGTTGAAAGGGTCAGACAAGCGATGTTGCAAAGCCCAGGCCGCTCTGCTCGGAGACATTCAGCTGCACTCGGAATCAGCAATCGTACTGTTAGACGGATTTTGCATGAAGAATTACATTTTCACCCATACAAGTTAGCGATGGTGCAGGAATTGAATGTAAACGATTGCCCCCAAGCACAGGAAATGCTTGCACTTTATGAGCAGAATGAAAACATGATGGTGGTAATGAGTGATGAAGCCCATTTCCACCTTAATGGGGCCGTCAACAATCAAAACTGTCGGTATTGGGCTGCTGAAAATCCGCGACAACTCCATGAAAAACCGCTGCATAGCCCTAAGGTTACAGTTTGGTGCGCGGTGGGAAAGTTTGGCGTCATCGGTCCCTATTTCTTCGAACAAAATGGGGTTACCGTTACCATAACATCTGGGCGTTACATTGAGATGGTGAACACCTTTTTCATCCCTGAGTTACGAAGAAGGCGTATTGCTCGTCGACATTTGTGGTTTCAGCAAGATGGGGCCACGCCACACACCGCAAGAGCGTCAATGGCTGTTCTTCGCCCCCTGTTTCCCAACCATCTCATTTCGAGATTTGGTGACATTGCATGGCCCCCTCGGTCCCCTGACTTGTCCACATGTGACTTCTTTCTATGGGGGTACCTCAAGTCACGTGTCTACGAGGACAAGCCCCGTACATTAGATGCATTGAAGGAAGCGATCCGTCAACAAATCATCCAAATCAACAGAGACCTGCTGGGAAGAGTGGAGGCCAATTTTCGTAAACGCCTTCAACAATGCGTCGACGACCAAGGACATCATATGCCAGATATAATTTTCGGTACATGATTATTATGACATGAAATGCTATGTTCTTACGAATGTTGTTCTACCAATATATTTTCTTTACAAAAATAAATATCATTTTCCTGATTATTCCAAAAACACTTGGTTCCCGTGCCCCACCCTGTACAAAGAGTAATCATTTAAATGCTGTAATAATAAAGGAATGTGTAATAAAAAACAATAATACTGTATTTAAAATTTCATTTATTTAGACAAATAAAAAACAATGATATGTATGTACAGTACATTAAAATTTCACAGTACATACATTTATTTCGGAAAATAATCTAAAATTGGTGATTGTCGCGTGCTCTTGTTTTGTATTATGTAAATTTGAATTGCTTGTTGGGTGCTCTTTAACTCCTGAGTTGGTATACCATGTTTTTCAAGAACTCTTTTTACGTCGTCAAGCATAGCAAGTGCTTGCAGTGGAATACTGGATATCTCATCAATTTCAACATCTTCCGACACTTTAGTCTCATGATTTCTTACTTCATTCAGTTCTTCAAAACATTCAAGTTGACGATCGCATTCGATAAACTCTTCATCCAAGTTTGAGCATTCTTCGCTGTTTAAAGCTTCTAATTCAGAATCTTCGTTGCATTGAATTTTTTCTCCCTGATTCAATGGCAAACATTTTCTGAAGCAATTTTGGATAGTGGTCGAGGTCACATTATTCCACGCTGTTTTTAGCATGAGAATGGCATCCAAAACAGTTACAGATTTAGCAGCACTCTGAAGAAATTCGTCCTGGCCACTATCTAAGCATGCAACCAACTCTTTCATTAATTGTTTTCGATAGTATGCTTTAAGGCAGCGAATAATCCCACCATCCATTGGCTGTAGAAGTGACGTTGTATTCGATGGCAAGTAGACAACCTCTACATTTGTTGTTGTGACTTCCTTAGGATGCGCAGGGCACTGATCTAGCAGCAGGAGAATTTTCCTTTTCTTGCGTCGCATTTTCTCGTCCAACTTTATTAACCATTCTGTGAATATAGCTCGAGTCATCCAGGCTGCAGAATTCGATTCATATTGTACTGGAAGTTTGTCTTTCTTGTTCTTCATACACCTTGGATTTCGGCTCTTGCCGATCACTAGCAGAGCTAGTTTTTCAGTGCCAGTCATGTTCGACGCCAACAAAACAGTTAGTCTTTCCTTCTATTTTTCCTCCGCTGACTACTTCATCCTTTCTGGCCAGTGTACCGTCCGGAGTGGCCCTAAAATACAGTCCTGTCTCGTCAGCATTGAAAATTGCCTCCTCTGGATAACGTCGCAGAAGCTCTGGCCAAACAGTCTTCTTCCATTCGTTGGACCCAGATAAATCAGCATCCGCCTTTTCGCCATGTTCTCGTTTGTAGACAATATTGAATCTCTTTTGGAACTTTTGTAGCCAACCGGAAGTAAAGGTGTTTGAAGGAAGATCTTCGGAACCATCATAGATTTCTTGAACTAAAGCCTTAGCTTTCTCTATTAAAAGAGGTCCAGAGAGCTCTGCCTTTTTCTCCCCCGTGACAACAAAACCATTCGTACAGTCGCTGCTCCAGATCTGGTAACACTCCTTCCGCTTTCTCTTTCGCGAAAGATTTCCATTTTCCAACCTGAGTTTGTTTAACTCCACTTCGTTTCGCAACCATCGGCTAACAATCGTATGATCAATGTTGAATTTACGTGCAACATCAGCTTTCTTTTCACCGTTATGAACCGCCTGAATAACCTTTAGTTTGAATTCTAATGTAAAACTTTTACGTTTTGAAGCCATAATGAACTGTGAGCACAACCAGGCTAATTAACGGAATAATACGCATGTCATGGGGTCGCCCATATATAGGTAGTTTCCACCAATCAGCATCTTCCACGTGTATGTGTTTTCCACCAATCAGCATCTTCCACGTATGTGTTTTCCACCAATCAGCATCTTCCACGTCCGTGCTTATAGCGAGTTCGTGCTTATAAAGATTATTCCTATTTAAATATATATGGAAATTTTTGGGACCGCACGATTAAGTGCTTATATAGATTATGTGCTTATATCGAACGTGCTTATACCGCTCATCGACTGTATATATATATATTTCTATAATTCTGTTTTCTATGGTTGGTTGGATAACTACGTTATTTGTTTCGATAAGTTCAACTTCAAGGAAGCTCAAGTTAATGTTATATTTTGCATATAATCCACTATATACATCTATTGTAAAACACTATATACATCTATATTTCAATTAAGTGTATAATTATTTAATTCATCTACCATATTGTGGTACACAATGCTTAATATATATATATATATATATATATATATATATATTTCTATAATTCTGTTTTCTATGGTTGGTTGGATAACTACGTTATTTGTTTCGATAAGTTCAACTTCAAGGAAGCTCAAGTTAATGTTATATTTTGCATATAATCCACTATGTACATCTATTGTAAAACACTATATACATCTATATTTCAATTAAGTGTGTAATTATTTAATTTATCTACCATATTGTGGTACACAATGCTTATTAGAATACATGGTGCGATCTGGCAACTCAGCACACCAATACAAGGCGTGATCTGGCAACTCAGCCAGAATAGAGGCTTATAAAAGACCGCGAAGTTGGTGAAGACTCATTCCCAGCTCGGCTCCAGCCGAGCAAGGACCTCTGGTCCTTCTTTTTTTGGCCCTTTGGTAAGCCCCTTAGTGGCCTCTTAGGTTAGGAAAACGAAAATAATATGCCTTGCTATCAATGGCAACTACTCTCTCTCTCTCTCTCCTTCAGGCGTCTCTCTCTCTCTCCTACAGGCGTCTCTCTCCCTCCTTCAGCTCTCTCTCTCTCTCTCTCCTACAGGCGTCTCTCTCCCTCCTTCAGCTCTCTCTCTCTCCTGCATGTGTAACTACTGCATGTGTACCTCCTGCATGTGTGTGTACCTCCTGCATGTGTACCTCTCCCCCTTGGCTGATTAGGCGTATATAATAATAATGTATACAATAATACTGCTAAAAAGAGGTATCTGACAACCATTTACAGCCAACTGGCTGATTAGGAGTCTATAATAATGTATACAATGGTATCGCGGTATCTGGCAACTCAAGACATTTACGCCAACTGGCTGATTAGGAGCCTATAAAACAACGCCAACTCGGCTGAAGTCTTAATGTGCACTTGGCTCCTGCCAGGTGAACACCTCTCCTCCTTTCTCTCCTCCTCTCTCTCTTGGGGGATAACGCCGCCTCCAAGTTTTCCCCACCCCCCTTTGCAACAACCCCCATTTGCAACAACCCCACCCCCCTTTGCAACAACCCCCACCCCTTTTGCAACAACAACCCCACCCCCCCTTTGCAACATTACATAATAACCTGCAACATTCTTGCACTCTCCCCTTTTGCGGCTATACTACTTAGGTCTGCTGAATATACGAACAGTTTTTCATCAAATCTTTGTCTTAATGAGAAATTTCTTTCATGAAATATTTAATAAACGCTTCCCTTTTACGTGGAATTTTTTTTATACATGAATGAGTAATTTCTGTTTGCAATAAATGTATCAGTTATAAAAGCTTACTGTTTAAATAGATATTTCTTTATTCAGCTACAAAATTAGCGAGACTTATGGTCTACTTTATTTTTACGTACAATTCCAGTCTTCCTTTACTCTCTTCTCGATTGTACGGTTAACCTTCTATCGTAGTAGTTCCCAACCTTTTTCTGGCTCAAGGCACCCCAATACAATTTGTTCTTCATTCACGGCACCTCCCCCTCCGGAGGACTTTCGTCTCCCACTGTTCAACATCCATACCCCACCCCCTCACACACACGCAGCACCACATAACTTTAAACTGAGCTTATGCAGTTTCCGTATGAACGTAATAAATGGCGAATATTTTGTTTCACTTTAAAATTTGTATACCTTCAGTAATTTTTGAATATTCAATTACTTATTTTTAACATCTTTTAGGGAATTTCGCCGCATCCAGGCTGGGAAGAACTGTTGTATTGCATAATAATAAATTAGAAGCAATCTTATGTACTAAATTTATTTTATACTCATGCATCTATAATCCTGCTTCAAATAAAGGAAACGGTAAAATTTGTAGAGGAAATATTCACAGTTCACCTTTAAAACTGAGTTGATTTATTAAGAGTTTGCCGCCTGAATGTCTTGCCTTGACGATTCTCTCGTTATTATTACAATTCCATAACAATACCATAATTTACA
Source organism: Bathynomus jamesi (assembly GCA_023014485.1). Lineage (NCBI taxonomy): Eukaryota > Metazoa > Arthropoda > Malacostraca > Isopoda > Cirolanidae > Bathynomus > Bathynomus jamesi. The sequence continues at coordinate 665,606 of JAJOZX010000657.1, read as the reverse complement.
AGGAATAACATTTTCTTTAGGAACTTGGTATTTTTAAAGTTGTGTAAGTTCTTTCAAATATATATATATATATATATATATATATATCTCGGCTATTGATTGCTGGCGTGGAAAACGCAATTTAATAATAACAGAAACACCAGAGAAAAAATAAACATCCTTCGAGGTTTAATCAGTACCAACGTTTCCAACGTTTTCCACGCCATCAATCAATAGCCGATATAATCACCAAACGCTATGGAAGACCAGCATTGCACATGTATAGAAGACTTGAAAAACTTGACTACAAGGCTAGAAAACTTCAGTGTGATTTGCGGTTCCTTACTTGCTGCAGAAACCGGGGTTTGATTCCTGGCTTTTTGAGCCCTGAAGATGGAATTAGTGAATTCCGAAACGTTGGTACTAATTAAACCTTGAAGGATGTTTATTTTTTCTCTGGTGTTCCTGTTTATTATTATATATATTATATATATATATATATATATATAATATATATATATATACCAGTGGCGAGTATTCAGGGTAAGCTAGGTAAGCGCCACCTACCCTAATAAAAATCTTATTAAAGATATTAAAGACAGTACCGTATTTTTCAGAATAGTCTACAGTACATACCCACAAGCCAGTTATGAAGTTTATCAATTGCTACTATAATTACTATAATTATATAATATGTACGCATTACCGCTTACCCTGTTATAAAGTTTATCATTAGCTACTATAATTACTATAATTATATAATATGTACGCAATACCGCTTACCCTGTTATGAAGTTTATCATTAGCTACTATAATTACTATAATTATATATGTACGCAATACCGCTTACCCTGTAGACGTACCCACCTCACGCCACTGAATATATATAATATATATATATATATATATTATATGGGATGAATTTCACAATAAAACACGTGAAATGAATGAATGCTGCAAACCCACAAGGAAAAAGAAAAACGATTCCAAGGCCTTTCGTGTATTCAAAGCTACACCTCTTCAGGGAATGAAGATATATTTATGGGCATCTCGCCTTTTATCTTCATTCCCTGACGAGGTGTAGCTTTGAATACACGAAAGACCTTGGAATCGTTTTTCTTTTTCCTTGTGGGTTTGCAGCATATATATATATATATATATATATATATATATATATATATATGGGATGAATTTCACAATTAAACACGTGAAATGAATGAATGCTGCAAACTCACAAGGACCATCATCCCTCGATTAAATCCTCTATTTTCTCTGCTATGTTTCTTAGAGCATTGAGAGTTGTCAGTCCTGAATTTTTAGATTCCGAGTTATGCAATATCATGAATATTGGTACTAAATTATGTTATCCTATTTCATTTTTAGATAACTGTCTTAAGAAAGCCAAGAATAGGTATTATAATAATTAGGGTTTCTTTACCGGGATCCCGGGATCCCGGGATCCCGGTAGATTTTTAGCTAATTTAAATTTCCCGGGAAATTCTCCCTGTCCCGGGAAATCCCGGGATATTTTCTTAAAAATTTAATTTTGCTTATTTTGTGTTAAGACTGGGAAATTTTGCTAATAGTAAGTTTAATTAACCCATAACTTGTCAGAATACGTTTGTATTTGTTAGTTTTAAGCTTGCTTAGATTTTTGTTTTTTAATTTCAGCTTGTTATGGCATGTCACAGATTGTCACTACTTGTCAGGACCTGTAATATCTTGCGTAATTGCGCTGATGCTGTCTTAATTTGTCACCACGCTCAGTAGCTCCAGTAACTGCATTACGCCAGGTTGTGCATTGTGCAAGTGTCACACTTCCTTTATATTGTGAGTATTTGTGACTCAAGATTCTTTGTAGTTCCTATACTAGCCTAGTACAATATATATATATAGTATGTTTTAATTTATTTTGTTCGAAACGAACCCCTTCAATCAAGAATGTCAGAATCATTTGCTTGGAAATATTTCGTGAAGGATTCGAAACTAGAATTTGCAACCTGTAAAGAATGCTAAACTCAAATAAAGTGTAAAGGTTGGTCTACAAGCGGTCTTATCAGACATTTGCTTAACAAGCATAATATTAGCAAGTTATCTGTTACTAATGCTAAGCGCACAGCCGAGGAAAATGGAGCAACTAGTAGCAAGCGACAAACCTCTCAACAAACCTTAACATCGTTTTTCATTAAGAAAGAAACATGTGAAGAAATAGTAACAAAACTAGCCACTCTAGATGGCATCTCTATCAATTCTATTACAAAAAGTGAGTTCATCAGAAAATCATTGACAGACAGAGGATATACTTTACCAAAAAATCCATCACATGTAATGGATCTCGTTCATTCGCAGTACAAACAAATAAAAGAACGCTTAAATTCTGAAATTACCAGCCAAATAAATGAGGATCAAGGTTTAGTTTATCCTTAGATGAATACACCTCACTAAACAATCGCCGGTATTTAAATATTAACATACACAAAACTGACGGAACATTTTGGAACTTAGGAATGGTGAAGATTTCTAGTACTCTACCTGCTGAAACTGCTGTTGAAGTAATCAAAGAAAAGTTAGAGGAATTTCATATTTCTTTAGAAAAACATGTGGTGGCTTGTGTTACTGATGGTGCAGCTATGATGGTGAAATTTGGAAGGCTAATTGAATGTGAGCATCAATTGTGTTATGCACACGGAATCCACTTAGCGGTATGTGATGTTTTGTACCAGAAGTCAACCACTTCACTTGCAATCACTCTTTCTGAAGAAATTCAAACTGAAGATGACGAACATAATGACAACATAGATGAAGATGGAGAAGATTTCAATCATAGTATTGATTTTGAAAGTGTTTTGTGTGAGCGCTTTGATGAGGATCCGTTCGAGATAGATATTTCATTTGGATCGCACGACACTGTAGGTAAAGAAATCAACGTGTCTCAAATCATCAATAAAGTCAGAAAAATAGCAAAAAAAATTTCGCAAATCACCTTTAAAGAATAACATCTTACAAGGATATGTTCAACAGGAACAAGGAAAAAGTTTGCATCTATTGCTGGATTCCAAAACCAGATGGAATAGTCTTTTAGCCATGCTGGAGCGATTTATCAAAATAAGGTCATCCGTATCGAAAGCTCTCATCGACTGCAATAAAGATATGGACAATTTTGACCTTGACAAACAAGAAGTTGCTGTAATTCGTGACATTGTGGCATCGCTGGAGCCATTAAAAGTTGGAGCAGAAAAGCTGGGCAACAGAGAATCGACTTTACTTTCATCAGGTGTTTTTTCTTTCATTTTGAACGAACTAAATCAACTAAACACACCTTTTTCAAAAAAACTAAAGGAGTCGTTCATTCGACGCATAACAGAGAGAAGAAATGAGAACTTGACTGGCCTCATACAATACCTCAATAGTGGAAAGAATTATAAAAAGGTCGCAACTTTCGCAAGTGACAGAAGTTTGCCAGCCTTACCAACCAAGTCTATGTTAATTTCATCAGCAAAGCAGATGTTAGATCGCCTTTTTGGAGTACCTGCTGATTCTACCTCTAGTGAGACAGATGAAGATAATGATGTGCAAGAATCAGCTGTCCCTCAGTCATCTTCGATGACTCTAGCTGAAAGGCTTGATGCAGCTATTAAAGCAGCCGAGGTAGAGAAATCAAGAACACTAGACAGCAAAGCAAGCGCTGCAAAGCACCTTAAAAAGGAACTAGAGATCTTCGAGGCTACGGGCGAAAAAACGCAGAACATCTCTCTTCTCTTGAATGCATTAAAGACGATTCCACCCACGTCAATAGAATCGGAAAGGGCATTCTCAGCAGCAGGACTTTTCGTGACTAAAATGAGAACAAGATTGAGTGATCGAAGTATTGACCATCTTTGTTTTTTGAAATCGTACTATAAAAATTCACAGTGATAATTTTTTTGGTTGAATTCATTGAAGTTCTTTGCAATTTGAAGGTAATTTTTATTTTTTCTTTAAATTTTCTAAGCAATTCAAAGGCAATTTTTTTTTCGTTGTATTCATTAAGTTTTCAATGAAACGGAGCAATTTTTTTATTTGTGAAAATTTTCTATGTAATTCAAAAGTATTTTTTTTAATACATATTTTTCACAGCAATATTATTTTATTTTGCCCATCATGGAGATTGCAGAACTTATTAAATGACTATAAAAAAAAAAAAATAATAATTATACCCCCTCTTTTCTAGGTTAATTTATTTTATAATATATTTTAAATATAATTAATTATATCCCGGGATTTCCCGGGATCCCGGGAAGGGAATCATTTTTATCTCGGAATCCCGGGATAAGCAAAAGGCCGGGAAATGAGAAACCCTAATAATAATGTAATTGTAAAGGAATTTGAGCATAAAAATATCCTTAGCCTACCTTACCATGTTAATTTTCAATATCTTCCGACTTTACTTAACGCAATTGGCATCAATTTAGTCTTTAAGTATAATAATACTGTTAAATCACGTCTAATAAAGAATAGCCCTGAAAATGTTGTTGGTTATGTGTATTCGATCGGATGTATATAATGTAACTCAGTATATATAGGCCAAACGGGTAAAACGTTAGATATTAGGGTAGAACAGCATAAATATGCGTGTAGAACAGCTAATAATTCCAATGCTTTGTTTAACCATATGTATAGACTATAGATGTAATCATAGCATCAAGTGAGATAGTTCTAAAGCGCTTGTTGAAAACAGAGATATAATAGAAAGAAATATTCTAGAATGTGCATTTATCCATTTTAAAAACAAATTCAATAACAGTGCGGGAATGTATAAACTTGACAATATCTTGTTAAAATTCCTTTTGCCTCTCATTAACTCTTGTTAAGTATGTGCTAATTGTTTTGGTTTCCGCTAAGTTGTATATATTTATGGGCATCTTGCCTTCTCTCTTCATTCCCTGACGAGGTGTATCTCTGAATACACGAAAGGCCTTGGAATCGTTTTTCTTTTTCCTTGTGGGTTTGCAGCATATATATATATATATATATATATATATATATATATATATACACACACACACACAAACTCAGAATGGTCACTTTACAATAAACTCGCTGTTCCATCGCCACAACCACGACCAAGATGACATCACATCGCGCGATTCATTCAAGGCTTCCCCTCTGCCCTAAACGTCACACCTCGACCTTGTTATAAGGGACTCCCGGGCACTCCGGGGTCACCAACTTATAGTGTGTCTTCGGAACTATAATAATGTTAATTAGAATGTTAGTTGGGTTATTAATTAATTATTGCTTGAGACTGGGGTCACCAGTGATCTTTTCAGATCAAATAATGTTATTAATTATCGAAATTAATAGAGTGAATTTTCTTCCTCTATTAAACAAAATAAATGAGATTTAAGTGAAACAAATAAGGTTGCAGTTGTTTGAATGAAAGTTCAGTTGAAATGTATAAATGTGCACTTGAATAATGACTTCAATATTATAATAACGCGCGAGGTAATGAAAGTCTTTATATAAAATTAGGTGAATGACACCAGGCCAATGGGGCCTGTTACACGTTGTTACATGGTGACATCTCTCGTGTCACTGGAGAACGAGGTGAGATCAGTGGCGTAGCATGGTCTTTTTTCAGGGAGGGGGGACAAATGTGTTATAAATTCCCGACTGGACAAATTTGCCACCTTTTCCGTAAATAATATGTTTTTCAAGCCACTATGTCACAGGCTTAGCCATCAGTGGCGTGCGGTCCATGGAAGCAAGGGAAGCAATGCTTCCCTATTCAAAGAAAGAAGAAAATGCTGTATTATACTTTAAAGTTTAAACAGTTCAATATGTGTTATTAATTTGTACAAAATCACTTTATTATACTATTTATAGCATTTGATTGGTAATCAGGTGGATACATAGTATATACATTGGTTGCCGTTCGTGCAAGAACCTTTGAGAAAGCCGACGCAAAAAATCTCGAGTTGGACAACAATTGACGAAATGCATCCTTTTTCCCAATGACTTTCGCTTTTTTTTTACTGTTACAAATCGTTTCTTTCCATTCTAAAAACTCATTTAATGTTTAATAATGTAGTATTTATTGAATACAACAAGTTTCATATATAGTTTTTCTACTAAAAAATTCCATGGCCATGTTAAGCGAAAAAGAATATATATTTATCGTTATTTTATCCTTCCCTATGTCAAAAAGGAAGCAATTTAGAAATCGCTGTCCAGATCTTATAGTTAATTTTCTTGAAATATCTGGCAACTTATACGTGCTGTAAAAAGAAAGAAGAATAGAATTAACCTATAAGTAAAGTAAGTAGATGATTATATGTGTTTTGTTTTTATTATATACGAGTATTTTAAAGTTTTATTTTTATTTTATATAATCTTTGTTGTTTTTTGCTTGAATTGCTTCCCCTTGACGAAAATCACCGCACGCCACTGTTAGCCATGCTATAATATAATGTATTATTATGAAAAGCTGAATGTAAAATTGGCCACAGGAAAATCTCTCTCTCTCTCTCTCTCTCTCTCTCTCTCTCTCTCTTCTCTCTCTCTCTCTCTCTTCCTTTATTGGCAAAAATTTTTTACAACCAGTTCTAGATTTCCGACTGGGCCAGATATTTTTCTGATCACGGGCGGCAATCGCCCCCTCAGCCCCCTCCCCCCAAGCTACGCCACTGCGTGAGATGCGATCGAGGCGTCATACCCGAGAGTCCGAGTCTCGCGATATAACGTCACCTTGGTCGTGTTTGTGTCGATGGAACAGCGGGTTTATTGGAGGTGGACTACTTTAGCGACAGAGACACCTTCAAATACTTTCGTGATTTCCGCCAGCCAATAAACCAACTGTTCCATCGACACAACCACGACCAAGGTTTCTTTTTCCATGCACAGCCTGTGTATTACATAAAAATGATCTCAGGGAACCATTCTGAGTTATCATATATATATATTATATATATATATATATATATTAGTGGTGGACCGGGTATCCGCATCATTTTTAACATCCGCATCCGCACTTCTGACTGCGGATGTTATGCGGATATTACCTCTAATAAATTATGCAATTTACAATTAAATTACCGTATAAAGTAGCTTATAAGGCCCAGTCATGCACATTTCATGTAAAGTATTAATTATTAATGAACAAACAAATATATAAACCTCAAAATATAGCCTAAATACGTGGTAACACAGAAAATTGAATGAAACTTGTTTCATTCAATTTTCTGTGGCTGAAACTTTTGAGAAAGTTATTATTTTTATCATAATTAAAACATTAATATTAATTTTAATTCTTATGCATTGCCTGCCATAATAGTAATATCACGAAATTTGAAAAATTATGTCATATATTCATAATTCTATATTATATTGATAGATTAACTAAATATCCGCATCCACTAATATATAATATATATAATATATATATATATATATATATATATATATATATATATGTAATATATATATATATACGAGGTGTGTTCAAAAAATTCGCGAACTGGTTATGCTGCGCGCGCATCACATGACGCGCATGCGCGTCATGTGATGCATGTTGTAGTGTGACTCGGTCTGTCCAAAGACGGTTAACGCTTGTTGATATCGTATTTTGTTCTCTTGATATTTACTGTTTTGAGAAGTTATTTTGTATGGTTTGTTGCATTTTGTGCATTTGAATAATGGCTATTATTGAAGAACAGTGTATGCCATGCTGAACACAGCATTTGGCAATGACGCCTTAAGTCGGACAACCACTTTTGAGTGGCATAAGCGCTTTGAGGAAGGCCAAACGTCGACGGAGGACGATGCAAGGGTGGGACGACCTTCCACTTCAAGAACTGATGACACTGTTGCTCGTATTCGTGAAATGATTTGAGAGAACCGTAGACTGACAGTCAGGGAAGTCGCGGACGAAATGGACATTTCGATAGGATCATGCCACACGATACTCGGAGAGAATTTGGGGATGCGTCGTGTGTCAGCCAAATTTGTGCCACGACTCTTGATTGCCGAACAGAAAGAGCAACGTGTTGTTGCGTCTCAAGACCTCCTTGAACGTGCCAATCTTGATGAAAATTTTCACAGAAACATCGTTACGGATGACAAGACGTGGGTGTACGGGTATGACGTTGAAACGAAACAGCAGTCATCACAATGGAAGTGCGCGACGTCCCCGAGGTCGAAAAAAGCGCGGCAAGTCATATCAAATGTGAAGGCAATGCTGGTAGTTTTTTTCGATTACTACGGACTCATTCATTACAAATTCGTCCCCAGTTTTATTTGGAAATACTGAAGCGCGTGCGAAACGCGGTAAGGAGAAAACGGCCTGAAAGTTGGAACGCAGGAACGTGGATGTTGCACCATGACAATGCGCCCGCACACACAGCGTTGTCAATTCAGCAGTACCTGGCGAAGCACAACGTCGTAGTTGTTCCCCAGCCCACGTATTCTCCAGATCTGTCCCCGGCAGACTTTTTTTTCTTTTCCCCAAACTTAAATTTGCATTGAAAGGTCGAAGATTTCAGTGTGGAAGAAATTATTCAGAATGCAACAAACGAACTACAGGCAGTCAGGAATACGGCCTACCACGAATGCTTTCAAAAGTGGAAACGCCGTTGGGAGCGATGTATAGCTGCACAAGGAGACTACTTTGAAGGGGACAACATCAATTAGATCGTAAGTGTTACCAAAAAGTTTTTGTGGGATCAGTCCGAGAACCTTTTGAACACACCTCATGTGTGTGTGTGTGTGTGTGTGACCCTTGATCACTTCGTGAAAGTTAAATTAGTTAAGGTTGCGTCGGTTAGGTTAGGTTAGTAATGCCTAATGCCTGTGATTAAGAGTCACAGACATTACGCGAAATACCTGAAGCTTTTAGGTATTACGTGTAATGACTGGTTTCACACATTGACTGTGATATACAGTATATACGTAGTTACGATGAATAAACATACAGTGCGTGGGAACAGCTAATTCCATGAAATGATACAGAAATTGACGTTATACGACAAAAAACGGCGGCTTGGATTTCGCTGCAGACGTTGGCCTCATTTTTTTCATTAACGTCTGGAACAGGGGTTCTTAACCTCTGGGTCGCGACCCCCGTTGGGAGCCATAAATTTGTTCGACGTATTACTATATAAGACCTCAGTGGTGTTCACAGGGGTAAAAAAAAAGTGCCAACACGGCAACGTACGTTGGGACAAAACGGCATTAAAAAATTTGCACTTTTTTAATACTAGTAAAATAATTGTTATTTAAATTGTTTAGGATTATTAACTTTAGTTTATTCGTTGATAAATTATGTCCGTTTAAATAAATTTTTATTTAAATAAATTTATTATAATATATTTATTTTATTTGTTGAAAATTAATTAAATAAATAAGTTAAAAATGGCTATGTTGACAAACGCATTTCTGAGATTTCTAGCAGAACCAATCAGCACTCTAGGACACTATTTTTGGCGCGAAAAATAAAATTAAGTAAATAAAGTAAATATTTTTTAAGCGGTGTTGCATTTGTGCTGGCGCGCCGATTTTTTGCTCTTGGTCTTTATAACGTGAGTAATTTACTGAATTTTTATTTAAGTAATTGTTAATTTTTTATATTTTTAAGCTTTAAACAAATAAATATCTTAGGAGCTGAATAAAGGCCAGCAGGGCCCAGCCAGTTCAGCCTAGATCCCAAGAACCTGCATACCCAAACCTACAATCCACACCCCCAATAATTTCCTCATATACCTTTTTTCTAAACGCCTTTGAAAACGTTATTCATTGATATTGTGCGCTATATAAATATATATATTATTAGCAGAGGCGTAACTAAAAGAAGAAAGGCCTGTGGCCTACTGTTGATAAATGGGCCCCTCTGTAATAGTTTAAGTAAGTGACAGTTTAGTTTGGGATTGAAAAAAAGTCTCTTTCTACTTCAACGTTTTCTATGATATGATTTTCATGAGTAATTTTCATATTGTAATGAACAGATATATATATATATATATATATATATATATATAAAATGCAAACCCACAAGGAAAAAGAAAAATGACTCCAAAGCCTTTCGTGTATTCAGAAGTACACCTCGTCATTCCCTGAATGCGTATTAATTAGATTTGATTTTGGTTGAGTTCAAAATTATATTCAAAACTTGCGGGGATTTACAGGTCATGACAAAATTACTAGATTTTTAAAACATCCATAAACACTTTTTTGGGGGCCCTCTCACTAATTACAACATTCTTATCTGAATATGCCATTCGGAAGCATGAAAGCTTTTCAGGCAAAACTCTTTGAGATTCATTTCAATTTTTACGAAGAAAAATAAGAAATATAAATAGAATTAATGGAAGTAAATTAAAGTTGCATTTAGTTAATTCTGTCATTACGAATGAATATTGAGATAATCTTCGAAATAACAGAAAAAGAAGTGGTGAAGAATGCGATATAATAATAATAATAATAATAATAATAGAAATAATACAGTGTGTCCGTAAAGTCATGGTGGGATTTTAAATAGCTATATTATTGCAACGAAACATGATAATGAGATGAAAAAAAGGCAAATTGAAGAACAACTCTAAAAGAATAACTTTATTTAACGTAGTTCGATATGGGCTCCTCTGGTAGCCCTGCAGACATCTAGGCGGTGATTCAATTCCAGCCACACACGCCCAAGAACATCAGGAGTGACGGATGCGATAGCTTCCGTGATTCGCTCGTGCGAGTGATGAATATCCCTAATGGGTACACTGTACACGCTTTGCTTGACGTAACCCCACAAATAAAAGTCCAAAGGTGCATGGAAACAGAATATGTTAAAATACCAATAATAATTAACTTCTATTATTACAAATTAGAAATGATGATACATTCTTAAAGTTATAAAAATACGGATAGATAAGGTACATTATTAATATGGCGTAAATATAATGGAAACTTTTAACATATAGCTAATTTATATAACTTGTGACTGCACCCGATTTAAGATTGTGAATTTTGCATATATAATGAAAATGAAAAGGTTTATTGGCAGACTATAGCCCATATGACAAATATTATGATCTAATATAATAGGTGATTTTGTTTAATAATATTTACAAGTTGCAATAGCCTATATATATGAAAGTAATGATTTTTTTTAAAGTTTTTCAATATGGCTGAGGTTTCGTTTGGCAGAATTGGTTCAAAGAAGAATGTATTTAATGTGGGTTGTGGCATATATTGTTGTGGTAGTAACTGTCTGATTCTGGAATGGCTGCTGCCGTGTTGCTTTCTATTTAAAAAAAAAAAAAAATTTTAATAAATTAGTCATATCTTTAGGATCACTGTACGAAATCCTGTCCTGTGATAACGAAGATACGTGATTTGTCTTTTCTTTTTGGCGTTAACTAAAACCTTTGAAGTATTCCACAATCCTTTTAGGATTAGGTTTTTGTTCGGTAATTTTAGAACAGTAATAGTCCGCTTTTGCGGTTTCTATGAACGAATTTAGTCTGTTACAATAACTTTTATACGTTTGTTCATCGATAATATCATTCTTCCATAGTTTATAGAGAGAATGTTTACGGTTTATGCTTAAAATGAAGGCTGGAGTAATCCACTGGTTGTTATAATTATTTTTTGACACGAGTTTCGACTTGATAGGAAAATAGCATTAAATATATCCATTAGTGTGTTTCAGAATGTTTGAAATTTTGTTTCCATTTCACGGTTACTTTGCTATTCCCGACCTATCAAAACTTGATACTTCTCTGATTTATTACTATAGTTGCAGGGTCTATCGTCAATTTTTATTTTCTCCTCTATTTGTAAATGATTAATTAGCATTGTGTATGTAGGCAGATGGCCCGTAATACGTAACAGGAGTATATCGATATACCGTACAGTCAAGGGAAGATCGCACCCAGATTTGGCCTAATAAACTGGGGGTTTATGGCACTATATGGACAGTAGTCTTGTTGGCTTAGTTATCGTTAAATCAAAGCCATTTGTAGTGATGAGATTGTAAAAGAAATTAGCATTATTATTAGAAGTTATTTTAGCAAGAACGATATTTAAATTTCCAGCAATGATGCAGTTATTGTTCATATGATTAGAAGTTAAAGTCGTATCTATACTCGCACTAAACGTTGACGAGTTACCATTTGGTGGTCGGTAGATGCCTAATATTGAATAGGAAATGTTATTTACTGTATATACACCTCAACTACTCGAGCTTCAGAATTATCATTTATGCCTATTAATTGTTCAATACATTTACTTTTATGACTTGAGTCTATAAAAATGTTTACTTCTGCCCTATGTAGGAGAATTGCGACTTCTGACTGATCGAGGCCCGTGGTGTAGTGGTAGCATATCTGACCGGCAATCGGAAGAGCCTGGGTTCGATTCCCGGGCGGTCACCTCATTTTTCATTTGTTCGTTATTTCTCTTCCTCGTGTGCAGAACACTCCTCTATACTTACGTCGTTTCTATATATATATATATATATATATATATATATATAATACACGTAAATTTATATTGTAACAAATTTAGATTGGCCATCAACTCATTAAAGCAGTGGTTCTTAACCTGGCAATTACCCCCCCCCCCCGGGGAGCAATTCTGCCTTGGGAGGGGGGTACAGTCATAAATGTTTGTTCAGTTTTATTAAATAAATCATTTCTCAGATCAACTTTTGTCGTTTTTTTTACCCTTTTTCGTGATGGGAGGGGGTAATCCTAAGTTCCCTGGATAGCTAGTCTAGGGGTAACAATAATAAAAAGGTTAAGAACCACTTCATTAAAGTAATTTTGAAAGCTTCTAATATTTAAGTTCAAAATAGATACGTTTCCGTTACTGTGTCGCTCGTTTAATTAAGAAGGTATCTATCTACTGACACACAGTTGTTGTTTATTGTATTTTGAGACTCAATTATTTCATTCACAGATCTAAGAGAATGCAATCCTATAGGAAATTATAAGAACTAATAAAAGAAAAATAGAAGTCAATAATAATAATAATACTTACGCTATTTTAGAAGAGGAAAAAGAAAAGAAGTTAAAAATGAAGAGGAAAAATGAACAACAGCGAAATATAATTGAAAAATGAGGATAAGGAATGGAAGACTTATAAACAATGAGATATATAATAAAGCAAGAACTAATATTACGTAACTACTCAATGGGGTTATAGCGCTATAACAATATTTAACGGAATATACTTGAGTTACGCGAAAGGTTCAGTTATTTGTACGTGTTGTCGTAAATTATCGTAGTCGGATTTAGTACGGCTAATAACTTTTTGGCCCACCACTTTTCCGAACATAGATCATCCTTCTCTCACGCAGGGCTGCGCCGACACTTTTGCCGCCTGAGGCTAGAAGTAAAAGTGGCGCCCCATTATTTTAAATTAACTACTTAAAACAATTTTAATATAGTATACTTTGTTGAAAGAAGGTAGTAAACCGAAGATAAAACACAAATATGAAAATAAACAATTATAAAATTATATATTCATTAATAAAAAACCATATTTATAGGTTTTTTAACACGAAAATAAGTATAATAGAAATATAATTATTTTTCTCATATTTATGAAAGGTATAATGCAAAACACAAAACAAATTTAAAAGCTTGCTCCTCGAAATTTTAGTTTAGCAAATGTAGCGATTGTGTCCGAAATATTCAAAAACTTCGCCATCTCACTTTCGATGGACAGTATGGCCAAATCCCGTGGCCGGTCGATTCGCCGACGGACGTTTTGCCGACAGACATTTTGCCGACGGACGTTTCGTCGAACGGACGATTCGCCGAACGGACGATTCGCCGACGGCTGTTTCGCCAAACGGACGATTCGCCGAATGGACTGTCATTAATATTTCTATGACAAAATACACACACATGTTATTGAAGGTTATTATTAAATGTTATTGAATTATTTTGTTAAAATATTACATTATGTTAAATTGACAGTTATAGTTGTTAACTTTTATAATTTAAGTCTTGCGTTTGTGCCTTTATAGTTTAAGCTATTCTGAAACGTTTGTTCGTTTGTTGCCTTTTTTAAATCTTAGTAACTTATGTCTTAGGTTTTCGCACTTAAAATTGCAGTCATCCTGGAACTTTTATATTGTTCACTGTTCAGTAACCCACAATGCCTCTTCAATTTATTGATTCAGAGAAAGGCCATAAAAAGTTAGTACACCCTTGACGATTGGTTAGGTTAAGTCATGATATTTTCGTTAGTTTACTGTTAAAACATACGAAAATATCACGATTTAACCTAACGAATCGTCATTTTTTTAAATAATATTAGTAATAGTTTCTCTAGACAAATTGTATCTGTAGACAAATTATTGTAGTTAAATTGTATCTGTAAACTAATTGTTGTAGATAAATTGTTGTAGATAAATTGTTGTAGACAAATTGTTGTAGATGAATTGTATCTTTAGACAAATTGTTGTAGACAAATTCGCCGGACACCGTCAAAGTGAATTCCATGGTCTAAAACGAGTTTTAAATTATACACCGAGAAAGATATATATATATATATATATATATATAGATAAACATTTTATATAGTATTAATTATCGATATAAATTTATTTAAAAAAGGTATCTATGTTTTTACGTCAAGCGTCTATAACTGTCAATTTAACATAATTTAATATTTTAACAAAATAATTCAATAACATTTAATAATAACCTTTAATAACGTGTGTGTGTGTATTTTGTCATAGAAATATTAATGACAGTCCATTCGGCGAATCGTCTTTTCGGCGAAACGTCCGTCGGCAAAATGTCTGTCGGCAAAACGTCCGTCGGCGAATCGACCGGGTACCCCAAATCCACCAATCTTTCTTCGCCCATAGTAGTTCTGAAATAATTTTTTATTAATCTGAGTTTGGAAAAACTTCTCTCTCCGCTGACAACTGTCACCGGCAAAGTTAAGAGGATTCGAAGACACAACTTCCAAAGAGGAAGAAGAGAACCAAAATCAAGGTCCAGGGTTTTCGAGATGCCTGGGCACTCTGCGTTTGAAAGATTGAAGGTCGTAGACACGGAGAAAGATGGACTGAGGAAGTTTGTTTCAGAGTTCAGCGGCTGAGTAGATGAAAGACTGAAAAATACCGATTAACCCTTGCGTTAGAAAGTTGGACAGAAAAGGAATGAGAAAGTGGAGAAAGTCTGGTGCTGCGTGCTCTCCTTAAAGGAGAAGGCATGCAGTTAGAGAGTTTAGAAGAGCGGTGTCCGTTATAATAGCGATAGTATAGAGAGTGAGGCAACATTGCGGCAAAAAGAGAAGGATTGAAGACAGTCGGTAAGAGGTGAGGAATTAATGAGAGGAAAAGCCTTTGATTCCACCCTGTCAAGAAGAGCTGTGTGGGTTGAGCCACCCCACACACGAGAAGCGTGCTCCATATAGGGGCGGACAAGACCCCCGTACAGAGACAGCAACTGAATTGGGGTGAAGAAACTGCGAAGCTGGTACAGCACACCCAACCTCTTGAAAGAGTTTTAGAAAAGAGAGTGTACGTGATCTTTCCAGGAAAGATCACGAGAAAAGGAAACACCAAGAATGTTAAGAGAAGAGGAAGGATTGAATTATTTGTTGTTGAAGGTAAGGGGATAGTCGTGCGGAAGATTGTGACGAGTAGATTGATGAAGGAACTGAGTTTTTGAGGCATTGAAAGCCACAAGATTTTCCCTGCCCCAGTCAGAGATAGTAGAAAGATCATGGGTCAGTTGCACTATAGCCGTCCTACACGAAGCATGGAGTGACTGTTGAGAGGGACGCTTTGTGAAGCGGATGGAGAAGTGAAGAGTGGAATAATCGGCAAAGGAGTGGATAGGACAGGAAATGCGATTTAAATGATCATTGATAAATAAAAGGAAAAGTGTGGGTGACAGGACAGAGCCCTGAGGAACACCACTGTTAATATCTTTAGGAGAAGAACAGTGGCCATCTACAACCGCAGCTATAAACCGGCCAGAAAGAAAATTAGAAATGGAGGCACAGACAGAAGGATAAAAAACGAAAAAGGGCAGTTTGGAAATTAAGGATTTGTGCCAGACTATATCAAAAACGTTTATATGGCTAACGCAATAGCATAGGTTTCCCTGAAATCCCGAAAGGAGGGTGACCAAGAGTCGGAAAGATATGCAAGATCGCCAGTAGAGAGGCCCTTGCGAACCCATACTGACGATCTGAAAGAAGATTGTGAGAAGAGAGTTTAAGAATCTTCGGTATTAAGGAGAGATTCAGAAACTTTAGAAACGTAAGAAATCAAAGCAATTGGTCAAGAGTTGGAAGGATGAGAGCGGTCACCCTTTTTCGGGACAGGCTGAATAGAAGCGAACTTCCAGCAAGAAGGAAAAGTACCAGATGAAAGACAAAGACGAAAGAGTTTGGGTAGACAGGGTGTCAGCACAGAAGCAAAGTTGTTGAGAACAACAGGAGGAACACCATCAGGACCGTGCGCCTTCCTAGAGTTAAGCCCAAATAGTGCAGAAGAAATATCCTTAGAGGGGATGGAGGAACAGCAGCACCGGCATCGCCCAGGGTTGAACTGGAGGCGAAAGTTTGAGCGAAGAGTTCAGCTTTATCGGGAGAAGAGACAGCAACTCAGCCGTCGGAATGGAAAAGAGGAGGGAAAGAAGTAGTAGTAAAGTTGTTGGAGAGATTCTTGGCTAGATGCCAGAAAGATTGAGAAGAATTAGAATGGGATAAGTTTTCACATTTTTGTCTGATGAAGGAATTTTCGCATAATTCCGGGCAGAAATATAAGCTGAGTGAGACGGGAGTTGGGTGGTGACGGGACCTTCTGAAAGCTTCCTTTCTGTTTCAGACAGCATTAGAACAACCAAAGTTAAACCAAGGTTTTTTTGCATTAGCAGTTGGAATAGAATATGGAATGTACACTCCACGCCCGAGAGAATCACCTCCGTGATGTGCTCAGCACACTCGGAGGACCCCAGCCACGGAAGCAGTAATCATTCCATGAGAATTCAGAGAAGTATTGCCTAGGGGCCTCCCAATCAGTGGCGTCAAAGTGCCAAAGGCGTCTCCTCTTGGGGAGATCCAAAGGCCGAATTGGAGCGATAGGACAGGAAATAGATATAAGATTTTGGTCGGAGGAGCCCAACCGTGAAAAAAGTTTGACGGAGTAAGAAGGTCGAGAGGTGAGAAATAAATTCAGAATGTTAGACCTATCTTCAAGGAGATCGAGGATACGAGTAGGGTGTTGTACAATCTGCTCTAGGTCATTCCGGATAGAAAAGTTGTAGGCTAGTTCACCAGGGATGTTAGTGAAATGGGATGAAAGCCAAAGTTGGTGGTGAACATTGAAATCACCAAAAGTGAAGATTTCAGCAAAAGGAGAGAGGGATAGAATGTATTCCACTTTGGAAGTGAAGTCGTCAAAGAATTTTGGATAGTTGGTAGAATTAAAAGAAAGGTAAACAGCGCAGATGTATTTAGTTTGAGAATAACTTGTAAGCCGTTGCCAGAGGGTATAGAATTTGGAAGATTCAAGTTCGGGAATACAAGAACAAGTAAGGTCATTGCGTACGTATACGCAACATCCACTTTTGGAATGAAACCGAGTATAGAGAAAGTAAGGGGGTACAGAAAAGGGGCTGCTGTTAGTCGTCCCAGACACCTGAGTTTCAGTGAAGAAGAGAAGGTGAGGTTTAGTGGAGGAGAGGTGATGTTCAACAGATTGAAAATTTGAGGAAAGACCATGAATGTTGTAGAAGTTTATGAACATTTCGGATAGGCAGTAGCACAACCAGCCTCGCTGCCCGGGTCTGCGTTCCCAGTATTGGCAGCTGGGTAGCCAGAAGTGGGGACATTTATGGTCCCCTCCCCACGGGACTCGGAGGCTCTTGAAGTCGTTGCCATTTTTTTTTTGAATTTTAAAAAGATTATGTAGTGTATAAGATGCATGTATGTGTAATTCTCTTTTTTAGTTTTTTCCCTTCTACTCCAGATGGAGAGAGTTTCTTGCTTCCGGGGTTAAACCTTAACCCTAAGGAATTTCTAGGTACAGCCTAGTACTAGGCGTAAGATGGAGGTGCTGTGTCTTAATATCTCCCTTACAATTTCTCCAGACGTCACATTTATGGGCAGTTGGTTCAGGAACTCTACTGTGGACTTCTTTACCGCTCCTGTTGCCCCTACTACAATTGGAATGATCTCAGGTTCCACATTCCACATTCTCCTAATTTCATGTTTGAGTCTCTGGTATTTTAATACCTTTTCCCTTTCATAGTTGGCCACATTCCAGTCTGCAGGGACTCCTACTTCCACCAATAGGCACTTATTACCCTCCTTCTCTCTCACCACTATGTCTGGCCTGCATCCTGATACCCTGATGTCAGTTGGTATCTCGTGATCGTATAGGAGCAGCACTTTGTCACTGTCTTCTATTCCTTGTGGAATATGTTCCCAGTGCTTTTCAGTTTCTAGCCTTATTTCGTATTTCCTACACAGCTTGAAGTGGATTAGCTTGCAGACTGCATTGTGTCTGTCTGTGTAGTTTCCTCTGTGCAGGAGTACTTCACACCCCGACAGTATATGACTTACAGTCTCTGGGCTCTTTGAGCACAGTCTGCACATCTCGCTTTCATTTCTGCCCTCGATGTTCTTTTTGAACCAGTTTGTTCGCAATGCCTGGTCCTGTGCTGCTATTACCAGTCGTTCGTCCTCTGGTCTCAGTGCCCCTCTTACCAGGAACTCCACAGTTTTCTCCCTCTCTATATATACTCTGTTCAGCACCTCCTCTTTGTATACTTTGCTGAACTTGTGCTCTTCCCAGTTCTTCTCCTTTTCTCCTGATCTTTTCTTGTTATATCTTCTTTTGATGGTGGTTATTTTTTCCATGAGAGGTTTATTTGCGATATCTTCAAGCTGTTCAGGTCCTATGCCAGCATCTGCTAGATAGTAGATAGTCATTTGCTTTTTTTGAGAGTGATGTTGTTTGAGGCTTTTCACGTTCATGGTCTCTTACAAATCTCACTAGCCTTCCCTCTCCTTCCTTTATGTACTGTGCTAATCCTATTGTTGTGGCTTTGTGCGCTTGATCTATTAGTGCAAGCCCTAATCCACCGACCCTCCTTGGCAGGTATAACCTTGGTGTGCATTGGTTTTTATATATGATTTTATGCGCATGGAGCAATTTCCTGGTGATCGTATCCAGTTTGTTGATTTCTTGCTGGGTCCAGTTGATAATGCCAAAACTGTATGACAGTACAGGTACCGCCAGTAAGTTTATGGACAGGATCTTATTCTTACTGTTTAGGTGAGATTTTAGGATTAGCTTTATTCTCTTTGAGTATTCCTTCCGCAGTCTTTCCTTCATGATGTCATGCTCCATCTTTTCAGATTCTTCCATCCCCAGATATTTGTATGTAGCCTCTTGCTCTAGATCTTCTATCACGATGTTGTCCACCCTGATGTTTTCCGATTCACACCTTTTGCCTTTCTTTAGTGTGACAGTGGCACATTTATCAAGACCAAACTCCATCTGGATGTCATCTGAGAACTTTTTGACCTCCCTGACCTCTTCTGTTAGCTCGCTTTTGTTTGGGGCATACAGTTTTAGGTCATCCATGTAAAATAAATGCGATATTTTTGGGCTGTTTTTTTCCCTTGGTCTCAGCACATAGCCTTTGTTTAGGTTGTTGATTAGTTGGCTGAGCGGGTTTAGCGCCAATACAAACAACAGAGGGGATATTGAATCACCTTGATAGATCCCTCTCTTGATTTTTTCATTGTTCACTTCTAACGTTCCCTTACTGTGATGGAGAGTTAAGTCTGTTTCCCATCGTGTCATCGTTGTTTCTAAGAAGATCCTGATAGTAGGATGGATCTTGTATAGTCTCAATACTTCCTTTACCCAAGAGTGGGGCACGCTGTCATACGCTTTTTTGTAGTCAATCCACGCCATGCTTAGATTTCTCTGTTTCTTTCTGTTGTTTTCCAATGAAGAATAGGAAGAGAAGTGTGTGTTTGAGAGCATGCTGGACTGTTCATAGGGTAGATTAGACACGGAAAAAGATCAGCTAGGGAGGACAGTGACAGGAGAAACGGGAGTTCCAGCACTCCGTCTTCTGCCTAACGTCTACCCCCGGAGTATTTACCTGGTCGATTGGTGTCTACAATCTCCTCCTATATTAATATGTGCAAATCGTTCTTCCAAACAATTTATTGTTACATCTAGTAAGAAATATTGTAAAAAAAATCTATTTTAAACGTTTCGGTAAGTAACGTTTCATGATCTGTAGGATTTTTTTTACGACGTGCTCTTATCGTTGTTGCAGGAATAAATACCGCCTCAATTTTTAGTTCTGCTATTTCTTTAGCTGAAACTAATATATCACTGGACCCTACCTTACAGTATTCTTTAAAAAATAGTAACCGTGCTATCAGTGGCTTTGATGTATTCCCGTAGATCCAATTTAGGACTTTGGAGTAATTTTGAAATAACATTGGTTTTAAAAAGAACATTATTTCAAATTACAACGCTGCACACACGCGCGTTTGACTACAAAAAACTTTTGTGTATGTGGTGCCATCTGATGTTTAATCATAGTCACCTACTTTTGTGTATGGTATTTTGATTGGACTATTTAATAATAATAATTAATAACAATTAATTCATTATTATTTTGTACTTTTTGTCATAATATATTTCGCTTTTGGCGCCCCTTTCTACTAGTTCCTGGTGCCTCAACGCCTCACTTATCGGCACGGCCCTGCGGCACGTAACGGGTCTTTATGAGTTTTTCTTTAATTTTTAGCAGGTTGTCATATATTTTTGTCCGTAATCTTAAATCGATTAATTAATGAATATATTGGGTTTGATTTGTATGAAAGCACTTCTAATTTCAAACTTGCAATGAGGATCACAAAGCTTAAATTTAATTAGCCTTTTATAGGCTGAGTTTTATCACTATCATTGCTAAGTCGTCCCACTCGATGCGCCTGGGTAGTGGGTAATAATATTTTGAGGGATGTTCAAGCGAAGTTTATCGTTTATCGCTTCTGTGACTACTGTATTAGAATTTTCATTTAGGCTTTTCTCTGGGATATCGAGCGTCGCAAGGAAGAAAGTATCTCTATGGGATTCTTATTTTTTGTTCACTGTAGATTTTCTCATTTTCATTCTTCTGATCTTCAACATAATTTTCCAGTGTGGATATTTTCTCAGTGAGGGTGGTGACCTGTTGTTTTTAGTTAGTTGTCTCTTTTTTTTTCTTTAAGCCCTTTGTTCCTTCTTCTAATTTATTATTTGAGCGTCTTTTGAATCCAACTCCTCCGTGTATTCTATGATAGAAAGGGAAGAATTATGTATCCAATATCCATGTAAGATAAAAGTTGTTTGTTTGTCACCTTACCCACTTCAGTTGCTTGGCGTCGCTGTGAGCAAAATTGTGTAACTCTTTCCTTTAGGGGATTCCCTCCCATCGGTAGGAGGAGTGGGGGCGAGGGAATACTCGCGTTTGTTGATCTGAGTTATTTCCATTCGCCATTTCTGCTCTTCTGGGAAATACGATGAATGATGAATGAGAAAATATTATGTATGTCGCTTATTAAATCTCATTCTTGCTTTAAATGTTAAAATTATGTTACATGAATTTGTAGTTTTTAACTTCTCATGTTAGCTGTCAGAGGAGGTGCCGTGCATTCGTCTGTTCATTACTGCGTAGCTCTTTTCAAATTTCATATGCCGCTCTGTGCGATTATGCCTCCGGCCTGTTAAAGGGAGTGCCAGATGTCACCAGAGAAATTGAAGTAAAATTATGATTAATAATTTTTTGTTAACTACTACGGGTAAAGTGAACAAGATTGCAACAGTGTAATCTTCGTATATTCACACTTTCGATGGTATTATAGAATATAGAGCACTGTTTCAATTATGATATGGCGGGAGTTGCGCGAGAAACGGCATGCAGCACTGACACTCCCATGGATTCCAAGGAAAGGAAAAAGTATGCAAGGAATTTATTTATAAAATTAAAAAATTAAAAATCTTTATTCAGAAAAGAATGCAAGTGACGGAGTTTTACAATTTGTAGATATTTCATATGCCATTAGTAGATTTACAGTACAGTACACTTATCTGAATATGCCCTCGAAAACATGGAAGCCTTTTAGGCAAAATTAATGGCATTTAGTTTATTTATTACATAAAAAAATGAAAGTGGCAAGTGATATCCCGCGCAAGATGAGAGAGAGAGAACGAAACAAATGAAAAAATGAAGTAACCACCCGGGAATCGAACCCGGGATCTTCCGATTGCCGGTCAGATATGATAACCATTACACCATGGGCCTCACTCATTCAAATGCCGTAATTCTTCTACATACACGCAGAAACCAATGCCCCAAGGGGGCACCTCCCGCATGCCGTAACATTATATACATTTAACTTCAAACACGCAGTATAATTAACGTAAAGAACGACGCTTGTATAGGAGATATTCCGCGCAAGATGAGAGAGAGAAAACGAAACAAATTAAAAAATGAGGTAACCACCCGGGAATCGAACCCGGGATCTTCCGATTGCCGGTCAGATATGATAACCATTACACCATGGGCCTCACTCATTCAAATGCCGTAATTCTTCTACATACGCGCAGAAACCAATGCCCCAAGGGGGCACCCTCCGCATGCCGTAACATTATATACATTTAACTGCAAACACGCAGTATAATTAACGTAAAGAACGACGCTTGTATAGGAGATATTCCGCGCAAGATGAGAGAGAGAAAACGAAACAAATGAAAAAATGAGGTAACCACCCGGGAATCGAACCCGGGATCTTCCGATTGCCGGTCAGATATGATAACCATTACACCATGGGCCTCACTCATTCAAATGCCGTAATTCTTCTACATACGCGCAGAAACCAATGCCCCAAGGGGGCACCCTCCGCATGCCGTAACATTATATACATTTAACTGCAAACACGCAGTATAATTAACGTAAAGAACGACGCTTGTATAGGAGATATTCCGCGCAAGATGAGAGACAGAGAACGAAACAAATGAAAAAATGAGGTAACCACCCGGGAATCGAACCCGGGATCTTCCGATTGCCGGTTATCATATCTGACCGGCAATCGGAAGATCCCGGGTTCGATTCCCGGGTGGTTACCTCATTTTTTTCATTTGTTTCGTTCTCTGTCTCTCATCTTGCGCGGAATATCTCCTATACAAGCGTCGTTCTTTACGTTATATATATATATATATCAGTGGCGATTTCTTAATGAATGCAACGCATGCAATGCATGTGTTAAATATGTTCTCTTTTCAGATCTAAGTAAGGATTATAATTGACAAAAATAATTTTCAGAAACTAAAAATAGTCTAAAGCTTCAATCACGCATGTACTGGCTATTGGGCGTAAGCAAAATTATGTCTTATTTCATTAGGCAATTAAGAACATTTTTCTGTACACAGATCGAAATACTTGTAGCTAACGCATTCACTAATTCAGTCTGGGTACAGAAAAATGTTCTTAATTGTCTAGTGAAATAAGACATGATTTTGTTTACACCGCCTTGCCTTGGGCAATTTTTTAAGGAGACTTCTCACTATCCATAAGATATTTTTTTTGAGCCTCATAGCTAAATTCAAAAGGCAATATGTTTTAAAATATGCTTAGAAAATTTACTTAATATTTTTACTAAAAATAATTAAAAAGCTTTGTTCTGATTTTTTTTAATTAATGAAAATAATACGGCATGCATTCAGTTTTATAGGTGCATTCACCAAAAGTAACATCTGGCAATTCTGACAAGGCTTCTTTCCAGTACCACCGCCGCAAGCATCCACTTGTGTTCGGTGTTCCCTTTTGTGCTTTAATTATTTTGGATAATCAGTTAAATAAATTATAGCATTGTAGTGCCCATAATGACTGACGATGTGTTTAATCAATTGAAGACTAGAAGATTTTACTCACTCTTTTGATGAGAAAAAGCGCATATTGAATAATGGCAGACCGATTCCACATTTGAATTTAAGCAAAGAAAATAAAGGTTTCACTAGGAAATTTAATCCTAAGCTGTATGATGATGTTCCCTGGTTATGTGGAAATATTTCAAATAACAAATTGTACTGTTGGTCGTGTTTCCTATTTTCAAGAGATAACTCTGTGTGGAATTCTGTTAGTCGTGGATACGACGATTTAAACAATTTACATACTGCAATTTCTCGCCATGAAAAATCTCTTGCTCACATAAATGCATTTGTTGATCTTAAAACATTTGGAAAGTCAGAAAGAATTGATTTAATACTCGACAAGCAGAAATCAGTTGCCATTTCCAGACATAACGAAGAAGTTAATAAGAATCGAGAAATTTTGAAACGTTTGATTAGGATAACATGTTTTTTAGGTATGCAAGAATTAGCATTTCGCGGTCACAATGAAGAAGAAAACGCTGACAATAGGGGTAACTATATTGAATTGGTATTTTGTATGGGAGAATTCGATGAAAAGCTTCAAAACCATTTAAAAACTGCGACTGTTTTTAAGGGAACATCATCTGCTATTCAGAATGACATAATTCAATCTATTAGTGCAGTTATGTTAGAACAAATAAAACGTGAGCTTATCGACTGCATGTATGTGGCGATTTTATTAGATGAAACATCTGATGTCAGCTGTTTTTCTCAACTCTCTACTGTTGTTCGTTATGTTAATAAACATGGAGAGATTTGTGAACGATTTATAAAATTCAATGACGTCAGCAATGATAGAAGTGCAGGAGCGATTTCTGATTTATCTATAAGGCAACTAGGTGAACTGGGCTGTTTGAAAAAATTAGTTGCTCAAACCTACGACGGTGCTGCTGTTATGGGGAGCGATCTTAATGGAGTACAAACAAAGATTAGAGAAACTGTACCAGAGGCTATTTTTCTTCACTGCTACGCCCATAAACTTAACCTTGTTTTATCCCAAGCTGTCGCTGAAATTTCCGAATGTAATAATTTTTTTCAGTATTAGGAAGTTTGTCATCATTTTTCAGTAGTTCAACTAAGCGAACTTCAATGCTTGACAAAGTTGTTGGAAAGCGTTTCCCTAAACTGGCTCCAACGCGGTGGAACTATTCATCTCGTCTAGTTGAAAGAGTTAAGGAAAATAAAGAAGATTTAATAGATCTTTTAAAAAGCATTCTTGAAAACCCAAAGAAATTTGATGAAAAAACAAAAAATAGTGCACGCGGATTGCTTGCTGGTATAGATACTTTCGATTTTAATTTTTTATTAGAAGTATTTTCTTCAATTTTTCCTTTTACTGAATATCTATTTAATGTGCTGCAAACAAAATCTATGGATATTGTGTATAGCTCAATCACCGTTGAAAGCACTATGAAAAAAATCAAACAAATAAGGGATACAAAATTTGCAGATATGTGGGACTTGATAACAGAAAGATGTGGTGAACCTGTATGTAAAAGGAAACAGAGTCTTTCTCCACAAGAGAAGTATAGTCAACTATTTCATGAAATATTCGATAATATACTTCTTCAAATGAAAGAGCGTTTCAGTTCAATGGAAAAATTGGAATTCATTGAGCTTTTAGATTGCAAAAAATTTGAGTTCTATGATGTTACTTTCCCAGAGAGAGCTTTTGAATCTTTGAAAAGAAGCTACAATTCATTTTTTGAGTTTCCTCGTCTCCGTTCTGAATTGTGTTTTATATTCGCACAAATCTTTTGCCAAAAAGAATGTTGCTGAGCTCCTAAAATATCTACTGGAAAGCGAAATGCACAAAGGTCTTAAGGAAATATATAAATTGACGAATTTGATTCTAACTATACCAATATCGACAGCAAGTGTTGAGCGATCATTTTCTGCGCTTAAAAGAATTAAAAGTTATTTACGGAGTTCCCAAAGTGAAGAAAGGCTATCTAATCTTGCCTTAATTTCAATTGAAAAAAATTTCCTCAAGAAGCTTATGGAGAATCGAGAGTACTTTTACAATTTGGTCATCGAAGAATTTTGCAGGAAAACTAGGAGAGCAGAATTCAATTCAAATAATGCTTCACAATTATTTAAGGTAAATTTTAAATTTGTATCTTTTTCTTTAGATCAATTCGGTAACTACTATATATAAAATGTCTAATTTTTTGTCGCATATTTAAGCTAACATTAAATGAACTTTCCTTCAAAGAGGTCCCCAAAATTTTGTAAAACACCTTAACTTGCTAAGTTCTATGTAAACAATATGCAAAGTTTGGGCAAGAGGGTTAGGCGGATGTTTTTTCTTCCATTCCATAACATTGCATGCCTGAACAAAAATGTCACGAGTCGCCACTGATATATATATATATATATATATATATATATAAGAGAGAGAGAGAGAGAGAGAGAGAGAGACGACAAGCTTGACCTTCGTGAAATGAGGAATCATCGCACGAAACGTTTGAAAGGTTGAAATATATATATATATATATATATATATATATATATATATATATATATATATGAAAATTATTTCACGAAAGTAACACGTGAAAAATATTTATGAATAAAACCACGAAGGAAAGGAAACACAAAATGGTGCTCAAGCGCTTTCGTCTAATGACATCCTCAGGAACACTGAAGTACATAAAAAGGTTAAGCCTATATATAGGTTACAGAAAGAAAAAGAAAATAAATAACATACATACACACACACATATATATATATATATATATATATATATATATATATATATATATATATATATACATACATTCTATATATACAAATATATACATACATACATACATACATATATATACAATAAACAGAGAAGTAAAAATAAAAAATTAAAAATTAAAACCTTAAAGGATTACCAGTGAGGCGTACAGATTTGTAAGGAAAAATATCGATTTTTAGCACAAGATCAAATGGATTATAAAAATACAAATTTATACTGGAACTCTTCCCGGGTTTTAACACACTGCTGCCTATGGTCAGGTTTCGATATATATAAAAAAAAAATGCAAATTAAAAGTTAATCGATTTTTAGCACAAGATCAAATGGATTATAAAAATACAAATTTATACTGGAACTCTGCCCGGGTTTTAACACACTGCTGCCTATGGTCAGGTTTCGATATATATAAAAAAAATAAAATGCAAATTAAAAGTTAATAAAGTAGAAGACAAGTTTACCAAAGATTTAATGTTTTACCCTTCTTATCTAAATCTGTTTTAAAGGAATTCAAAATAACAGGATCGAGTTGAAAAAGACCTTTGCTTATGTTGAAGTTATTTGAAAGTTGGATAATGGCAGACTCAAGAATATTTCTATTAACAATGTTGCTTGAATGGAATAAAACTGAAGCATTATTCCAATCAATACAGTGGGCTAACTCTGACAAATGGACAAAAAGGGCACTGGACAACTGTCCTGTTCTAACGGAATATTGATGCTGTTTTACGTGTGTGCAAATCCTTTCCCGTCTGACCTATGTAAAAGGAATCACATTGTTTACAACCAATTTTATAGATAATGCCTGAATTATTGGTAGGGCTATTTTTTACTATGATATTTTTCACAATATTGTTATATGAAAATACTACATTAATATCCAAAAGTTTAAGTACATTAGCAATGCCTAAAAAGCCCGGAAAAATGGAAGTACTAAAATATTTTTTGACAAAGTACGAGTGTTAATATTGACACGATAGAAAGTTCGTTTTGCCTTGTTGAGACAAGATTCCATAAACGCAGATGGATAACACAAATCACTTCCAATACCGTTGATTTTTTCCAATTCGGCATCGATGTATTCCGGACTGGCGATCCTAAGGGCGCGGAGAAACATTGATGAAAATATGGCCTTCTTAGTGGGGGTCTTTTTCAACTCGATCCTGTTATTTTGAATTCCTTTAAAACAGATTTAGATAAGAAGGGTAAAACATTAAATCTTTGGTAAACTTGTCTTCTACTTTATTAACTTTTAATTTGCATTTTATTTTTTTTATATATATCGAAACCTGACCATAGGCAGCAGTGTGTTAAAACCCGGGCAGAGTTCCAGTATAAATTTGTATTTTTATAATCCATTTGATCTTGTGCTAAAAATCGATTAACTTTTAATTTGCATTTTATTTTTTTATATATATCGAAACCTGACCATAGGCAGCAGTGTGTTAAAACCCGGGAAGAGTTCCAGTATAAATTTGTATTTTTATAATCCATTTGATCTTGTGCTAAAAATCGATATTTTTTCCTTACAAATCTGTACGCCTCACTGGTAATCCTTTAAGGTTTTAATTTTTTATTTTTATTTTTACTTCTCTGTTTATTGTATATATATGTATGTATGTATGTATGTATTTGTATATATAGATATGTATATATATATATATATATATATATATATGTGTGTGTGTATGTATGTTATTTATTTTCTTTTTTTCTTTCTGTAACCTATATATAGGCTTAACCTTTTTATGTACTTCAGTGTTCCTGAGGATGTCATTAGACGAAAGCGCTTGAGCACCATTTTGTGTTTCCTTTCCTTCGTGGTTTTATTCATCATATATATATATATATATATATATATATATATATATATACCGTATATATATACAGTGGTGTAGTGCTAAATAAAGAAGTGAGGGAACGCATTTTGAAAGTGTTACTCAGATGCGGGGGGGACAATGGCGAGCGCGGCGAGCCCATACAGCTGGGGGTCCGGGGGCACTGTAAGCCCCCCGGGAAATCTTTTGAAATCTGACCAATTTCAGGGATATTTTGAGGTCATATGCACTGGATATTAGGATATATTCCAAGGTTGAAGATGCAGTATTTCCAGTGTCATTAGATATACGACATCCAGTACGATCAATAAAAATAGCTAACAACTGGAATGATTAACTAAAAAAAAGTTAACAACTGGTACGCCGTGGTGACTGTTTCACCAGATCTTTTAGGCTAGCATTGCCTCAGTCGAAGCTAAAAGAAATGAAGCAGTTAATGATTCTTTCTCATATTTCTTCTAGGGGTGGGAATTAAAATTTCATGACGTTAGAGATTTGTAAGTTCCGACTTATTTGAAATAGTGAGGGAACGCCGTTCCGTCTACCAAAAAAAGTAAGGGAACGCCGTTCCCACGCGTTCCCACAGCACTACACCACTGTATGTATATGTATGTATATATATATATATATATATATGTATATATTATATATATATATATACAGTACATATGTATTGTTTCAAAGTTCGCCAAGAACCATAGAATTTCTAAAAAGCATAAAAAATTAGTAATTAGTTAATGACTGGGTTTTGTTTATGGAATTTTATTATTACTGTGAATAAAAAGAATAAATATCGAAAGTAAAACAGAATATTATCAATTAGTAATTTTTTGATACTTTTTAAAAATTTGCCGTTTCCAGACGAACACTTTTCCCAAACTATAATATGTAGCGTACGTATGTAGCACATATATAGCTTTAATAATATTTCTGACGGCAGAAAATTTTCTTAATTCATACGAATCATACGGATTGTACCTCAATTTTATCATAATTTCTTGAATACTATTTCAAAATTTTATACTTAATACGAGTCTTGTCGTTATAAAGGAGCAAATTTTTTCCGACATTTTTTTAGTTCACGAAAGGAAAACTACTTTATAGTCATTATTTTTGTGATAAATATTTATACCTACCGTAAGTGAATTGTGTACATGCAAGCACCATTCTCATTAATTCCGACATTTTAGAATGTCTTAGAATGTCTTTTTGGACTACTCGTGTCTAATTCAAAACATTTTCGGAATATTAACAACTCTCTCATGATAATACAATTACCTCATTTTAGCATTTTTATCCGAGTTTCTCAAATAACAGAAATGTGAAAAGTTTGATAGCAAAAAGTAGGTTCGAAATGGAATTTTTCAAGAAAGTTTTTTTCTGTTCTGGATGCAAGAATGTTTCGAGGATTATCATTTAATATATATATATATATTGGAGGTGGGGGAATGTGCGTCTGTTTAAAATAGAACAAATAGAACTGCATAATCTTAACCACAGTATATTATATTCAGCCTATGAATTCATTAAATGATTTTAACCTCCAAAACATTTTGTCGTATCAGAGCAGAGACAAACAGACATGTCCGATTCTTGTTCAAAACATTTTACATGGAGAACGTTTCACCTTTAATTATGTCTTGATTAACATTTTCATCGTTTGTTCTACAGTACCTTATCGCGAGTTACCTTCATAGCAGGTTGTTCGATATGTGTTCACATTCATGCAGAGAATTTACTTGCCTACAACACTTGCATGTTTGTAAGCATTTGTATGGATGAGAGAGAGAGAGAGAGAATCCCTGCCAAAAAAAATTATTGGGATGTGTCGTGCGTCGAAAGTTAAGATAGTGAAAGATGCCTCGTACATTTTGTGCTCTTGAAGTATTACCATTGACCCCAATGGTTCTTAACCCCTGGGTCGCGACCCAATTTCGTTAAGCCATTTTGATTGGGTCATTAAATTGTCATTTATCATTTATTTATTTTATCCCTTTACCATTAATTATTTATTTTATTATCTATTACGAGTGAACTGTTTGAAGGTATGGGTCGCCGAGCTAGCCTCGCTACCAGAATTTGGGTCGCAGCCTTAAAAGTTAAGAACCACTGATTTAACCGTTATCACGGGATCTTTCTGCTATCTCTGATTGCGGCAGAGAAAACCTTGTGGCTTTCAATGCCTCAAAAACTCAGTTCCTCCATCTGTCTACTCGTCACAATCTTCCACAAGACTATCCCCTTACCTTCAACAACACACAACTCTGGAACAATCTTCCTCAATCCTCCTCAATCCATCTTTCCCCCTGTTTATGGCCTCCAATCTTTCAAACGAGTAGTATAGCCGCAAAAGGGGAGTGCAGGAATGTTGCAGGTTATTATGTAATGTTGCAAAGGGGGGTGGGGGTTGTTGCAAAGGGGGATGTTGCAAAGGGGGTGGGGGAAAGGGGGGTGGGGGGAAAACTTGGAGGCGGCGTTATCCCCCAAGAGAAAGAAGGAGGAGAGAAAGGAGGAGAGGTGCTCACCTGGCAGGAGCCAAGTGCACACTAAGACTTCCAGCCGAGTTGGCGTTGTTTTATAGGCTCCTAATCAGCCAGTTGGCTGAGTTGCCAGATACCGCCATGTATTCCATTGTATACATTATTATCCTAATCAGCCAGTTGGCTGGTTGTCAGATACCTCTTTTTATTATTGCATACATTATTATTATTATATACGCCTAATCAGCCAGTTGGCTGGTTGTCAGATACCTCTTTTTATTATTGCATACATTATTATTATTATATACGCCTATAATCAGCCAGTTGGCGTAAATGGCTTGAGTTGCCAGATAGCGCCATGTATTCCATTGTATACATTATTATCCTAATCAGCCAGTTGGCTGGTTGTCAGATACCTCTTTTTATTATTGCATACATTATTATTATATACGCCTAATCAGCCAGTTGGCTGAGTTGTCAGATACCTCTTTTTATTATTGCATACATTATTATTATATACGCCTAATCAGCCGAGTTGGCGTTGTTTTATAGGCTCCTAATCAGCCAGTTGGCTGAGTTGCCAGATACCATTGTATACATTATTATCCTAATCAGCCAGTTGGCTGGTTGTCAGATACCTCTTTTTATTATTGTATACATTATTATTATTATATACGCCTAATCAGCCAGTTGGCTGAGTTGCCAGATAGCGCCATGTATTCCATTGTATACATTATTATCCTAATCAGCCAGTTGGCTGGTTGTCAGATACCTCTTTTTTTTTATTATTGCATACATTATTATTATAGACTCCTAATCAGCCAGTTGGCTTAGAAGGCTTAAATATTGCCAGATACCTGTTGTATACAGAATACCGGTAGTAGAAGGCATAACAATAAACAACATTGCATCATTCTTTTTATTATAAATATATAGAAAATAAAATATACATTTGAGGAATATGTATAACAGAAATATATACACATAATTATATATAAAATAAAATATACATTTCATCAATATGTACATAACAGAAATATACACACACACACAAATATGGTGATATATAAATAAAATATACATTTCATATACACTTCAATATGTACATAACAGTACAGGAGAAATATCAAGCAAAATATATATATATATATATATATATAAAAAAATCAATAGAAATATGCGTATAATCAAAATATATATTACAATTCACTTTTTTTTCAAAATACTAAAATCGGTCTTAATCGAGTTTACAATTACATCATTATTGCTCTGCATTACGCAGTCTATGCGGCTTAATAATATTTCACCGCTTAAAGTATAGGGAAACCTGTATTCGATATGAATGGCTTTCATATCGTTCAGTACTATTTTTGTCCCCACTTTACAACCGGTTGGCAAGTCATCTTTAAATACGTCTAGAATACAATCAAAAGCACGCACAAAGAGTTCATCGTTAGCTACATTATTAAACACAAGTTTATAAGAATGCTTTTCCAATCGAGGGTTTATTTCTACCGACTCGAGCTTTTCAATCGTGAACTCTTCACTCAACATAACGGCAATTGAAATAATCTTCTAAATCGTTACGGCAACTGCGCGTTATATAAAGAAATAGTTCTTCAGGGTGAACGGTGTAGGTGAGCTCAGCCTTGTACCGATCAATTGCTTTGTACCAAAGTTCATGGTATTTCAAAGAGTCTAAACTTTTTAAATAAACATCCAGCACTAGACCATTCTCACCAGTCCTACACTCGGTAAACCCATCGAGCAGAGCAGTGTATGCGTATTCAAGAACTGTATCAAAATAAAGCATATCCGTAACACGCGCGTCTAATATAGGTTTCAGTTTACGGAATCCGACGATTTCAAACATTCTGTCGAGGATGAAACGGTTTCGCGTAGGAATAAGAGCGTTATTATCAGAAGCATTCTTCCACATCAGCCTTATATCAATGCACGGCCGATCGTTATTTATACACAACGTACATACAACGGCGTATGAGGGCGCGTCACTAATCTGCTCTCTTCTTGTACCTACGTTAGCAGGTATTTTATAACGATCTTCACACCACTTATCAACTATCACGAAGATTCTATTCATCTCCTCGATACTTAAATAAACCCGTTTGTTTGTCGGTCTACATTCCGTTTCCAGTACATAGCTAATGGTACCGGAATTACGCCTGAACACGCGCAACGATTTCGTCACGGACACATCGTACGAGGCGTTGAGAATGCTGCTCAAAGGAAGTTCCATCGTATTCGAGGAGCGCACGTCTACTCGGCTCAAGCTCTGAGATAACTATGAGCCGTGTGAGGCACAGGCAGGAACGGTTCGACGGGCGGCTGACTCGATGATACGTGAATGGGCATGTTCGTACGACTCGAATTGTTGCACATATTTGTTTTTCCGTTTCGTCACTACCAGCCTACGCACTTTGGATAAGAACTAGGCGCTAATCATCTCCACACTCCGGCGCACTATTTGAGAGGAACATATGCTCATATTTTTCCTTTCTACCCATCAAACGATGCTCGTCTCTAAAATCTGTTAAAAACTCACGCATGGCACTAGCCACAACCTCACTATGAACCTCATCATGATATACGTTAATATAGTGATAAAAACACCTAAGATTGTCCATGATCACGAGATTCACATTTTCAGACGTAGGGTATGAGTAATCGACATGGTGTAGCATGACGTAATACCGCTTGTCACACCACCCATCCACAAGGCTCATTATCCATACCTGCTGCTTCTCTTCTGCACGCGTTGTTTCTTTTACTTCACGGTGTATGTGAGACTTTATAAAGTTTAGCCCTGCAGCATACTTCAGCACATCGTCTGTGCAACGAAAGCCTTCAACAGTCTCACCAGAACATCCGTAGAGTATTTGTACATCTTGGAACTTCGCACAATCCAATGTGGTTTTAAAAGAGGCATAGGAGGGGGGAATAGGAAGTTTTTCGGTATCCACCACATCCTCACACTTTACTGAATACCATTTCATAAACGTTGTGCAAGCGATATTAAAGGTAGCCATTTCAATATACGTCTGATCTGAATACACGTCTGATCTCTCGGGCTTACTGCGGTCGACTGACCACGCAGGGA
This sequence comes from Bathynomus jamesi, assembly GCA_023014485.1. NCBI lineage: Eukaryota > Metazoa > Arthropoda > Malacostraca > Isopoda > Cirolanidae > Bathynomus > Bathynomus jamesi. The sequence goes on along the minus strand of JAJOZX010000657.1, from coordinate 631,503 downwards.
CTCCCAGATAGTAGCATGACTCACGCAGTGGGCGGAGCTTAGAACTTTCACCTACACACACACACACACACACACACACACAGGAGAAAGTGAAACGCTATTTGATTTATTGAGATATTCATATATTTACAAATACGATTCGAGATATTCAAGTTATATATACATATATATTTACAAATAGATACGATTATATACAAGACGTGTGAGTTAGAAGCATCATTGGTATCCAAAGGGTACGGTATCATAGGTGCCAGGTAACTGGTAACGTTTCCTATAGGTGTTACGGCACACCATCGTACCCCTAAGTTCCTTCACGCCTCCCAGCTTCTGCGCCCGAAAATTGTGGGTGCCTACAATTAGTTGGTGAGGTTCCAAACATACTAGATCCTTCAACGACTCAAAGTTAACAACCTCCCGATTCGCATGGTTGAGCGTAATACCCTTTGCCTTCACGATATATTTCATTTCATCCCCTACCCTGACCCGTACCCCATAAGTCTTAGGTCCTGTTGAGATAAAAGAGTCGGCGTATGCGTCGTCCCCATACTCATCCTTGATCTCATCAGTGAGCTCGCCGAGGAACTCCCCAATAGCGGGCATGTAATCACCCTCCCTCTCTGTGAATATCACGCTATCTGTATCGGCATACAATACTCTCCGCCCAAGAGAATGCAATAGACCCCAAAGTTTTATACGGGCGTAGGCTGTTGTGAAGCTCGCCACAGGTATGTTTGTAACCCTTGAGGTATCTGTGGCAAATTCAGTGTTGTTGTACTTTATTACGTAAGTATTACCTACATTCACGATCTCCATGACCTCTTTATCGGGGGCATTGGCATAATCCCAGACATCGCTATAACTTTGTGCCAAATGAATGTTCCCTCTGCCGGTATTCTGCGCAAATTTTCCCCATAGACTGTTTAGACACAATTTGCACTAAAGCGCTTGCCAGGATTCTTTACAATTTGGACACGATCAAGTTGTATACCTTCGCGGTCGCGGTAACGTTGAATATAGGCAGACTTTTCATCTTCGGTATCAACTCCTCGCGGATACCCTGATGCTTCAACCTTATCCTTCAAAAAGGCGTTTATATATGGTGTGAAAAGGTTGGGGAGCTTCTGAAACCTCCACACCTCGTGTATCTTCAGTATTCTATAACCATGGCGTACGGCTAGGGCCAGCTCAGGACTTGTATATACGCCTCTGATCTTACGCTGGTGGGGTATATGGTTACATTCGCCGTTATCCTCTTCCGCGCACTTCACGCACAGGGGAAACATGAGCTTGTCGTCGATAACGACAGGTAAGATCGGCATCCATAAATTGCGTGGGGGGAGTACGTCTACGAAAGAGAGCCCAAAGTAATGATCATTCAAATTTTTTGAAAATTCATTGATGGATGGTATGCTAGGTCCCACCAGTTTCTCAGGAGCGCCCACGGGGTACGGATTGCTCTTCATCACGTATGGGTATAAAGAACAGAAATCGTAGTAATGGAGCTTCACGCCCTCCGTAGGTGGGAAGTATAGTCTGAAAGGATTTGTACGTCCTCCAAACAAGCTATCACCACATTTGAGAGGATCCAGCACCATTGAACGCTTGATCGTTTTTATTTCCTCACGGTATACATCGTCTGTCTCCATCCGTGCATCATATTCATGCTCCCACAAGACTTTGTGAGTGAACTGTGATCCTATAAGTTGATCGCGGGTGCGGGTCCCTGCAAGACAGTCGGCAGGAGACTACCGTTGATATCTCCGACGATACCGCACTCAGGACGGGGGCATCCATGCCACCAGCATCCGTTAAAGGAATACACAGTCTTCACACCAGTGACACGGTTTTCACTTAACCCATCAACCCAAAAAACACGTCCATTAATCTTAATGGGTACTTCACCCGTGTTGCGGGCGTGCTTTATGTATACACCTGTTTGTTGCTGCAGGTGTATGAGCCAGTAAATAGCCTTGTGTCCGTAACTGCGGGGGTTGTTTCGGTGAATAATGGCTAAGGTGTCTTTAGGCATGAAGTTATTCTTGAACACCGTAAAACATAATGATGCGATGGTGGTTGCGACTTGCAGTGGATCGCATTTGAAACGGGCTATGTACATACTTCTAAAGGCCTGGAAACATACTCTAAGCACGCGCACATCATTCACGCAATAACGCTCACATTCATCAGCTATATTATAAGGGTTACTTTCATTAAAACTGTCGTAGTATCGATCAAAGTCTTCATCCATGCAGTCAAAATAATGTTTGGGGGGTGGTGGGCCTACGTAGTTTAAAGTCTCGCTGGTGAGGAAAGTGTATGGGAAGTATCCTTTGGAAACTTCAGCTGCTACTCCCATCACCTTGGGTAGCTTTGCTAATTTACAAGGTGTGAATAATAAAGTATCTTTAAATTGTACATTGCCTCTTATCTGCATCTGTATTAATTTGTTGCCTCTTTTCAATGGATCACCTGTAAATATCTCAGAGGATTCGTGTTCAAGCAACTCCTTATAAAGGAACTGCGTGTCAAACTTTGCCCCGTTATGGGCGAGAATATACACAGTCATTTTTTTGAACTTGTCGGCTAACTTGACAATATAGGACACAAATAGTTTCACAGGACTATCGCTGACATTCGTTTTAAAAACGTTTGTCCGTTTACCGCATTTGGGGCACTCGTCACATTCGATACCCATACACTCATCACAGATGGTCTGGCTCACAAGTAAATGTGGAATTACCTCTTTGGTTTCAGCGTTCGTATATGTTTCTATATCGTAGTACACAGTTATACAAGGGTTATTTTTAGGCTTAGCATCTTTCATATAACACACATGCTTTACTCCATCCGCCTTATATTCCTCCTGGCATGTAGGACAGTGAATTACGTCGCACTTGTGCTTAAATTTTCCCCAATTATCCATTGTGTGAAACATACCACATTCACAGATTCTCATTTTCCTGCACGTACCAATTGATTTATGGAGATCAAAGCAGCTATTATTGAAAAATGTGCGTCTACACACATCACAGTCTCTCTTCTCAACTACACGGCTTTCACATTTGGTGCTTTTACACTGCTCACATACCATGTGACATTCTTTACAATGTCTCACTATATCATCCGCAAACTCGAGGCACCCCTTACACAAATCATGATGTCTCCCATATTTTCGACTTTTGTCATAACTCGCGTAAAGCCCCCTTATATTACGGATGGGGAGATACGTTGTCCCTGACAATCCTAAAATAAGTAGGGGTCTTGTACGATCTCTCACACAGCTTTTAAAAACATACACAGTCCGGCGGCGATCATCCAAACCAAATACAACTATGCGCACATTCATTTCCTGTTCTACCTTTCTCAGCTCTTCAGGACCCATATTACAGTCAAATTCAAGTTCACAGTCTACAGCTAGTTTACGGGCACGCTCAACGATCGTAGGCAGCCAAATTTTTTGAGTCCGTGTATTTTGTACAGTAAACATACGTGCTAAGAGTACTGCTATAAAGCCGCAACCACGATCGACGTTTATATGCCTTCGGTAAATAGTTGGAGAATTGAAGTTAAGAGTGTACGGTATGGCACTATGACCCGCAACACGGAATACACGGTCAATATTTACCGTGAAGTTGTCCATATTGAAGGCTATACTACTTTGGACGGCTTGCATTATACGCCCTAATATATATTCTACATCTTCAGCAGCCAAACGTCTGAACGGTACTATCACCCAATAATCGTCTACATCACCGTCATCTGACCCGAACCCAAAGGACAGACTCGTCCTGACCTCACGCTCGTCGCGATTCTGAAGAGCAAACTCTATAATACGCTGTACTACCCTGCGTATCCCGCGCTCAATTCCATTGCTATACAGGGCTCTAGGGTCGACCCTAACTCTATACCGATTTCTAGTCAAGGCGGGGGTGGGGGCTGCGGATCGCACTAACTCGAACGTAATAACATCCTCAACAGAACGGGGGGCGGATGAATTAGTGGATATATTAGGTGCTGCTGCTGATGGGGGCCCTGTTGCGTAGGAGGGTTGGGGATCTATTATTGTAGACTTAACAGAACGGGGGGCGGAATAAGGGGGTATATTAGGTGCTGCTGCTGCTGGGGAGGTTGTTGCGGTTGAGGGTTGGGGATCTGCTGCAACAGGTACGTATTTCGGCCGCTTTATACCTGATGTGGGGTTCTCATACCTCCGCTTTGGACGTGCAACCTGTATCGCTGGTTCAGGGGAGGAGATCACACTGTCATCGTCATCCGTAATGATAGGGTGCTCTACCTCATCGTCGGTTCTGTGGGAGAAGAAATATAAGGATCAGCACTCAAAATTTGTAATATTTTGTAAATGACCCACTTAGGAGTGTGACGTGTTAGAAATGGACTCTGTAGAAAAATTCAGATTCACGAGCCCATCCACATGTATTATATCTGGACCTACAGGATGTGGTAAAACTGTGTTTATGCTTAAAATCATTAAAGAAAAGGGCGAGATGTTCTCGAAATTTGTGCATAAAGTTATATGGTGCTATTCGACGTATCAATCAGCGTTCAACGAGTACCAAGATGATATTTTGTTCCACAAAGGTGTATATGACGTTAATTCGCTAAAGGGAACTGAACATACAATCATTGTAATTGACGATCTCATGTTGGAGATGGATAAAACGTTTGCCGAGACATTTACAGTATACTCCCACCATCTTAACATAAGCGTGTTCTTCATCAATCAGAATCTATTTTTCAAAAATAGATACATGCGCGATGTGTCGTTAAATACGCAATATCTAGTCTTATTCGCGCAACGTAGAGATGTATCACAAATTGGGGTATTAGCCAATCAAATGTTCCCGAATCAGCGTAAGGAGTTTTTGGAAGTTTATAAAGAAGCTACAAGCACGCGTTACGGATATTTGCTTTGCGACCTTCATCCGCGAAACACGTTTAGAGTGCTTCTGCGAACGAATATATTTCCAAACGAGCCTGAAACGGTGTATATTCCAGAATGACAAAGAGACTAAAGAAATACCATGAATTAATAAAAATCTATCATCGACTGCCCCGGGCAATGCAGCAGATGTTTATTAAAAATATCGACGCCGACTTTTTAAAATGCATCTGTGAAATCTGTCTTAACGTTATAAATTGCAATGTATCAATGAAAACCCATCAGAAGGCTCGCCTACGCCGCTACAAGAACATAATACGTACACTCGCTCGTAAAAGTCAAACTGTAGCGAAGAAAAAACGAGTTATTGTGCAAACAGGAGGGTCATTTCTCCCCATCTTATTTTCAGTTTTGGGCCCTTTACTGACTAGATTAATATAATGAAGAAAGTGGTAGTGATTCCCCACGAGGTGTACGCTTCACTGCAAAGAGACACGGATCTAGATCCCCGTAAAAGCAGACTTAAAAGAATGGAAAGCGAATTGTTAGCCCTATTAAACAGTGAAAAAACACCTGATGAGAAAAGAATCTTATACCAAGAAGCTCTGCAGAAATTTCTTCACGAGTACGAAAATTATAAGAGCCCTACGGAGATTCCTGTGGTTATTAGGCACAGCACCGATGGCGACATAGGACCTGTACCCGACGATACAGCTGATCAACCAAAAAGATTAGCCACACAACATATCGAACATGTATTAAAAAATACCCTCCCACTTACATTGAGGAGTAAAGGCTTAAGTCTTTATAATCTATTGAATGAGGATCCCGCCATACAATGGACCGATACAGGGGAGATCATTGTGGAAGGATCAAAGGTACAGGGATCGAATATCGTAGACATTGTCCATGATCTGGTGAGAAAGTGGGATAGGCCATCACCATCAGGATGGAAGCATATTAAAGCAAGACTACAACAAATAAATGTCCCTAAAACGTTGATAGGAAATCTGAACAGGTTAAAAGACTTGGAACACGCAACGTCTGTGGCACAATTGAAGACGCCGTCACCCCCTGCGGTAACACCTTTCAAGAGGAGAAAGAAGAGGTTAAACCAACCCTACCCACCTGCCTCTAAAATACGCAAATGGCTAACGTATTAACTAAACGTTATTATGACATTTCTGCCCCATCCTCTTACGGCGGCGTAGATAGACTGCACGTTTACGGAGTAGGAAAAAAAGATGTTGAAAGATTTTTGAGGGAGCAGGACGCTTATACGCTTCATAAGCCTGTGAGAAAAAGGTTTAAAACAGCCAAGACAACGGCTTCCTCGATTGATTCTATTTGGCAAGCAGATTTAACAGACATGCAAAGATATCTGTGTATAACGATGGTTACCGCTACATTCTATTCATAATAGACGTATTCTCTAGATATCTGTGGCTAGTTCCTCTGAAAAATAAATCACCTGAAACAGTTGCTAAAGCCACCAAAACGCTAATGTTAAAAGAAAAACAGGGTTCCTGGCTATTTTTGTACGGATATGGGAAGGAGTTTATAGGCCGTGCTTTTCAGAATATGTTGACAGAGTTTAATATCAGCTATTACACGACCAATTCTATACATAAGGCTTCTTTAGCTGAAAGAGTTCAGCGCACCATAAAGGAACGCATGCACCGTTATTTTACACATAAAAACACATACAGATTTCTAGACATTCTGGAACCATTGGCATCATCCTACAACCGCTCACACCATCGCACGATTGGGGCAACACCTAACGAAGTTTTAGAAAGAGGTACGCTCCCGAGAAGAGATGGACCACCACCACCACCACCACCACACTCTGTGCGCTTCAAAATCAATGATTATGTAAGGCTGTCGCGTTCGGGAATAAATTCGCAAAGGGCTTTGAGCAAGGATGGACACGCGAGATTTTTAAAGTTAGGGCTGTGAGACCTAAAGGTGTGATAATGATGTATTACATTGAAGATTTGAATGGGGAAGAAATCTCAGGAGGCTTTTACCGCGAGGAATGCAGAAAGTCGCGTTTAATTTAGAAAAAAATGTGTTTAAAATTGAGAAAATTTTAGGAAGCAAAGGTTCAGGAAGGAGAAAAATGTACCTGGTGAAATGGCTAGGGTACCCAGAAAGCTTCAACACCTATATAAAAGCTGATGCAATAATGAAGCTTAAATAGTATGCAACATGGCTCCTAACCATTTCTACGTCACACTCCCCGTCCTCCTCGTCCCTGTCTGTACACCCTAACAACACGCTAGCCAACTTTGTAACAGAACTCCATGGGCACATTGAATTGGGTCGTGATTCGTATGAGGTGGGGATATGCGAAATTCAGCTGGACACCGTCTTTTTAAATATTGAACATGAAGAAACCGTTTTTACGATTCTTAGAGACATTGACGAGTGTGAAAAAGCTGGGGTAGCTATGGATGAAACTATGCGCATCGCTTGGACTAAGATTGCACGGTATTACAGTACAGAAGTAAGACTAGGGCCGGGTCAATATGGTTCGGCCGAGGATGTTGTGAGAGGCTTAAACGTAAGTTTAAGAAACTCAAACCTTACGAATGATTTAGTATATGAAATCGTAAACAACCCTGCACATACACTAATCCTAAAATCAAAGACTAACAGATGTCTTAAAGAACATAGAAAGTTCAAAATTCTAACCAACGGCCGATATAGCGCAGCCTTCCAAAGAGACACATTTCACGAGACACAGTATAACTTGTCCAGATTAATGTATCAATTGAAGATGGAGAAATTGGCTGAAAGGTCCCCAGACATGTGCTATATTTACAGTAATATAGTGGAGCACCAGTTTGTTGGGGATACCCAGGCACGCCTGCTGCGCATTGCTCACATCCCCAACCATAGAGGAAGGAGTTTGAGTATTACATATGACAGACCCCATTATGTGAATGTCGCAACTAATTTAATAACCAATATCACAATATATATAAGAACGATTGAGGGCGAAAACTTCCCATTCGGTAACGGGAGCTTAACAGTGAAGCTACACTTTCGACGCACTGAGTTATAATGGATAGAAAGCCTTTCACCGTCTATCGAGGGATGCGATACCAGCGCGGTAGTGGACTTGGATCCATTTTTTCATCCATACTACGTACGGCTGTTCCTTTGCTGAAGAGGGGTGCCAGATACCTTGGAAGGAAAGCGCTACAATCAGGCCTTAACACTGCAGAAGACATATTGGCCGGGGCTAAACCTAAAGAAGCCCTAAAAAAACATTTAAAGCGTACACGGAACGAAATCATCAAAGATGCAAAGAGAAAAATGCGTGGTGGCGGGAAGAGGAGGGCTCCCGGAAGAAGAAGAAGGGGTCACGTGGTATTAAACGTAAAAGGCTATCAAAAAGAAATGCTGTAAGCGAATGAAACCTATGGTTGACCACTTTTTTGACTGATATAAGCTAAGGATATTGATCTCATGAATCATAGTTTGTTTACCACTTGTCGAGAGAGGAGTCACTATTTCGCCATGGCACGCTTCATCCACCCATGTAGTTCACAATGCTTGTAAGTCGGAGCTGTCCTTTTTTGAGCTCCCGCCAACCCAAGTTTCTATTGAGCACAGTGACTTTATTACAATTAACCCTTTAAACACAATTAGTTCCCCGAGTGCACCTATAGAATTCGTGATACCCAGCTCAGGTCCTTACTTTTTTGATCCAAGCTGTGTGCACATGTACGCTAAGCTACGTATAGCCCATTCTGATGGAACGGCCTGCGATGACAAATATGCTGTATACCCTGAAACAAACTTTCTGCACGCCATATTCAACCAGTGTGACGTATATTTAAATCAGACCAACATATCGGCAGGCACGGGGTACTATCATCTACGAGCCTATTTGGAAAATGTCCTCAACTTTTCCAAAGAAGCGAAGGCTACCTTTTTAAGTGCGGAGGGATATTATCAAACTAAAGATGAAAATAGTATAAAGGACATATTTAAAAATTCTAAAAAGAAAATATACGAGTGTTTTGGACGGTTGCACACAGATTTCACTTTCCAGGAGAAGTTGCTTGTGAACGGGGTGGATATGAAAATAAAGCTCACCCGCACGAGTCCTGAGATCTGCTTAAATCTGGATGCGAATCAAGAAGAGAGTGCAAAGTCCGTTGTGGTTCACATTATGGACACATACCTCCGCGTACGGCGAGTGAAATTAAGTTCACCAAAACAACTAGAAATTGAGAAAAATTTACTAAACGCTACAGTGAAATATCCTATTAACAGAGTGCAGATCAAACTATATACGGTTCCTGCAGGGTTGGCATCGAAGCAGATAGAAAACATTGCCCTGGGAAGTCTTCCTAAAAGGATATTAATCGGCATGCAGGACCACGCTTCGGTGAATGGAAAATATAAAAAGAGTGCCTTTAAATTCGAGAATTTCGGACTTAAAAATATAACTCTATACGTTAATGGCACTGCTTTGGGTGGAACAATGGGTACGGACTATTCATCAGATGCTGTGTTACCTCTTTGTGCCAGAGCCTATAGTAATCTGACCCATATTGCAGGTGATTGTGATGAGCTTGGTAATGGGGTAACGCAGGAAGAATTCATTGATCAATTTAACCTTTATCCGTTTGACATTACACCTGACTTATCTGCTAGCGTAAATACCCATTTAACACCACAGCAGAGCGGTAACATCTCAGTGCGGCTGGAATTCGCCAAGCCTATAGACGCTCCTATTAGTGTACTAGTATATCTCGAATCGCAAGCCCTAATAGAAGTAGATAGATTTAGAAGCGTTATCACTGACTTTTAAAATGGATGCTAATACACTTCAGAAAGTAATGGAGCGAGTCACACGTTCCAAATTTATCGGCGTGTTTGCGAAGAATGAAACATTGAGTTTGCCAAGTACGCGAGAATGCGGTAGTCTTATTGTGAACACAGACATCATCGGTAATGAAGGGATTCACTGGATCGCTGTCTATTTTAAAAATAGACAGCGCCTGTACTATTTTGATTCACTCGGTACTCAACCCTGGAGTGACCCTATTATTGTAAAATTTCTCGCTCAGTTACATATTCCCGAAGTTGTATGGAACCCATTTCGTATGCAGGGATATTTTACTAATGTTTGCGGAATGTACTGTGTCTCATTTCTCATGCATATGTCAAATGATAAAGAATTTATAAATTTTTTAAATTTATTTGACCCGTGTCACACTCACCGAAACGATGAAATGGTATGTAGACAGATAAAAAACCGTTTCCAATTGTACGTACTCGTTGTATATTATAATGTTTTTGTTCGTATATTCGTTTATTGTACTGATTTCTTTCATTTAATAAATTTATGAAAATATATTGCGTCTTCTTATCCCAAAAAGATCGAAAAACACTTACATTATTTGACATTGTTGACTGATTAGTATATCATCCGTATTCCCTTCAAAAGAGTGTATAACTCGTGTCAAATCCTCATCGGACCTTAAAGGAAAACATATACAGACAGACAGACAGACAGATCCCCATTATGTGAAGATATCTTTGGTTCGAGGAGTGAACATTTCGATTTTAGCATAATGGGGAAATAACATTGATTGACATTTTTGACTAGTATCTGAAATACTACAGCTCTCCGTATATATATAAAATTCTAATTATGGACACTTACATTTCTATGGTAGTCCCTTGCGTCGGATTGTAAGGAGCGTCACTGCAAATATCTTCTACGGTTTGCGTCGAAAATAGTTCGCCACAATCAACAGCATTGAAAAGGCTAATTGTGGTTAATGCTGCAGTATCACGTTCTTCATACAAGTCTGGGGAGACGTACAGGTCCATGGTGGAGGATGTGTGACACTGCTGACTGATCAGTATATCATCCGTATCCCCTTCAAAAGATTGTATAACTCGTGTCAAATCCTCATCGGACCTTAAAGGAAAACATATACAGACAGACAGACAGATCCCCATTATATGAAGATATCTTTGGTTCGAGGAGTGAACATTTCGATTTTAGCATGATGGGGAAATAACATTGATTGACATTTTTGACTAGTATCTGAAATACTACAGCTCTCCGTATATATATATAAAATTCTAATTATGGACACTTACATTTCTATGGTAGTCCCTTGCGTCGGATTGTAAGGAGCGTCACTGCAAATATCTTCTACGGTTTGCGTCGAAAATAGTTCGCCACAATCAACAGCATTGAAAAGGCTAATTGTGGTTAATGCTGCAGTATCACGTTCTTCATACAAGTCTGGGGAGACGTACAGGTCCATGGTTGATTATTCACTGATGCGAAAATAGCTACTGTTACTCCCAACTGAAAATATCCCCTTTTATATGCACATTCACCAAGCTCCGCCCAAAAGACCAGATGTCCGTCGTGATTGGCTGCCGATGTAGCTGGGTGGAGCGTGTACCAATCCGCTATAACGAGACCGGACGAGTAACATATATATAAAATCGAATTATAGGCACTTACATTTCTATGGTAGTCCTTATATTATATCTTACAAATTATTAGTATTGTTTGAATTGTTAACTTATTTTATAATAAAGAAATTATATCCTAATTATATTTTAAAAAGAACATTCGGTTTCAACGTTAAGCTGTGGTCTAAGGCGGCGTGGCATGAATAAATACTAAAATAAAATTAAATGTTAAAAATCTTTATTCATACGTTATTAAAAGTTAAAAATCTTTATTAATAAAACAGGATAGAAGCATATGAAAGTCAAGGTAAACTATAGTTGCAAATTAGGTTATACGATGTTTTTCGGATATACTACTGCATCGGGTTAAATGGTCCTGTTATTTTAAATCACGTATTTGTTAATCATTATTGCTACATAGAAAAAATCGTGCATTACGGTTTTTCGGATATACTACTGCCTCGGGTAAAATGGTCCTGTTATTTTAAATCACGTATTTGTTAACTATTATTATTGCTACATAGAAAATCGTGCAGTTTTTTTCGATTATTATTTATTGAACAAAACTCTCGCTCTCTTTCTATATATATATATATATAGAAAGAGTGGTCTGGAAGGAAGTTTACCAATGATTAAATTCTCTTTGCGAGTGACCCGTTGCCCGCTTCGTTGCCCGAATTGTTCATTCTGACGAAGGTCAAGCTTTTCACTCCACCTTAGACCTACAGTTTAACGTGGATTCCGAACCACGACCCATCAGCAGCCCCGCGTCTTGACCACTAGGCCTCCTAGGGTACCCATTTATCTACCAACCACTTTCTTTATTGTGTGGAACAGCTGGGCTTTGCTGCGCGCCGGCTGCCGTCGGGTCTCGAACCCTGGGCCGATGGATTCGTAGTCCGCGACGCTAACCACTACACCACCGAGGCGGTATTTGTCATTACTTACTCGGACTATAGTGGATTTAATTATCCCAGAAGAGTTCCATGCACGGTCTGTGTGTAGCATATATATATATATATATATATATATATATATTGTGTGTACGTTTTTCCCTTGACCTTCGTCAGAATGAACAATTCGGGCTGAAGCTAACCAAAGGTTATCCAAAGGGTATATATATATATATATATATATATATATATATATATATTATTATTTCTACAATGAAACGGGGTCGGGCAGAAGAACGGGTGAGAGATCTCCCCCCAATATATATATATATATATATATATATATATATATATATCATTATATTTCTATATGACACCATAAAAAATAACGCGTAAATATTTGTAGAAATAATAAGAATGATAAAATTAATATCTGAAGTCAGTGGTGATTTCTGCTCGAATAGCTTGTAGAAAGATAATCTCTCGGCCCGAAAAAGGTCCCTAGAGACCTTTTTCGTTCGAATTCTCCGAAACCAACCTCGCTATAGTGGACTGTGTCTTGGGGAAATCCAACTTTCTTCGTTTCTTTTAATTTCGTTTTTTCATTTTTTCTTCGCAGGGAATGAGGCTGTATGTTTCGTTCATCTTCAAGTTTAATGAAGCTGGGTATTCCTTATAAAAATTCGTTTCTGTCTAACGAAATAGGGTAACTTTGTTAATTCTATTATTGCGTAAATCTTTCTAATGTGTTATTGAATAATAGAAGATATATATTGTGGTATTTTATATATATATATATATATATATATATATATATATCAGAAGATATTTAAAAGACTGATATAATTATAGTAAACTTTTGTCGAAATAGTTACCCATAAAATTAATTGTTTTCTATTATGGCGTTTTCGAAGGTAAACTATGTTATTTGCTTCGTTCATCTTCAAGGAGGCTCAAGTTAATGTTATATTTTGCATATAATCCACAATATACATCTATTGTAAAACACTATATACATCTATATTTCAATTAAGTGTGTAATTATTTAATTCATCTACCATATTGTGGTACACAATGCTTAATATATATATATATATATATATATATATTTCTATAATTCTGTTTTCTATGGTTGGTTGAATTATGGATAACTACGTTATTTGCTTCGTTCAACTTCAAGGAAGCTAAGTACTCAATGTTCCAAATATTAATATTACCATTATATACATCTATTGTAAAACACTATATACATCTATATTTCAATTAAGTGTGTAATTATTTAATTCATCTACCATATTGTGGTACACAATGCTTATTAGAATACATGGCGCTATCTGGAATACCTTGCGCTATCTGGCAACTCAGCCAGAATAGAGGATTATAAAAGATCGCGAATCTGGTGAAGAACCATTCCCCCCTCGGCTCCGGCCGAGTAAGGAGCTCTGCTCCTTCTATTTCATGCCCTTTGGTAAACCCCATAGTGGCCTCTTAGGTTAGGGAAACGAAAATAAATTGGGGAGAACTCCACTCTGTCCTTCAGGTGTCTCTCTCCCTCCTTCAGCTCTCTCTCTCTCTGCATGTATCTTCCTCCTTCAGGCGCCTCTCTCTCTCTCCTGCATGTTTGCCTCCAGCATGTGTACTCCTGCATGTGTACATCCAGCATGTGTACCTACTGCATGTGTACTCCTGCATGTGTACCTCCTGCATGTGTACTCCTGCATGTGCACCTATCCTCTCTCCTTCAGGCGTCTCTCCCTCCTACAGGCATCTCTCTCTTCTTCAGGCGTCTCTCCCTCCTACAGGCGTCTCTCCCTCCTACAGGCATCTCTCTCTTCTTCAGGCGTCTCTGGCTCAGCCAGCTGGCTGATTGATTCAGCCAACTGGCTGATTCTGGCTGATTAGGAGTCTATAAAACAACGCCAGCCCGGCTGGAAGTCTTAGTGTGCACTTGGCTCCTGCCAGGTGAACACCTCTCCTCCTTTCTCTCCTCCTCCTCCTTCTTTCTCTTGGGGGATAACGCCGCCTCCAAGTTTTCCCCCCACCCCCCTTTCCCCCACCCCCCTTTCCCCCACCCCCTTTGCAACATCCCCTTTGCAACATCCCCCCTTTGCAACATCCCCCTTTGCAACAACCCCACCCCCCTTTGCAACATTACATAATAACCTGCAACATTCCTGCACTCTCCCCTTTTGCGGCTATACTACTCAAACGCAGAGTGTCTAGGCATCTCGAAAACCCTGGACCTTGATTTTGGTTCTCTTCTTCTTCTGTCGGGGGGGAGGGTCGCTTTTGCGGCCATTCACCCTTGGCCCCTCCTTCTGCATAAAAAAAATGATGAAGCACAAGAACTCAAAATCCTGCACAAAAGATCGCCATTCCGAATAAATTCTTTTCATTTCTCAAGAAAGTACGAGTACATTCCGTTGTACCAGGTGTAACCCTTTTTCGGTCTTCCTTTCGTCGCTGGAGTTTCATACTTCCAAAATGCCCCTCGAGCGGTCCAAATAAATACATACAAATTGCGAGCAGAGACGTTATGGGGATGCATTCGAAAAATGGTTTAACCCTTCCACGCATATTGTATTTCGATGCATTATGGCGTAAAAAAAAAATACGCGTGCGCGAGGGTTAACATCTTTCAACCCAACCCCACCAGGCACGTAGTATATGACGTTAGCTACGCACTACCCCCGAAGAACTTTGCGCACGACGACTACAAAAATGTGTATAATCGTTGATGCGGAATATCTTGAAAAGTAGCGAATGTTTCACAAAATTCATTATAGTCCTCCCGAGAATAATTTATAGAAACAGTCTCCGTCGTATTAGACCGAACGAGGATATTGGATGTTTTCGTACAGCGAGTAAAAAGAAAGGCATTCATTAAATCTCAATAAAATGAAGTAAACTGATCGCCATTACTGCATTTAGAAGATGATACAGGAGAAACGTCTTACGAAATATAAATTGCATTTTACGAACTCTTAATTAGCACGTAATTATGAGATTTACACTCAGATCATTTGTATTCATATAAGTATGTCAGTTCGCAGCCTCAGTCTATAATAATGTTAATTATATATTGTTATACAGTATACGAACATGATGACTGAATATATATATACTACAATGTTATTAGAAATATCATAAAATTAACCTTTTCAGGGCTAATTATTATCTTTAAAGTGGATTTTACTTCCTTGTCCTTGAGTTATTAATAATAATAATAATATATTTTTCTTTAAAATTTCAAATTACTTTCAGTTAGCCTTTCTAATTGTTAGCCTTCTAAACAATCTAGGCCTATACGTTCATGAGTACTGTAATTTGTACTACCTCACAATTACTTTCAGAATTATACTATACTGTAAATTTCATTATTTTGAAAGTATTAAATATAATAACAGTACATCATTATTCATTAATATATACTTAATAATTAATATATATACAGTGTGTGTGTGTGTATATATATATATATAGTGTATATATATATATATATTATATATATATATATATATACACCATATATCGCGGCGTACAAGGCGACTGGGCATTAGGGTGGATCGATTTTACATTTTTTTCGATTTCCATATTCTAATAGAGACAAAAACTTGCGCATGCATGAGAAAATAGCTTCTGCAAAATCTTAGCTTAATAGGTAATCATCTTCTGCCCCGGCAGAGCGATGAAAATCATATTTTAGTAGTCAAAAACGTATTTTTAAACCCTAGCCTAGAGTCATAAAATTTTGCGTGTGTGTTATTTCATGCCTAAGCAACGATATAAATGCTATGGGAAATATATAAATGCATTATTTAAGACAAAGAGCCGATCTGAAAATATGTATAATATACATATTTTCAGATCGGCTCTTTGTCTTAAATAATGCATTTATATATTTCCCATAGCATTTATATCGTTGCTTAGGCATGAAATAACACACACGCAAAATTTTATGACTCTAGGCTAGGGTTTAAAAATACGTTTTTGACTACTAAAATATGATTTTCATCGCTCTGCCGGGGGCAGAAGATGATTACCTATTAAGCTAAGATTTTGCAGAGGCTATTTTCTCATGCATGCGCAAGTTTTTGTCTCTATTAGAATATGGAAATCGAAAAAAATGTAAAATCGATCCACCCTACTGGGCATATAAGACGACCCCCCAAATTTTCAAGTTAAAATGTAGGTTTTGTGCTATACTCGCCATATAAGACGACCCCCCTAATCGTGCACTTGATTCGGGGAACCAAATGAGCCAGTGGGGAATTACTGCGCCAATAGTCCAATAGCGGCTAATCTGACATTTGCATTTTATTGTCGTGATGCAATCATACCACATATTATTTAAGGGTTAGACAACTTTCATTACGCTGCACTTTTATTATTTTATTATAATAATGTGAATTAAGATGAGTTTCAATAGAAAATATTTGTGGCAGGAGTTACCGAGGCGGGGGTTAGCTACCGTACACACTCCATCAACCATCACCCACGTTAACAACTTACCGTACACCACAGGATTTAAGGTTCACATTTTATACCTAGTGTATAAGACAACCCCTAGTTTTGGGGGATTTTTTTTAAGCTTAAAATGTCGTCTTATACGTCAGCATATATGATATATATTTAAAATATTTCTTTATTAACATTACGTATAAAATTTTAAATTTCAAAATGTTGGAAAATATGTTTAAAAGTATTTGCTAATTTATAAATCATAAATTCTTTTTGAAAATACAGAATTTATTTCCACCAATTTCTTCATCGTGACTGATTATATAATTTTCATGACAGGTTTCATGACGGTATCTAAATAAAGGATTTTGAATCTCAAATTTTTTGTTTAATTACGAAATTTTTTTAAAGGATAATATAAAGAAAGGAACGAGCACGGAAATAAATTTGCTGAAAAAAAATACAATTTCTCAAAGGATAAAAAATTATCAATTAGTAATTTTGGGGTTCTTTTGATTTTTTTTTCTTTTATAACTTTTCCTCCACTGTACAGGTGGTTACAAAAGTTGGGATACACTGGGTCACACTTACTTCGTGGTACAGTGCATCCCCCGACATTTGGAATCGATTTTACATATAATGATTGTGTAACACTACATAGTCTCTGGGTATATACTGGGACTCTAAAAGAAACAAGCGAACACACACACACACACACACACACATTGTTTTCCCCGACTTGTGGCGTCAACTTTGAGATATTTGAATTTTAAAAAATGGCAAAATAGCTCACTCTACCTTATCTCGTACGATTAAAAACAACGAAGTAATGGGAAAAATCTCCGAAACTACATGAAGTACATTACCTCGAGAAAACAACCTAATAAGTTGGGTAAAATCAAAGAACACACACATACACACACACACATACATACATACATACACACATACACATGCATATAGAATTTGAGAAAATCGCAAAATATTTGTAGATGACCGTAAACTCTTTATATGTAGCTTATATGTACACCCTCTTTTCATACGCTTCCACAACATTAATTATAAATAATGTCATGCTTTGAATATGAGCAAAATGCACAATTATAAACACAAAATTCAAAACACGGACATCAAAAGGAAAAGTATAAAGTACAATTATCAAATTCAACATCTGAAAGTATGTCGTTATCGGGCGCGAATACGACGTGGGGGGAGCGCGGGGGCTTAACCCGAATGATATCTCGTATTCTAATAATTAATAATTTGTAATATTATTGTATAATATTATATAATATTGGGCTGGCAATATTTACATGACACCGTCATGACAAATCCTAAATCCCCGCGACCCCCCCACCCACACCTGTATCCGCGTCTGCTTATATTCCCTCTGCATTTACAAACTACAAACTTTGTTTCCTGATATATATATATATATATATATATAGATATATATATATATATATATATATATATATATATATATATATATATGCACTTGAAATATTTAGTGAGTTTTTGTTTTTAAACCTCAAAGATACCTACTGTATGGATCTACAAATCTACAGAAGCTAAGGCTAACAAAGACCCTAAGATCCACTCTAAGGTTAGCCCGAGAGAAAGGAAAGAGTAGGGGGTTAAGAGAAGAGAATAAGGGGTTAAGTAAGGAGCAACACCTATCACTCGTGGGTTAACATTCATTCAGAAAAAGAGAAAAAAAAAGACTCACCATCATCATCCGCCGGCCACTGCCGACAAGTCAGAAAAATAGTCGGAGAGAATAGGAGAGAGGTGAAAGATGAAAAGAAGTAAAATAAGAACGCTTACAAACCACGCAAACACAGTCTTAACTCACTGTCATACCATGCAAACTACAGACATGCAAGTAAAGAGAGTTACAGACATGCAAGTAAGGAGAGGATAAGAAAAAGAAAAAAGTAGGTAAAGTTAAACAAAAAGTGGGTTAGTTTACTCTACGAGCTACATCTACGTTCGTGTTAGTCTAATTTTTTTTTTATTAATTTTTTGCTGGCATGTAACAAGCTGGCATTATCGTCAACCGACTCATCCTCGACCACCACCACCAGAGCTCCTGTTGCTAATTGTTTTTTTTTATTTTAAACAATGTTAACATTTTTAAAATGCCTATCTAGAGTTATTCTAGACGGTTCTTAAACATATTAACGCTGGTAGAGTTCACGACGGGCGCGGGAAGATTATTCCATTTATCAATTACTTTAATCGTAAAGACGTTTTTAGCAATATTAGTAATGAAACGTCTGCCACGCAACTTAAATCCGTTATTACGAGTATTGCTATTATCGAAAGTGAACAGTTTGTCAAAATTTACGTTATCGATGTTATTAACGATTTTGAAAACTTCAATAAGCTCCCACCCTTAATCTCCTAGTTTCGAGTGAATGCAAGTCTAACTCTTTAATCTTATTTTCATAAGGTTTGTTGCGCAATGACGGAATTAGTTTCGTAGTACAACGCTGAACCCTTTCTAACCTATCGATATCCTCACGCAAATACGGGCACCAAAACTGAACGGCATATTCCAAATGAGGCCTGACTAGGGACTTGTAAAGGAGCAATATAATATCCTTCGATTTAAATTCGAAATTACGCGCTATGAAGCCTAACATCCTAAATTAGCTTTTACGCAAGACTTCAGGCACTGGTTCCTAACTTTTAAATCCTTAAATACGCGTACGCCTAAATCTACTTCCTCGTCAACGCTCGCTAACTCTCTATCATCCATTGTGTACGTGTAATTATTGTTACGAGAACCTATATGCAAAACTTTACATTTGTCTACGTTAAATTGCATCTGCCACTTATCCGTCCACTCCATAATCCTATTTACATCGTCTTGGAGCCTATTTCTATCGTCCTCGTGAACAACCTTACAGCCTATTCGTCAGGAATAATCCCCATGCGTGCTCATAATTCATGGGATAATTCCCTTCTATTGAAACCTATGACAGTAAAATATAGGTTAGAAATATTATGAAGTAGCTAATATACAGTATATTAAAAGATGGAATTATTTTCCAGTAAAATCGGTCATAACCTAACCTAACTTCAGACGAACCTACCGTATAACCTATATAATCCAACCTAACTTAACTTAAAACAATTGTAAAAGTGTATATATATATACAGGGCGTCCCAAAAAAATGTATACACACTTTAAATACTTATAAAGGCAGTGTTTATTAAAATACATTTCATTTTCAAAATGTAATAGAATCTACAGACATTATTTAATTGTTTTGTCAACGCCTGTTTTCAAACTGACGTCCGTTCTGGTCCAGGCACTGCTGATAACGCGAAGCAATGGAATCGCAAACATCACGAAACATTTCGTTTGGTATTTGTGTGCATTCTCGTTCAATGGCTGCTCTCAATTCAGCGACTGTTGCAGGTTTTATAGCGTAGACTTTGTCTTTTAAGTATCCCCATAAAAAAAGTCTAGTGGTGTGAGGTCTGGTGAACGCGGAGGGTATTCTACGAAACCCCTTCGTCCAATCCACATCCACATCGTGCCAAGTACCACTCGCAATACTCCACTCTTCGGTCCGGATCATCATCATCATCATCTTCATTAATAGCATGGACTAATCTTGGAATGTAACTTTTCCATTGACAGCGCTTCAAAATGCGTTGGACAGACGATTCTGAAATTCCTACCTCACGACTCGCTTGCCGCACAGATTTTCTTGGACTTTGGTGATACGTTTCCAGTACTCTTTCTTGCTTTGTGGGGCTTGTCGATGTCCGTGGTCTTCCGGAACGCTTCTTGTGGACATTCTGAACAGTTCCATCGGCTTCAAACTTATCTCTAATTCGAGTGATGGTAAGTCGCGTTGGTGGATCTGTTTGAAACTCCCTCCTAAACTGTCTTTGCACTTCAACTGCGTTTTCACACTTCCAGTAGCATTTTAGAATGAATTTCCTTTGTTCAAAGCTTAGTCTGACTGCCATTATTAATTCTAATGGGTTTAACTTGGAAAGAAAGAAACATCAATTGAGCTATCAGCTGTTAAAGTGTGTATACATTTTTTTGGGACGCCCTGTATATATATATATATATATTGGTAATTGTAAATATGCAGAAAGTGAGATGCAGTATGATTTTTTTTCCATATATGGTATTTTAATTAATTAATATTAAAAGTATAAAACATGACTCTTAAAAAATGTCGTATACGGAAGTCCGTTTGCTATGTAACAGATTTCCCAGTAAGGATAATCAGGTTTGACATACCTGCCTTACCCCATCGAGGAGTAATGGTATTACGTTGTACAAAGTAAGGGTCAAATGCTAAAACAGGAAAATTATAAATTTGGTAAAAAAAAAACAGTGAGTCACAAGGTTTTATTTTTCTTAAAACACTTAGTGACTGTCCTACTGAGAACACGTAAAATAACTAGCATACAGACACACACACACACACATGGGCGGTCAGAAGTTCCAAAGTCCTACATTATAGTGTACTCTAAAAAATTGTTCGCTGTATCTCCTTTAGAATGAAATGTAAACCAACGAACTAAATGTACTCCAAATACAAAATATCTAAAGAGTACATACACTATGTAGGACGAAGGTATACTGAGAGTAAAGCAAAAGACTTTCTTTAATCCCCCTGGAAGTGTACTTTTTGTAGTTTTCGTTTAATCTCAGAGGACTCCGCTTGGCAAGAACAGAACCGCTTCAACTAAGTACTTCCCATCTACTTTTTCACCCGACTATCTATCAATATACTCTCGAAATACTTTATTTGTTTGAAAAGAACATTTACACCTTTTTTTAACAGACACGAACGAAGGTTTTTAAGAGTGATTTTCTCAATAACAATATTTCTATACTTGAATTGGGCGCCTGGTGATTACGGTGGTGGACTTTGAGACTCTGGTTCACTCCGGCCTGTTGACTCCTAGGTTGAGTTGAGTTGGTGATTTACACTCTTACTGCTCAGGCTAAAGGTGACCCTTGGCCTTGGAGCACACTCATTCCCACATCCTGGAAAAATGAGCTTCCTAGCTGTTATCTTTATCTATACTCGAAATAATGACTCTTACTTGATAGATTTCTATACATTTTATTTTCTACAACTTTCCTTTGTAATTGTTTGTATATATATCTCTCGCTCTCTCTATATATAATATATATATATATATTATATATATAGAGAGAGAGAGGGAGAGAGGTAACATATTCTGCTCGATTTTTTAGTTCATTCAGAACAAAAATTAAATGACTTATAAGGACAAATTTGCTCGATTTTTTAGTTTATTCACAACAAAAATTAAATGACATAATGACAAATTAATCATCAATATAATTCCCTTCTTTTTCTATAACCTCCTCAGTCCTCCCACCTGTAGAAAAGTTTTTTATGCCACGTTCGAAGAAATCCTTTGGTTTCGAGTTAAAAAAAGCGATCACTTCGTTTTCGATAGTTTCCCTGGATTGCAACTTTTGTCCATCTAGGTGGTGTTGCAGACTTCAGAATAAATGGTAGTCTGAAGGTGCATGTCCGGAGAATAAGGTGGATGAGGCATTTTTTCTCAACCAAATGCCTCCAATTGGGCAGTGGTGATTCGAGCAGTGTGAGGGCGCGCGTTGTCCTTGTGGAATAGAACACCTATGCGATTAATTAATGCAGGACTTTTTTCTTGTAATGCAATCTTCAATCGTTGGAGTTGTTGGCAGTAGACTTCAGCTGTGATTGTTTGGTTATCTGGCAGAAGCTCAAAATGAATAATTCCTTGCATATCCCACCAAACGCATAGCAAAATTTTCTTTGGATGGGGTCCATTCCTTGGCTGAGGTTCAGGCTTTGTTTCACGGTTAAGACACTGATGTCGACGCTTAATATTGTTATAGAGGACCCATTTTTCATCCCCAGTAACGATCCGATTCAAAAACGGTGCCTGCAGTTGCCGAGAATGCGGTGATGTGCAACTATCGATTCGATGTTGAAGATTCGCTTGTGACAAATCATGCGGAACCCATTTTCCAACCTTCACTACTTTTCCTAACAGCTTCAAATGACGATGAATGGTCTATGGCTAACGCCGAGTTGCAGGCCAAGTTCTCTTATAGTTACCGTTGGGTTTTCCTCCACTGGTGCTTTCAGCAACTCTTTATCTAACTCATTCGGTCGTCCTGTTCGTTGATAATCTTTCAGACTGAAGTCTCCATTTCTGAACTTCTCAAACCATCTCCTACACATCCATTCGCTCACATCATTTCCATAAACTCTTTGAATGTCTCTTGCGGATTCACTAGCGTTAGTCTTAGATCCTTTATGGAACTCATCCAGCATCACATGTCGAATATGCTCTTTCGTGGGGTCCATGTTTTTTCAGTTACTGTAATATCGTAGGAGTGGCGTTGTAACTGTATGAAAAACACCAGAGAAAATATTCATTAGCCTAATCCTACACTTGTCTAAGTCAATCAGTATCATTCTGTATCGTGATAAAACCTGTGCGAACCTGTCGCCGCGTGTATTTTGCAACATTTCTAAAACTATTTCGCATTATCAGGTTATTCTATTATCTATCGTCCGTTTTGTAATCGAGCAGAATTTATGTTACAACCTGATAATGTTCACAGTTTGCCTTAAAATCTACTGTAATATATTTTATGCAACCCCCTTAATTTTGAAATATTCTAAGTTATGGGTGTACGCTTTCCCCTCGAAAAATGAAAAAGAAAAAAAGATTATAGAATCGAGGGGAGGAGGTAGAATCAATGCCAAAAAATTCCATAATTTTTAAAGAGGGAAGGGTCATAAAATATATCGAAAATTACTAAAACGTTATTTAAATAATTAATGACAACATTAAATATAATAAGAAAAAGTACTTTTTATGACGTTCACTGCAATGCACTGTTAAAAGCATTTCATAAATATATAAAACACAACTTTCATTCTAACAAATAAATAACCATAAACTATGTGACAACCAACCTCATTTTTAGTATAACTATGTGATTATGCGAAGATATAGCGCAAACCATGCGTGATGTTTCCGATCAGATATAAATAAATACTATTATCGTCAGTTGGAGTAATTAAGATCGCGCGGGGTAATTGAGACTATTCCGTTTTCCCTATATAACAGTGGTTCTTAACATTTTTTAGGTTGCGACCCAAATTCCGGTCGCGAGGTTAGCTCGGCGACCCTTGCCTTCGAACAGTTCACTCGTAATAGATAATAAAATAAATAATTAATGGTAAAGGGATAACATAAATAAATGATAAATGACAATTTAATGACCCAATCAAAATGGCTTGGTGATCCAATTTTGGGTCGCGACCCAGAGCTTAAGAACCACTGCTGTATAGTATTTTCTGTTCTGAACCATAGAAGTTAGGACCTAGGGAGTTTGCAGCTTACCCTGCGCTTCGAAAACATATTTTCTGACCTATATGAGTTCAGAACAAGAAATACTGGGACAAGCTGAACGGCTTCGAGGAGTCCCTCAGCACCAACACATCAAGATCACCTCTATACTAACGCTATGCCAGCGCCCGGAGCTCAGGGGAGGGTAACACCGTTTCCTGTAAGTGAAATGACACCGAAGTCGAAGTTTGACTCCGGATGTTGTTGGTAATAATAGTAATAATAACACAGGAGTTAGCGTGACAGTTTCTGACTCTCCTGATTGATATTAAAAAAAATCAGAGCTGGGCACTTCCGCAAACACTTCCGCAAACCGCAAATTCCGCAATTGCGGAAGTATGTTTTTCGTTTGCGGATTTGCGTTTGCGGCAAAGTCATCGCAAATTAGTGAATTTGCGTTTGCGGATTTGCGTTTGCGGAAGTGATTTCGAGTTTGCGGATTTGCGAT
The DNA here is from genome assembly GCA_023014485.1 of Bathynomus jamesi. NCBI lineage: Eukaryota > Metazoa > Arthropoda > Malacostraca > Isopoda > Cirolanidae > Bathynomus > Bathynomus jamesi. Next base: position 606,914 of record JAJOZX010000657.1, on the reverse strand, counting down.
TGCAAATCCGCAAACTCAAAATCACTTCCGCAAACGCAAATCCGCAAACGCAAATTCGCTAATTTGCGATGACTTTGCCGCAAACGCAAATCCGCAAACGAAAAACATACTTCCGCAATTGCGGAATTTGCGGTTTGCGGAAGTGTTTGCGGAAGTGCCCAGCTCTGAATTTATTATATCCACCAGTGGCGGATTTAGGGGGGGCCGAGTAGGCCATGGCCTACGGCCCCGCGCCTGTGAGGGCCCCGCGCCCTCACATATAATTATAATGTTGGATTCCACTATAAATAATACAATTGATTAATGATTAGTGATAATTATGGTATCACTCTCTTTGCTGGCGGGAGTTTAGTTCTATTCAGGCCGCTGTGGAGTGCACATGTGAGTGTGTTTAGTGGTAAGTAATGGTAAAAGTCGTATCTCGAAAAAGTCGCCAGTCAATAAATGGGGATGGGGGAGTTTTAGTCAGCTTTATAATAACATAAATAAGTTGAAAAATGTTAAATTAATGTAATTAATTTTTTATATGAAACGTACTTAGGCTAGGTTAGGTCAGTTTAGCTTAGATTTCATAATAAATACATTTTATACATATTTAAGGAAAAAGTCGCCACTGGTGGGGGCTGGCGACTTTTCCCATAAAGCGACTTTTTCACCCGAACAACTGTTTAGTGTCTGTATTTAATTAATTAATTAAACTGTATTAATTAATACTAAACCGAGGGTCAAGTGTAAATAGTTTGTTTTTTATGTTTTTATGTTTCAGGATAAGGCAGTGAGGCTGCACTGAGGCACAATGGAGAAATCAACAAGTCGTGATCGTGATCAAGGGAGGAAGTATAAAGCTGGCTCTGTTAAACGACAAGAAAAGGCAGACGTAAACCAAAGAGTAAAAAAACTACCAAAAATAACTCAATGGTTGACATATCCAACAGTATCTGAATCTGCAAAATCACAAACTCAAACTGAATCCGGTCAAACTGAATCTGAATCAGTAGAGACACCAATTACGCCTGAAACAACTGGAGAAGCCACAACTAGTACTGAACCTAGTGTAGTTAGCGCAATTGAACCTGAACACAGTGACAGTGAGGAGACACAAGAGGAAGTGAAAGTTATGAATACCGGTACTGAACAAGGATTTGAAACGGATCTTGGATTATGGCCTAAAATAATTACTGAAAATGTGTGTGACTATTGGTTGAAAAAGGGAAGCGCAGAATGTCGACACTGTGATGGTGACTTCAAAGAGTCAGCTGTGAAAGAGCTAAACAGAACCCGTCATTGTACAAAGACATTATTCACTCGAACTCATTCATTATCTGGCCAAGAAATTAATCTTAAATGGCTCTGTTACTCTAAAACAACTGGTAAAGTGTATTGTTTTGCTTGCAAGCTTATGTCAAAGGTGGAAAGCTCATTCACAACTGGCTTCAATGGTTAGAAGAACGCTAGGTATGTCATAGAATCTCACAGTAGGTCAGATCAGCACAGGAAAAGTATGGTCGAAATGATATATCGAAAGACTGCGGGTGCCCGTATTGACTCTAATCTAGTACAACAATATGAAAGTGAATGCGAGTACTGGCAAGCAGTATTGAGGAGGTGTGTAGATGTTTTAAAGCTACTTTGCGAACGCGGGCTAGCCATTCGAGGTAAAGATGAAGTAATTGGATCAGTACACAATGGAAACTATCTTGGGATTCTAGAGCTGCTGAGCACATACGACAGTTTCTTGGCAGCACATATCAAGAAACACGCAAACAAAGGTAGTGGTCATACTTCCTACTTGTCCCATGTCATTTCTGAGGAAGTCATTGGAATAATGGCAGAAAAGGTTATGTCCTCAATAACAGATGAAGTAAAAACAGCAAAGTACTTCTCAATTTCTGTTGACTCCACACCTGATATTTCACACATGGATCAACTTACTTTTACAATCCGCTATGTACTGCCTACTACAGGTCCAGTTGAAAGGTTTTTGCAGTTTATTCCCATGCTAAGCCACACTGGCAGAGATATTGCTACAACTGTTCTTGATTTTCTTAAAGAGAAGAACATTCCAGTTATCGACTGCCGAGGACAGTCCTATGACAATGCCAGCAACATGTCTGTTAAATATCTGGGGACCCAACAGATAATCAAGAATGAGTGTAGTGAAGCTGAGTACATACCATGTATGGCTCATTCCTTAAACTTGGTGGCTAAGTGTGCTGCAGAAAGCTGTCCTGCTGCAGTGTCATTGTTTGCTCTGGTACAAAATATGTACTCCTTTCTTGTTGCATCTACTTATCGTTGGAGGAGACACCGTGAGGTACTAGAGACTAATAAAGATAAGAAGTTGAAAGTTGATAAAATACTTTCAGACACTCGTTGGTCAGCACGAGCAGATGCTGTAGCTGCTCTCAGTAGAGCACACAAAGAAAACATCATTGTTCTGGAAGAGTTATTCTCAGATCAGAATCAGCCAGCTGAAACAAGAGCTGAAGCAAGTGGTCTTCTCAAAGGTTTGAAAAAACTTGAAACAGTGATTCTTCTTGAAGTTTGGGATACAGTATTGGAAAGGTTTCAGAGTAGCAGTATCCAGCTGCAAAAATCTGGGCTCTCCCTCAACACAGCTGTCACACTGCTAGAGTCTCTTTTACAATTTGCTAAAGACCTGAGATCCCAGTTCGATGACTTTGAAGCAAAAGCTATGGCTAAGTGTGATCCCTGTGATGTGACGAGTAATGATGCATACTACGCCGACACGCAGCGTATTAGGAAGCGCAAGCGTCACCACGATGAACTAGACTCCGCGGAGGATGTTATGCTGACAGGGAGAGACAAGTTTAGAGTGACTGCATTCTTGCCCATCATTGACAAGCTCTGTGCTGCCCTACAACAACGCATTGCTGCTTACAGCGACCTTCGAGAGAAATTTGGGTTTTTATCAGAAATCTCAAACAAAACGAACACTGAGCTTAAAGCATCTGCTGAAAAGCTTGTGTCTTCATATCCTAAGGACTTGGAGGCTGGATTGGAGTCGGAGCTTTTGCAGTTTGCACACCTTATGAAATCCATTCCAAGAGATTCACCTGAAAGTGCTCCTTCATCAGGTGGTGCAAAGGCTGCAAAAAGTCCTGAACTAGAAATGTATGAGATAATTCACAGACATGACATGGTAGAAACATTTGCTAATGTTGAAATTGTATTACGACTCTATCTCTGCATGTTTGTCACAAACTGCACTGGGGAGCGATCATTCTCCAAGATGAAACTAGTCAAGAATTATCTAAGAAACACCATGGGGCAGGACCGTTTGTCTTCACTCACCCTGTTGAGCATTGAGCATGAGAAATTAAGGGTGCTTGATTTTACTGATGTCATCAAACAGTTTGCAAGTAAGAAGGCTAGAAAAAAATCTTTTTGACTGAGAAATAGTTAAGTGTACCGTACAAATTGCCTGCAATAAACAAAACCCACTCATTGCATCATTTGCATGTCAGTCAAGTGGTATTCTCTTTAGTTAATGGTGTATTATTATAGTTATTTTTTGTTAATGGTGTATTATTATAGTTATTTTTTATTGTTAAGCTTCAAAAAAACAAATGTGTAATGTTCAACTATGAAATGGTCATTTGGCTAATTAATTATCAATAAATTGAATATTGTTTAAAAAGTAAATTTATTTTAACGCTTCGCTCGCCCATTGATTTGAGGACCCCGTAAGGTCACCACTGGGGGATGGGGGTGTAAATCTTCATTTCAGTTAATTAAGCTAGCTTTGCGTAGTTTGGGGCCCCGCACTCCAACCGGCCTAGGGCCCCGCGCACCTTAAATCCGCCACTGATATCCACGTTAATATCCTAAAACCTTTTGAACAATGAGTTTCCCATTAAACTGTAATTTCAGCTTCCCCGTGAGCCTGTATGTATCGATTTTCTGAAGGGAGGACATCCTTGCCACTGTTTTCCTTAAGAAATCGCCAGAATTGTTTATCATCATGACTCAGATTAGCTTCACAGGCTTCTGAATCACTTTCTTATACGTATATCATTTTTATGAAATGTAAAAGACTCTCTCTCGCATCCCCAACTACAAATGGGACGGTTAGTTAACGTTTTATTGACGTTTTACAAACGTTTTTAACGTTTACTTAAACGTCACATTCCTAGGTGGATCATATTTTGCAAAGATCGTTTTTTTTGGTCATAATGTACGAAGGAGAGACTGTACGTTCTACCACATCAAAGTAAAGAACGGACTTTGAGCCATGAATTTGCAACCTAACTTAACCTAATTCTCAAAATGCTTGTGGAAGAACTTCACCGGGTGTAAATGAGAGAGAGAGAGAGAGAAAGAGAGAGAGAGAGTCCCATAAAAAAACAAGGTCGAAAGAACGAACCCGTGCATGGGTCGGGGTAAAACAAAGGAAAAGAGCAAAAAACTCACACCAACTAACTTTCACCTTCTCGTCACTGTTTATACGCCAGAGATTTATAAATAACTTTATGAGAAGATTGCACCTCCACAATATTCTACCAACATAAAGAAGAGTTACGTCCCCGTAAAATCTTTTGGAAAATGGTGCATGGTTTGAATGGTTTGCGAATTTAGAGCATCAGAATAATATCACTTTAACCCCTTTGCCAGCATGGTATTACGTTTTGTACAAAGTAAGGGTCAAATGCTAAAACAGGAAAACTATAAATTTGGTAAAAAAAAAAAGTGAGTCACAGGGTTTTATTTTTCTTAAAACACTTAGTGACTGTCATACTGAGAACACGTGAAATAACACACACACACACACACACATATATATATATTAGAGGGGGGCCCCCAGCTTGATCTACGTGTGAAGAGAAACGAACGCACGAAACTACTACCAGGTGTACCACGCGTATGGCCACCTTTCGAAACCGCGACATTTTCACATTTTCATTCGTTGATAGTGACACTTAACTTAATCTAAATTCACAAGTTAACTTGGGAGTTAGCCTAATCCTCATTATATCCTGTTTTTCCATTTCTATATAGAGAGTATATAAAATTCCAAACAAAAACATTGAGTCATGTTTATCACAAAATCGAACTTGAGTTTTGAATGTGTAGAGATAGATAACAGATACGTTTCGATACGTTTTGCCATTATGATAAAAAACTGATAACAAATCAGTTAAAGAAAATCTAAACTGTTATTTACAGTTAAGTTACTGCGTGGATATTCTTCAGAAAAGATGTTTTTAGAAAGGCACATTAATACCGTTAGAATTTATTTCAATAGTGGTGCTCTTTCCATACTTGTGTGTAGAATTCTCTTTGCTCGCATATATATCTGGTAGTATCATAGTTTCGTGCGTTGATCTCTCTTTCTTCACACAAAGGTCAAGCCGGTATATATATATATATATATATTAATAATAATAATAATTACAAATCACTTTGACAGAAATCTGTGGATGGAGTCAGCACAAATTATGTTTGTCCATCGGTAGCAGAAACTTGTTTAATGTCTCGAAAATGTAGAGCAAATGATATTTAAACGCCAAAACCATTTTATAAATTTGTGACATAAAAATTAAGTTATTATTTTTAATTTGTTGCCTAATTAAAGTTAGCGTGACTGCGAACATTAATTCGACAGTGTTATAAGACGGTAAAGTTTGTGTAAACATCGTGTATATGACCCGTTAGATCAGCGAGGTTAAGCGACGTTAGGTCTGTTGTGTAAGTGGATGAATGACGATCAGATGATGTAGGGGCGCTTACGTTACGTCGTAGTTCGGATCCCACGTAAAGCTGTAGGTGGTTCCCTCCGTCACGTAACCTTTGCATTTACGAAAAAAGTAGAAAGAATTCCAAATTATTATTATTATTATTATTATTATTATTATTGTGTATCGAGGTCATGGGTAAAGTCTGTTAAGCGAACTTGTCATGGTTTTGCGCAATGGTACAAGTTCTTATTTCAAATCAAAGATTGTTGACGAGAAGTTCTCTCGTTCTTGTTCTTTTGTTCCGTCAAGTTCTCTCGACTTGATACGTGATAATGACCTCGATAACTGGCATGACATCCGCCGTTAACTCGTTAGAAGTCATTATTATCAAAGATAAATGAAAATATAAATACTGTACATGCTTTAAATCTTTTTCTTAGAAAATTGTCGATATAGGAAATATGTTGAAACAATTCGAGAATGTCGATGAAAAACGTGATGGTAAACGTCAACAAAATCGAGATGAGTAAGTCGAGTAATTTTAGTATTTCTTTGAGACAATCTTACGTATTAAAACCCTTTTTTCATATTTGATACGAGAAATAATGAAAAATCACCGCTAAATTCGCCCTTTATTATCAAACGAATTTCTAAAAAGTACGTTAAGTACACGTTTAAATTTCGAGTCAGTTTAACACCCACACACCCACACCTACACACACACACACACACACACACACACACATATATATATATATGAAATTAAAATTCCCGTTTAATACATATTTAAATTTTTGGATCAATGAAAGAAAGCCACCCCCAGCCTTCTTTAGTTAGCTTTATAAGGCTAACTAACGAAAATATAACGACCTAACCTAACCACTCGTCAAGGGTGTACAGTTGACCTAACGATTGGTTAGGTTAAGTCGTGATATTTTCGTTAGTTAGCCTTATAAAGCTAACTAAAGAAGGCTGGGGGTGGCTTTCTTTCATTGATCCAAAATTTTTTGAACCAATATTCACATGAGAGAAAACAATAATTTTTTCAAATGTGTATTTTTAGGATTTTAGGAAGACCTGTCACGAATCAATGCGTTGAAAGAGAGAGTTTTGAATACAACATGAATCACCCCAGAAGAGGAAAATGTCTCGTCTTTTACTTCAGCACTTTCCATCCCAGCGTAAAAGTAGGTAGTTCAGTATTTTTACGTAGAATTCCTTTCTTTCGTACAATTTATTCGTTTAAGAAATGACAATTAATGGGCCGCAAAGGGAGTGTCAGCGTATGTAATGCAATTTTGTTTAGAGGTATCGAGGTTATTTAGACCATGAGTGTACGATACCTCCCTCGTTTCTTCAATATAATTTTCTGAATCGTTAGATTTTACCGTCTGTCACTTCCAAAGGTGACATTTTCGAAACATCAAAATAAAGTACCCTAATTTAACCTCACTTAATCTAACTTAACTTAATCTAAAAGGTTTTAAGTTAAATTTCTATGATTCAAAGATTTGGTATGTCGGTCTTTTTATTAATTCAAGAAAATGTTTAATTTCTCGGTTCTTTTTCAGAAATTCGCTTTCGAGAGTCTTGTCTCTTATGAAACGCTTTTTGAACCAAAATAAAGGTTTTATGATAAATTAGAAAGGCCTGTTTACATATATCCATTTTTTATTTTTTTTTGCTTTACAAAAAAATGGGTTATTCCCATCTCTTAGAACGACATAATGTGAATTATATTCAATATCCTCATGGTATATGTTTTAAATTAATCTAGTTTAACCTGACCTGACAACCTAACTTAATTTAACTTGATTTAACTTAACCTAAACTAACGTAATTTAATACAATATTTAATTATATTAACTTCAAATAAGTGCCAAGAACACGGGCATTTATATTTTAGGTCGGGTGAAGCCAAACTTTAACAAATGAACCTTCTTTTATGACAGCTGGACACCCGTCCATGCGCGGAAGAGGATAAAAATAACATTAAAAGATCTTTTCGACATCTGGGGTTCGAAGTGGAAGAACATCACAATTTTCACCGAGATAATGTGCTTCAGACCATTCAAAAAGGTAAACGAGATTTTTATTTCCACACTTGGGCATTATCTCTGTTTTAATTTATTTTCAACAATAAAACCAAAGCGTGGGACAGTCCTTTCGGAAACTTAATTTTGTCCCATCATCAGTGGTTGAATATAATGTACAGTGAATGGTTCAATATACGAGAAGTATCAACAACATATTGTCTAATAAGTTAAAATGTAAAGCAAAATAATAGAAGAATATAGCTAAATTCAGAGCCAGATTAAGGAGTTTTGGGCCCCGGTACTGAAAATTCCCGCGCTCATTTATAATTGCATACCAGAAAGTTGTTTGCACGTGTGAATTTTGGTAAGTATGTTTGATTCAACAGTCGAGAACATATTCTCGCTAACTTTGACGCATTCCTTGTGAAATCTTTCCTTGAAGTGATCAATGGCGTGTGGTCGTGATGGGTAAACCACTGACTTGAGATGCTCCCAAAGGAAAATAATTCTAGTGGCATCAGATCAATAAAGTAAGATTCAATAAAGTAAAAATCCTATAGATACACACTTTTGCCACACCGTATATGTGTAGGAAGGAAGGGATAAAGGCGAGTGCCCGCAAAAATGTCCCCCCTATAAGAAGGAGAGCCATAATCAAGGTCTATGAGGCTCACAATGCCATTTATTTATATATATATATATGTATATATATATATATTTATATACACACACGGTATATTTGAAAAAGATTGTGTAGTGTGTAAAATGCATGTAGTAAAGAATAGAGGGAAAAGTGTGTGTTTGAGAGCATGCTGGACTGCTCTCAGGGTAGATGAGACAGGGAAAAAGATCAGCTAAAGAGGACATTAACAGTAGAAATGGGAGTTCCAGCACTCTGTCTCCTGCCTTATATCTCCCCGGAATACTTCCCTGGTCGATTGGTGTTTACAATCTCCTCCTTAAAGAGGAGGGGCGGCAAGCTTGACCTTCGTGAAGTGAGGAATCATTGCACGGAACATTTGAAAGGTTGAAAGGTGTGTATATATATGTAAATGAATGAACTCACACACACACACATATATATATATATATATATATATATATATATATATATATATATATATATATATATATATATATATAAGCTAAATTCCGGTTTGATCGGCCTTGTCGATATGGTATATAGGACTGCTGAACTAAATCATCACACAGGTCTTAAAGAAAAACTTGGAAATACTACGCAACTACATACGTACATGGTAGACATCATTGAAATCCTGTTTTTGTCTCATCTATCTCCGTCCCTCCTTTGCTCTCTGCAAATGGTTCCTTGATAATTAATTGATTGTAAAACCAAAGCTGAATTCTTCATAATACTTTTGATATAAATAATCTGATACTCCTGTCAATATACCTGCTGGCTGCGCTACTGGACCAACGCTATATAAATTTGCTTTCTGTTCTAATGAGGTTAAAAGAGTATTGGATAACGTTGATGTATGGATGATGAAGATCCTCTTCGTTTTATCCCCATTGTATTTAAACAAAAAATCAATTCTACTATTACATCAAAATTAAGTCTCCTCTGTCGATCTCTTTTTAGAAAGGTTTTTTTCCCTCGGATTAGAAAATTGCTAATGTTGTCCCTATTGCTAAGAGTGCGCCTTTTAGTTTTAGTAGTAATTATCGTCCTATTTCAGTTTTTTTTCAATCCTATCCAAAGTTGCCGAAAAATTAATATACGAGTCCTTGAATTGATTTTTGGAAAATAACATTCTTCCACAAAGGCAATATGCATATAGGAAGCGAATGGAAACTTGTGACGGGTTGCTTGATTTATCACAGCAGGTTCAACAATCCCTCGATAGTAGTTTTAAATCTAGAATAGTTCAGATTGACTTCAGTGGTGCCTTTGATCGAGTTAATCATCAAGCATCTCTTTAAACTCGAAAACACTGATATTGGTGGCTACTTTTTACGTTTGCTGAAGGATTATCTTTCTGGTAAGAAACAGAGACTGGTTATCGGTGGATCTTGCAGTAATAATAGTAGTATTATATCTGGGGCGCCTCATAGAAGTATACTGGGACCACTTCTCTTTCTTGTTTATACTGCTGACTCGCGTTTGAATCTTAAGAATACACTGATGAGATATGCTGACGACTCCATTGTGATATCTACTATCCCGAGTCTTTGTTACAGACCTGCGTCTAGCGAGTCTCTTACGAGTGATCTCAGATTTGTTAATATCATGGTGTAATCAATGGGGAATGAAACTAAATGCCAGCAAGACTGAATCCCTTATTATAAGTAGGTCTCGTACAATTCAACCTCCCTATCCTCCATTAAAACTGAATAACATAAATTTAGAAAACTGTGACTTTATAACTATTCTGGGTGCAACATTTGATGCCAAATTCACGTTTTCTGAGCATATCAAAAACATTTCATCCAATTCTTGCAAAAAAATTAGGTACAGTATAATTCGTAAAGCGTCTTCTATCCTTCATGTTAAACACATAATTTAACATGTTGTTGTTTTTCATCTGTTCTGGCCTTCTTGGAATATTGCTCCCCTGTTTGGGGATCTGCTGCTGATAATTATCACTGATAATTATCACTCGCAACCTTTGGACAAAATTGGTAGGAATGTCAAGTTTCTATTTCCTTCAAATGGGAATTATTATCTTGAACATAAAAGAAATATTTCTAGCTTGTCTATCCGACATAAAATATATTTTAATCATAATCTTTCTTTATCTTATTTATTGCCACCAAATCATGTTCCTAATACACTCTAAATAGAAGTAGACGTTTCGTTAGACGTTTCGTTGTCCCAATTTTGTGAATTTTGAAATATCTAAAGCATTAGACATTTCACATTAGTTAAACATTCCGTTAGAGTGGTTAGACATTTCAATAAGTTATTTGAAATGTCTAAATTGTCCCAATTTTTTAAATAATTGAAAAGACTAATCTGAAATGTCTAATGAATTGTCTAACAATGAAATGTCTAATGCATGAAAATTTGAGGAGTTTAAGTTTATATGAAAAGAATTACTTCGCACCATTATTACTCTTAATAACTTTTTACTTTCAATTTACATCCATTTCTTCTCGTAATTGACTATGTATCCTCATTACATAACTTCCTGTAGTTTACATTATCAAAGCCATTTATCAATTTTAAATACTCGAATTAGTTCTCCTATAAGTTGATGCTTTTCAGGCGAAAACATATTTAGTTGAGTTACTTTTTCCTCAAATATTTTACTTCTCAGCTCTGGATTCACTTTGGTTGTTGATTCGTTTTCTAACTTATCAGCGTCTTTTCTCAAGTATAGGTCTGTCTAACTTAGAGATAGAACCAAGGGTAAGCCTACTGTTTATCAAAAAGCTTAGTTTTAAGGTTAGGCTCAGGGTCACAGACTAGTTCTTAATCTTAAATGGCTTTACTAGCCAAGGCCTCTCCAAATAAATAAAATTAATAAATGCATGAAAGACACTTAAAAGACCTAAACCTACGTGAAATAAATTGATAAATTCACATATATAATATTTGTTTTCTCCTCTTTTCGAGATAGCCTATAAATACAACACCTAATAAACTGCGTCACAATTTCGAAATCTTTTTAACCACTGCGCATGCGTCTTGGCACAAGAAATAAAAAATTAACTTATTATACAAATAAAATAAGACGTTTAACTTCTACGCCTTTATATATTTGAAACATTGGATCACCTGAAGATCAGGGCCCCCAGCCTTCGTTAGTTAGCCTTATAAGGCTAACTAACGAAAATATCACGACTTAACCTAACCAATCGTTAGGTCAACTGTACACCCTTGACGATTGGTTAGGTTAAGTCGTGATATTTTCGTTAGTTAGCCTTATAAGGCTAACTAACGAAGGCTGGGGGCCCTGATCTTCAGGTGATCCACAATATCTACTGAACATTTCAAAATATCCATTATTCATTCCAGAAAGTTAAGTTCATTTTGAAATGATGAGCAGACGTTTCATGCATATAACCAAATGTCTAGTAGTACCATTTAGAGCAGTGGTGCACAAACCTTTTTGATGTGAGGGCCAAGCGAAGAAAATAACTAAATGTATTAACCTACTTACTTTCCATCTAAGTCATAAATTGGGTCACTTTTATATTCTAACTTTTTCATTGAATTGAAAAGACCCGTGGGGCCACTGAAAAGACCCGTGGGGGACACATTTGGCCCGCGGGCCAGGGTTTGTGCATCACTGCTTTAGAGTGTAGAAAAACTCGTGGTGGAGGAGTTTGGTCACATGAATTTTCTCTCGCGCAATCTTTCTCCAGTAAAACCCAATATCAGCAATCATCTCTGCCCAGAACTGTTAAATTATCGAACAATCTGACACTGATACTATTCACTACGGATATTAATCGGTTTAAACGAGGCTGTAATAGAATTTTAATTGATCAATAGCACTGACAAAATATGAAAAGGCTACATATTATCCTTTATTTAATAGGTCTTACACCGCATTCACTTCTATCCAGCTGTTCTTTCTTGTTTCCTTTGGGTGAGACAGTGAGACTTCGGAGCTATTGAAGAATAGGGACCCCAGCCTTCTTTAGTTAGCTTTATAAGGCTAACTAACGAAAATATCATGACCTAACCAAACCAATCGTCAAGGGCGTACAGTTAACCTAACGATTGGTTAGGTTAGGTCAGGTCGTGATATTTTCGTTAGTTAGCCTTATAAGCCTAACTAAAGAAGGCTGGGGTCCCTATTCTTCAATAGCTCCGAGACTTCTTGCGGAAGCTTGTATGCTAAATCAGCGAAGCCCATTCATATTCAATAATATAATATATACAGAGGGTTGACAAAGGTAAATAGACACTTTGGGTTTTTTTCATAGTTTTTAAATTGATAATAAAAGTTAATAAATAATAGCAAATATATTGCATCAATATATGTAGAATCGTATTGTTTTCCCCTTTGCATTATGTAAAGGTGACACACGTTCTGTCATTCTATTGATGAACTTTGCCATTTGTTCTTAAGGTCAATCATCGTGGTGTCTATTTACTCTTGTCAACCTTCTGTGTGTATATATATATATATATATATATATATATATATATATATATATATATATATATATATATATATCCTTTTTGATCCCCCAAATTATGTCACCCCCTTTACCCCAATTACCTATATAAGCCCATATAACGACGAGAGTAGGAACTTGAGCACAAAAGAAGAACTTTGTCTAATTCTTCTTTCGTGCTCAAATCCCTACTTTCGTCAAGTTGGGATAAAGGGGTTTACATAATTTGGGGGATCAAAAGGGATCTTTTATTATTATAAACAATCATTATAAACAATCCCATACCATATTATGAATAATTTTAGTTAACATTGTATGATTAGTGGGTTTCTCAATTATATATATATATATATATAATTGTTTAATTGTTTATTCTGACGAAGGTCAAGCTTTTCACTCCACCTTAGACCTATAGTTTAACATGGAATCCGAACCACGCCCCACCAGCAGCCCAGCGTCTTAACCACTAGGCCACCCAGGTACCCATTTATCTACCAACCACTTTCTTTATTATGTGGAAAGATGAACAGCTGGGTTTTGCTGCGTCACCAGGTCTCGAACCTGGGGCCGATGGATTCGTAGTCAGTGACGCTAACCACCACACCACCGAGGCGCATATATATATATATATATATATATATATACAGGGCCGGATCTAGAAGTTGCGAGGCCCTAGGCAGATCTAGAAATTGCGAGGCCCTAGGCCTATATATATGAAAATATGGACTTAATTATCGGTACTATACCAGCAATATTAGAATCCCGCATTGACAGAACTATGCCAGCACTTAAAAATTAAACCAAACCCAAAATAATCACGCATGAAAATTGTATAAGAAATATAAATAAACCATACAAATAAGTATAAATTATAATATGAATCAAGATTTGTATCGAAAATATAAGACAATGATTTCTAAGATTTATATAATATTATAGGTAATGACTTTCCATAGTATACAAACGTTTTTCATATGTGATGTATAAGAGATGTTGACATTTCATTTTTTATAATAGTGAACGATCGACTTATCAGGCTAAATATTAATGCTTTAATATTTGGTTCAGATGCTCCTTGAATATTACAGCAATGCTTTTCTACTTTTCTTCGAGCTAAACTCTTCAATTAATTGAGAATAATCTAATGAATTTGTTATATCGTTTTCTATTGATAACATAGCTAATGATTGCAATCTCGCTTGAGACATGGTGGAACGCAAATACAGTATGTTTTAATAAGTTTGAGACGCGAGAAACTTCTTTCAGCCGAAGCAACAGTAACTGGGATGGTTAATACTATTCGAAGCGCAACATAAACATTAGGATAAATCTCACTTAGTTGTTTTTGCACTATATAAACAAGGGCATTTCCGAGATCTGTTTTCTCAGGTATAAACCTGCAAAGTACTTTAAGTTCTTCATAGAGTTCTAAATCATTAATATCACTTGAACAGAACGCGCAAAACGGCTTGAGCGAGGCCCCCTTTGGAGCGAGGCCCGAGGCGATCGCCTAGTTCGCCTATAGCTAAATCCGGGCCTGTATATATATATAGTTTATTCAAAACTTCCCCTGTTTTTACATTTTTGCGCGATAAATGCACTAACAATATTTTCCAAATCCAAACTGGCAAACGTCTCTTTCCACTGCCATTTATTCATGGACTGAGTGAAGGCTTGTCAGACCACACGACTGAATATCAAAGTGCTTCGATATTTGGCGTAAAAGAAAGAGTCAATGAAAGGCAGATGAAGTAAAGTTTGAAAGGCTGAATTTGAATGAGGTGGCAGTTGATTATATAGAAGAGTACATATAGAGCAAGGTTTAGGGTGAAGTGGATAATAAAGAAATGAAGGCATACAGAATGTGTGGAATATTTAGAACAGGGGTTCCCAACCGTTTTTTGGCTGCGTACCCCTCGATGGCTTCGGCAAATACCCCGTACCACCCCCCTACTCAAAACTGTTCAAAAGACGGTGTAGCCGTTACACCGTCTTTTGAGAATACTATGTGAAAGTTAGTTCCAAAGTAGGATGCCGCGTACGCCCATTTGGGAACTCCTGATTTAGAATATCTCAGTGGAAACAGCATCTGATGTCTACCTGTAGATGCGTACGGTATGGAGGGGTGGGCTATGCCGTGACTAATGTCGTAAAACCGATTCTCGTCGATCAGCGAAGTCAAGAGATTGAGTCCAGAGAGTGGTTGCATTTGATCAGTGTATTTAATTAAGAGACATTGGTTCTGGAGAGTAGTTGGATAGGGAGGGGACCGTCCTCTTCGTCCAAATTATATAGCGACCCGTGGTTCGGATCTTACGTAAAGCTGTAGGTCCTCTCAATTACCCTCACCCCCATCATTACATTACGGTATGGAAAGAAGAACAAGATGATTGCACAGTGGAATGAATGCAGTTAAAATAACATCTCGGAAAAATATTACACGCGCGGTGATGAAAGAATTAGAATTTGTACAAAGAATGCAGTAAGAATATTAAACGAATATTGAAAAGAAGTAGAAAAGAAAGTAAATAAAGACTTACGAAAGAAGATGAATGGGCAGTATGTGGAGAACAGAAAGTTATTCTGGAAAGAAGTAAGAAAGTTCAGATAAAGTGGATCTGGTGGAATGAGCGGTAATATGAAATAAAGATTTAAGGAGTACTTTACTGAGGCGAGAGATGAGGCAGACGAACAGAAATAAATGTGAATGGTGCTGGTGACTTATGTATACATATACTCGTATAAAAGCATACCAGAGAGTGTCAAACATCAAAATAGAGGGAGTTGAACGAGCGCCTTAATTTTAACAAATATTATTTAGTAAATTAAAAGAATATAATAAAAACTTTTGCGCACCTGTGCGCTCATACGTAAAATTTCAAGTGTCACGTGACATTCAAGTCAATGTCTCCTGTGAGGGCTCGTCAAAGATTCATTATTATATTGTGTGAACCCAAATTACGTACCGAAGAAGCGTTTCTTTGTAGACATATAATGCCTTCTTGTGCTGTTTCAGCGTGTAAAAATACGCCAAATAATGTACATGAAAAACAATAAAACGGTTTCCTTTAAGTGACAAAAAAGGAGCAATTGTATGGTTTGGGAAGTGTAAGAGGAAAGAGCGTAGAAAAATAATACCGACCAAATCATTACATTACATTACATTTCATTTCATTTGGAAACATGAAGCCACTGGGGCCTATCGAGGTTATCCAAGTCACGAACTAATAATGTTGTACGAGGACTCCCTGTACTCTATTCTGAAAAATTATGATGTTAAACACAATTCTTAATGATTCCAAAATGTAATTTACAATAAACAAAATACTAAATTTTGTGCACATTTCTGTTTATGAATTAAGTCGAATTTAGCCGGTTACTTCTCAGAATATTTCTTCCAATTCATAATATTACGAAATATTAGAGATTTCAATACTAGATTTCGCAACCGAAAAAATGTTTTAAATTAAGATGCATACTGAATTAAGGAATTACAAATTGTGGAGAGATTACTGTATGTTATTAAACACAACCCAAACTCATACTTAATATGTTCTGAACATTTTAAAGAATCGGATTTTGAACGCGATTTAAAAAGTTAATTACTTAATTTACTTTTACGTAGGCCATTATTTGATGGGGCAATTCTGTCACTTAAATTGCTATCAATAAGGCTAGGATCTAACTTCTAAGGCTAAAATAAACCCAAACCACCGCCTAAACCAAGGTAAGGGGCAAGGGCAGGTAGGTTACCCCTACGGCGCATCTGTGGGCCTACTAAAACATTACATTTCGTAAAAATTAGGTTACTTGGGCCTATCGAAGTTCTCCAAGTCAGATAAAGTATTTAAATCTATATTTTATGATCATATTTTCGAAACTATAATTTCAAATCAGCTAATTATCCTACTAAGCCTATAGGCCTACTATACTATTTCCTGGTAGGCCCTCTTTTTAATTGCTGATTCTTGAGCTCATACAGTAATGCAAATTCGGCCGCCTAAGTAGTGTACCTAGACTAAGGCTAGTGTAGTATGTTGCCTAAGGATTTTTTTAAGAGTTCATATTAATAGTGAATCTATCTTTGGAAGTTTAGTATAATTATAATAAATTTTATGCTAATTTATTGCAAATTCATTGAGTTACTAAGTTTATTATCGTTAATTACTTATGAAACCCACACACTGTGTAGACAACAAATGTCACTCCCATAATCAGCTGTGTATATTTGGTACAGAAAATGGGCTGAGCCTAACCAGCTCAAAATTAAAATTTCTAAGTCGGACCAACTGAGTTATATCATCTGTGATCTAACTGGCGGAGACACGTCTCAGTAGAAGCATGGAGCACGGTGATGAAAAATGTTCTGCGCATGTGCATCACCTTTCACCACGCACTAGCTGGCGGCGAAACGACTGCCTCTTTGTCTCCTCGCAGTAGATGGAGCGCGCGCGTCGAGCCCCGGTTTCATTATCACTTCTTGGTAATAATTCACCACAATTAGTATCATAATTTTAAAAACTAAGGTACTTTCCTGTTATCCCGGACCCCAGACTTTTTTCCAGTTGCCAGACTTCAATTTTGACAGAATATTTTCGTTAAAACTAACGAAAATATCACGACTTAACCTAACCTTACCAACTAATTAGGTTAATTGAATGCCCGGTTAGGTAAACTGTACGCCCTTGATAATTATAATTGGTTAGGTTAAGTCGTGATATTTTCGTTAGTTTTAACGAAATTATTCTGTCAAAATTGAAGTCTGGCACCTGTACACAAACACTACCATCCAATTAAAAAATTTCCATTGCATTTAGTAACTGAACACCAATACCCGTCAGTATCCATCCAATTCAAAACAATCAACGAAAAAAAATGCCTGTCTAACTCGGAAGCGTGTGTTTGATTAAGTCTAACGTATGGGAGGCCGAAACACGAAATAGATTTTATATGATTTTATTCACTTATACTTTTGAAACATGGTGATTAAAGGTGGGGCGAATTAAGATGAATATAACACTGAAAGAGAGGTTAAGTCGGCCTAAGTCGACTATAATTAACGGAATTTACATTAAAAAGCATTATGACACAATACGTCTTGCCATCACAACTTTCAGCAAAATTCTCCATGAAAATCAGGCGTAGGGTTGCCAACTGTAAATTTTAAAACTAACAACTCTCTGGGCATACTAACTGTGATTTTAAAACTAAGTTAATATAAAAAATTTTTAATTAATAATCACGTCAAATTGCATTAATTAATAATCACATTAATTCCATTTCTTACATATGTCAAAAATATTATGCAATAATTTTTATCATTTCTACGATATGATTAGACCATGTCGCAAAACTGATACCAGGTACATCAGTGAAGTCAAGCGACAATAGGCCTGAGTAATAATTGGATGGGTGGATGTCCGTCCTTCGCGTTCAGATGATGTAGCGACCCGTGGTTCTGACTTAACGTTAAACTGTAGCGACCCGTGGTTCTGACAACGTTAAACTGTAGCGACCCGTGGTTCTGACTTAACGTTAAACTGTAGCTCCCCTCTGTCATACGTACTATCCACATGGTTGTTGTTGTTGGTTAGCCGATCAGCCCACCCTGATCAAGCAAGCCGGCGGCACGCAGGTAACCGATCGCCCTCTCCGGAGTGGACCAGAGGTTCAGCGCACTAGTGATGTTGTGTTGTATTCTATGTTGTGCTAGAGCGGTACAGTTTGTTATAATGTGTTCAATTGTTTGTGGTGTGTCCTGGCAGAGGTGGCAGGTGTCGTCTGTGGAGTTGTCTAGTCTGTGTTTATATGTCTGTAAGTTGGGGTAATGTCCACATCGGAATCGTACGAAGTTAACTCGATCCGATCTGCTCAGGCTGGTCTCTGACCTGTCAGTGGGTGGCGGCTTTGCACCTAGGACCGCATTCGGACCGAGTCATGTCATTGCTTTGTGGGTTAGGTGTGTGTGTGTGTGTGTGTGTGTGTGTGTGTGTGTTTTCTGTACTGTGTGGCGTGGTATAGAATGGAGTATTTGGTTATAATGTTTCTCTGGTGTTACTACCTTAATGGTGCGAAGTGTTGGTGCATGATTGTACATGTAATGGCAAGGGTGTTGTGGGTTAGTTGTCGCTGCTGCCATGAATTGTGTTCCCCTCATGTCTAAATGTTCCCTAACTTTCAGTGTTTTTGTTTGTGTGTGCAGGTGTTCTATTGGTGTTGCTTGAGTGCATCCTGTAATGATACGAAGTGCGTTGTTTTTTATTGTCTGTAAGTTTGTGTGTGTTTTAGATAATGGGTGCCCAGCATGGGCTAGCATAGTCCATAACTGAGAGAATATATT
Source organism: Bathynomus jamesi (assembly GCA_023014485.1). Lineage (NCBI taxonomy): Eukaryota > Metazoa > Arthropoda > Malacostraca > Isopoda > Cirolanidae > Bathynomus > Bathynomus jamesi. The sequence goes on along the minus strand of JAJOZX010000657.1, from coordinate 587,745 downwards.
GTTTGTATATGAGTGATGTTGTTTCCCGCTGGTGTCCAAAGTTTGTGCCTGTTAGTACCCTAAGCGTGTTAAGTCTTGACGTACATTTGCTTTTAATGTCCTGAATGTGGTTTGTAAAAGATAATGTGTTGTATGTGACCCCAAGTATTTTGGTCCTGTGAGTGTGTGGAATGTTGGTGTTGTTTAGTGTAAGCTGTGGAGTTATCTGATGTTCTTTTGTGTTGCTTATTAGCAAGGTGATGGTTGATTTTGTGGGCGCTACTTTGAGTCTATTGTGTGTGAACCAGTCTTGTATACTGTTTATGTATGTTTGTAGTTTATTTGTAGCGGTGTCGATGTTGTTGTGGGTGGATGTTAGAGTGATATCATCTGCATATGATGATAAGGTAAGCTTGTTATCTATGGGTGTTGGAATGTCATGCATGTATAAGTTGAACAGTGTTGGTGAGAGAATAGAGCCTTGAGGGACCCGTTCGGAAAAAACTTGTTTTTGGATGACTTGCCATTAAATGTGACATGTGAGTATCTTCCTAAAAGATAGTTGCTTAGCCACCTTTTGGTGTTATTGTGCATGTTTGTGTTGAGTATTTTGTTTATGAGAGGGAAGCGTGGGATAGTATCAAATACTTTACTAATGTCTATTGTTGCTAATAGGTACGTTGAGCTGGTCGTCTGGAGTTGATGCCATCCATGATGTGCTGCGTGAGGTCAGTGAGTAATGTCGTGGTTGAGTGGTGAGGTCTAATCCATGTTGAGTAGGCAATAGTGGTATGTGTGGGTTGGTGATTTGTATGATTAGTCTTTCTGTTACTTTGGAAGGTGTGCATAGTAAAGTAATGGGTCTATAGGAAGATGGTTCTGTTGGATTTTTGTTTGGTTTGAGTAGTGTAATAATTTTACCTTGTTTCCATATGTTAGGAATAATACAGTGTTGGTATGAATATGTGCTGATGTTTGTGAGAGTTAGTATTCCTTGTGGGTCCAAGTGTTTAAGGTGTATATTAGATATGTTGTCTGGTCCAGTAGCCTTCGAATTCTTAATGTTTTTGATGATCTTTGTAGTCTGGTCTGTATTGAAGGGTGTAATGGTCGTGTCCAGTCTGTAGGTTTTTTATCCACATGATTGAGCAAGGAGGCGAACTAATACAATTAACCAATTAACCAACGGTGAATATATACAGTATATACTGTGTGTATATATATATACAGCCATCCCCCGTTTAACGACCGGGTTCCGTTCCGACAACCAGGTCGGTAAACGAAATGGTCGGTAAACGAAAGCCTTGTTTTACGGCTTTGGTGCTTCTTCTCTTTCTTCTTTTCTTTCTTCTTCCTCCAAATGCTGTTGTTCTTCCAACTCTATCAGCTCTTCGTTTGTCAGCTCTCCCTCTTGGTATTCCACTAAGTTTTCCACATCTTCCACTTCTATTTCTAAATTGAGGGTATTGGCGAGTAACACTATTTTTCTATTAATTTCATCGACATTTTCAAACTTATCGAAGCCTTCGAAATTACCCACAGATCGTTTTAGGCACTTCTTCCAAATGCCTTTCATACACTTCGCAGTAACATCCTCCCAAGCAGTTGCAATGTTTTTTATACAATGCAAAACATTGTATGATTTCCAAAAATCGGTACGATTGTCGCGGTCGTATCCGCGGGTGGTCGATAAACGAGTAGGTCGTTAACCGGGGGCTGGCTGTATATATATTATTTAAACTTGTGCAAGAATTTTGCCACTTTCGGTGGTGTCGTGGTTAGCATCGCTGACTACGAATCTACCGGCCCGGAGTTCGACTCCGGGCGAAAACAGTCGACGCGCAGCTTATCCGGCTTTTCATCGTTCCAGAAAAAAAATAAGTTGGTAGGTAAATGGGTACCCTGGGTGGCTTAGTGGTTAAGACACTGGACTGCTGATCGGGAGTTCGTGAGATCGAGTCCAAGAAGAACTTTAGAATTTCTGCCCACCACGGGTGGGTCGTGTTTCGGATTCCACGTTAAACTGTAGGTCCAAGGTGGAGCAACAAGTTTGACCTTTGTCAGAATGAACAATTCGGGCAGAAGGAAAACCAAGGTTAACCAAGGCGTGTTTTAACCGCAGAGTTTGAATAAAAAATCCCTCCCCCCCAACTCCGACACACACGCACCGCCTCCCCCAAAAAATAACAAGTTTCGCTTTTACAGATTATTCATGGACTCGATAAATATTTGTTCTCGACGAAAAGTGCATGTAGAATATTGGCGTCAATTTTTAATCTTCAAAAAATTCACGGCGTCAATAGCCATAAAACAATAAATTCAGAATGGTTGATTTATCATCTGTGTTTTCTCTATTTTTGGGGGAGAGGGGGGTAAAAAGAGGTGTGTGTGCAGTGTTCAAATACTCGTGTGCGTGTGTGTGTGTATATATATATATATTTTTTTTTTTTTTTTTCAAAGTATGACCGCTCATGGCCACCAAAAGAAAGGTGGATAGCAGAGCGAACACAGGACGAAAACTATGAAACAGCTAGCGGAAATGAACAATAGACGGAAAAAAAAAAAAGATACAGAAAAATCATAGCGGAGTCACAGCCGGTAAAGAAGTCGGGAACGAAAGAGGAAGGAGAACAACCCGGTTACCGAAAAGAGAGAATAGCGCCGAGCCTATTACAAGGCCCGACGCTCATCAAAAAGGGAAAATACTCTGCGCGCAGCGCAGAGTAAAGCGGACACTCCACCAGGAGGTGGACAACTGTAAGTGGGACGTTACAATTGGGACATCGGGGCACCCGATCCCCGGCCATCAAATAGCCATGGGTCAGGTGGGTGTGGCCAATACGGAGGCGGGCCAGAGCCACCTCCTTATGGCGCGACCGATGGAAGGAAGAGGCCCAACATCCCAATTTGGGTTTAATCTTGCAGAGTTTGTTATTGTAGCGCCATCCCAGCGACTCTGCCACCGGGAGCGCAAAAACCTACGAAGCCAGGGATATAATCGGAAAAGGGGAGGGACACGGGTGAAACCTGTAGTCGGCACGCGGAACGGGCAGCTCGATCGGCAGCCTCATTTCCAGCCACGTTAACATGTGCAGGGACCCAGCAAAATACCACCTCCTTGCCACCAAAAGTGACAAGGATATGGCACAGTAGCTGGATACGTCGGACCAGTGGGTGGACAGGGTCGAAACACTCCAGCCATCCAGAGCACTGCGGGAATCCGGATGCTCCCGCACCACCTCCAGAGCGCTCAGAATGGCATAGAGCTCCGCCGTGAAAACGGAAGCCTCATCAGGGAGGCGGGTACATCGGGGAGCAAGGGCAGACGACTGGGGAACAGCCGCAGCCCCAACGCCCCCCGACGACCTCGAGCCATCTGTGAAGACCGCAACACATGCAGAGTGACACGCTGTATGCTGAAGGAACAGAGACCGAAGCAAGGCAGAGTCAGAATCGGCCCTGCGAACGGGGCGCAACGCCCTACAGCACGCAACAGGGGTGCTCTCCCAAGGTGCAACACCCTTGAAAGAGACCGGTATACGGATGGAGGAGTGCCCATACCATCGAGGAGGGAGGTCACCGTGTCGGTGAAATACCAACCCCCATCCCGGCAGAACGCCCTCTCCACCACCTGGAACAGAGGAGAGTTGGGAAGACGGAGGATCCGGAGATAGTGCTTGGCAATGAGGAACGACCTCCGATCCTCCAAGGGAGGGATGTCGCACTCAACCTGCAGACTATCAACCGGAGAGGAGCGGAAGGCGCCAGATGACATGCGCAGTCCTCTAGAGAGGACCGGATCCAGTATCCGAAGGGCCGTACGGAGGCGGAGCCATACACCACACTCCCATCTAATTTTGATGTACCAGGGACACGTACAAACGGAGGAGTGTCCGCCTATCCGCGCCCCATGTAGTATGAGACAATGTCCCAGCAAATCCAGGGTACGTCTTGCGGTCTCGCGCAGCCGCGAAGGTGGGGAACCCAGCTCAAACGGTTCGAAACCATACCCAGAAACGCACTGATGGAACGAGGGCCAGAGGCTGACCCCCGAGTGTAAGATTAAAGGCCGGGACGGCGCCGGATCCCCGTCTCCTCGACGGAAGGAAGGCCACACACGAAGTCTTCGGGGAAGACAGCGTAAGGCCCACCGACGACGCCCAACGTTCAACCCGATTGACCGCGAGTTGGACTTGCCTCTCCACGAGGGGGGACTCGTCCCCGCGGCATAGACAGCCAGATCGTCGGCGTAGATGGAACAACGCACCGAGGGCGGAGGGCCCCGGTAGCGCAGACATGACCAGATTGAAGCAGGAGACGCTCAGACACACCCCTGAGGCACCCCTCCTCCTGAACATACAGGTCAGATAGGGCCGCCCCATTACGGACGCGGAAAGTGCGACGGCAGAGGAAGTTACGAATAAACGTGGGCAAAAAGCCCACAAACCAAGAGACTTCAAACGGTCCATGACAACTCCCCGACGGGTCGTGTCATAGGCCTTTTGGACGTCGAAAAAGACGGCCAGAACAAGATTCCGGCGGGAAAAGGCCTCCTGTACATCATGACCAAGGAGGAGAAGGGGGTCCAGAGTACCCCGAAACGACGAAAGCCATACTGGGTCGGGGGGTATAACCCAAGCGACTCCAGTGTAAAGAAAGTCGGACGGCCACCATTTTTCAAGGAGCTTGCATAAGCAGCTCGTCAAGGCAATAGGCCGATAGCCCGCCACCTCCGCCGGATCCTTCCCCGGTTAGGTATCGGGACCACAATCGCCTCCTCCAACGGGAAGGGAACGACCCCTCAACCCACATCCGGTTGAAAAGATCCAGCAAGAAGTGTAGGGCCATCGGGTGCAGATTCCAAAAAGTCATACGGAATGTCATCAGGGCCAGGGGCGGAAGAACGACGGGTTGCCAAGGCAGCCCGAAGTTCCCGCATCGTAAAGAGACGGTTATAGGGCTCGTTCCCAGGTGGCGGGAACGTAACATCCGATAAAGGACGATCCGCAGCTGAAGGCGAACGGGAAACCGCAGCAAAAGCCCGGCCAGCCGATCGGCCACAGCAGTAGGATCCGAAAGGAAGCCGTCCCCGTCCCGAAGGACAGGGCGACGCAGGGACCGGCTTCCCCTCGATACTACGTACCTTCCGCCACACAGCAGCAGAAGGGGTAGACGAGGAAATGCCAGACAAAAGCACGCCAAGAGGCCCGACGGGCCAACTTGAGAGTCCGGCGGGCGAAAGCCTTCGCCCGCCGCATCTCAATCAAGTGGTCCGTGCGCCGGGTGCGGTGGAAGCGGCGCGTTGCCCTCTTCCTCTCACACACCGCCTGGTGACATGCTGGAGTCCACCACGGGACGCTACGCGTCCGCGGGTTACCGGAAGATCGAGGAATACAGTCCTCCGCTACGCCCATCACCACCCGCTCGAAGAACTCCAAGCTCTCATCCACAGAGCCAAAGTCAAACCGAACGGGCAATGACGGAACGAGCTCTGAAGGATGGCCAGTCAGCCCGCGCAGGCACCACCTCGGTCGAGACGAGACACCCGGTGCGGTCCGACCGGCTCAAGACAGACTGGGTAATGATCACTGCCATAAGAGTCCCCCAACACCTCCACGAAAAATCGAGTAGGCATCGAGGGACACCAAGGAGAGATCAATACAGGTAAATGAACCCGTGGGTTCGTGAAAATAGGTAGGTTCCGCCAGAATTGAGAAAAAGGAAAGTTCCTCCATTAAGGAGAGCAACATACCAGCACATTAGTCGACCGGACATCTCCCCAAGCCGGGTCGCGACTGTTAAAGTCCCCGAGGAGGAGAAACGGTCGAGGCAGTTGCACACCAACTCGCGAACCGCGTCGCGAGAAGGAGGGTCATGAGGAGGAATGTAAATCGAGCAGGCAGTGTACTGGCGATCTAAAGAGCCGCACAGCCACAGCCTGCAAGAAGTACGAAGAGGCACACCGCGAGGTAACGAATGGTGACATAAATCGCCGCACCCCGCCGTGTGTGTGCTCATCCGGGGTGCAAGGGAAACCAACATAGCCAGAGAGGCGAGGGAGCCCCCGCGCAGCCAGGATAGTCTCCTGGAGACAAACGCAGGAAGGCCGCTCGCTCTCCAGCAGGGAGGCAAGGTTCTCCCAGTTAGCTAAAAGCCCCCTACAGTTCCAATGCAAAATGGAACTGTAAGGGGAAGGCATTATAAAAGGCAGAGAAAACAGAGAAATAGCCACGGACCAAGCTGAGCAGCAAACTCAACGGTCCGTAACCAGGGACGGAATCGGCTTCCCCGACTCACCCCGAACGGGGGGGGAGGGGCCACCGACTCCGCAGCTGCTTCACCCGTAGTAGAACGAGAGTGGGAAAGTGGAACAGGGAGTTCAGAGGGGGCTCCCCTGAGGGGGGAGAGGACGACGAGACGGGCCCAGCCGAAACCCCCGACTCCCCACCAGAGGGGGGGGGGAGAACCAGATGTTCGAGGGCTCGTCACACCAGACAAGTGCTGACGGGGGGGGAGGAAAGGTCCACCACAGGTGGGAAAGGTAGATCCAGGAGAGAGACCCGACCACTCTCAGCAGGAGCCGAAGGGAGAGAGACTCCATGAAGAAGGGCCAGGCTCCTCTCGACCGGGTCCACCGTGGGAACCGAGTCAGTAATCGAGGGTGTCATGGGGCGGTGTACCTCAACCGACACCCGGACACTAGTTGGGGCACCGGGAGGTGACGCCCCACCAGCCCTCCGTATAGGGGGGGGGGAGTCCCGAGCGGATTAGGAGCGGCGCGCCGCTTCCCCTCCGGTGAAGAAGGGGAAGCAGGGCGAGCAGTGGTCATGATCGGGTCTGGAGGACTCCGACCACGGCGACGCTTCCTCCTCCCCTTCGGGGCATCACCTTCCCCACCCGAGAGACGAGTAGGCAAGGATCCAGACCCCAAGGCCGGAGAGGGAGAAGGGGCACTTGTAGGCAGGGAATCAGGGTGACTGAAAGTGAGGCAGAGGGACAAGAAGGTCCCGCGGCGCCAGGAGGACCACCAACCCCCGGAACTTCCAGGGGGGGCACCACTCCGGTAGGCGCCGGGGTAGCACGGGAGGGGCCCGAGGACCCGCCGGAGCCAAGAGCCGTAGCATAGGACAACCCCTGCCGCGGCTCCCGGTCACGGACCCTATCGCGCGCCTCCCGCGCACTAAGGAGTTCGGTAGTCCTTAAGGACCGCACCTCGAATTCAAACTTGAAAATGGGGCAGTCCAGAGAGGAGGAAGGGTGGGCCCCCGAGCAGTTCGAGCACCGCGGGGGCTTCGTGCATGGAGGATGGTGCGCAGGCCCACCGCAGCGGACACATAGCTTACCCTCACGGCGGCACGCAGAGCTAACATGGCCGAACCGGTTGCAGCCAAAGCAGCGAACCGGGTCAGGCACATACGGTCGCACCGAAAACTCACACGACCGGCGATCACCCACGCCCCAGAACACCTGGGCCGGAGGCACAAGGGAGTTAAAGGTCAGGAGCAGACGAGCGGACGGGGTAAGAGCACCATCACGGCGCGACGAAAAGCGGAAGACCTTCGTTACCCCCTGGGGGGCAAGATCCTCCTGCAACTCGCCAACCGGGATTGACAGCAGACGGGAAGCGAAAATGGTGCCCTGACAGCTATTCAGTTACGGATGGGGAGTCACAGAAACTCTGCAGCCCAGAACATCCTGCAACTGTAGAAGGGACTCAGTCACCCCCGAAGAACGGGACTTCAAAAGAAGTTTGTTCACCGGATATCATAACGATATCATAACGGATATCATAATGTTCACCGGATATCATAACGACAGGGAACCCCCACCGTCTTAAGACGCTGAAAGACCCGTTCCGAGTTGCCTGGAAGGGAGCCAGCGGAAGGGCGGAGAACAAGGAACCTGTCCACCGGACAGAAATTGATAACAGAGACAGGTCCATGTGTGACGGTAACCGAGAGTGGGCGAGAGAACGAGGGCCGCGAAGACCCCGCCCTACGGCTACCACGAGTCTGGCCACGAGAGCCAGACGCCGCAGAAGACGAGAGGGGGCCATACGGCTTTAAGGTCAATCCAGCGGAGGCAGAGGCCGCTGAACGACCAGAAGTAGAAGTCTTATCCAAATCCAAGGACGGGCCAGAGTCGTCAACAGGAGGGGATTGCAGTTTTGAAATTGAACCTATAAACAATAGCATTACAAAAAAGACATCCTCGGACTCAAGGCAATGCACCATCCGCCGCTGCATCCTTCAAGGCGCAGGCCCAACGTCCCGGGTAGCCCGCCTCCCAACCTGATTGTCGTTTTAAAAACAGCAGATTGGCTCTACGGAGATTTGTCCGTTAAGGGCCTAGCAAAGACCCAATCCAGACGCAGCAGCGGTCCGGGCGCCCGTACCGTCCCCAGAGCACGGCTCAGCCACGGAGCGATGCCCCCCAGCGGGTGCACCCGATGACCCCAAGACTGCAAAATACAAACAGAGGGTGGGGGATACTACAATTGACAGAGGCCCAAGACCGAGTCAAGACAAAAGAAATTCCGGGAGATACGGGAAAAAAGGGGAGCAAAAAAAAAAACGCAACTAGGTAACTCTTCGCCCACACTCCGCGAGGAGTTGAGGAAACCCCAATAACCCACAAGGTGTGCGAGCCCCCTCGGCCCGGCAAGCCGGAGTACCTAATCGAGGGTGTATATATATATATATATATATATACTGTATATATATTAGTGATGTAGGTCACATCCGCATCCGCATCCGCGGAACATCCGCACATTTTCTCGCATCCGCATCTGCATCCGCACTTTGGACTGCGGATGTCGTGCGGATGTGGACCGTTGAGATAAAACGTCATTAATAAGCGGAAATTATCAAATTCTACTATAATACTAAAACTAGTTCATTGTGCGCAAAAGTGATGCAAGCGACAAGACGAGAGGCTGTTCTTGTATGAAGTTACTCTCTTGCAATCTACTTAGATCCACGTTACAAAGCTAAGTTATTTTCACCTAGTACTCAGTTTCTTGAGTCAAGCAGCGATGACGAGACCTACGCGATGTCAAAAGATGTAGTAAAAATGATCGAGAGCTATCACCAAGAAAAACGCCTGGCTGCATGTGACAATCCTATTAGTTGGTGGAAAAATACGCAGAATATCTATCCATACTTGAGTAAACTTGCAAGGAAACATTTAGCACGTCCTCCAACAAGCGTACCAAGCGAGAGATTATTTAGCAGTGCTGGATTAATATATGATGAAAAGAAAACAGACTGGCAGCAGAAAAGGCAGAAAAATTAATGTTCCTTAAGCATAACCTTCCTATAATTAAGTTTGAATATTAAACGATGAACATCTTAGTTTACTTTATTTTAATTACTCATTTACAAATATGCCTAATAAAACTTTAAACTTAATATAAATAGTTATCAAGCTAATTAAAGATCTCTTTCTATAAGGGTGGAGGTTGGGGAAAGAGGTCGGGTAACACAATTATGGTTTCTAATTGTGGCTGAAACTCAACAAAATATAACGAATTTATTTGCAGACGAAATCACTAATTGATTTCTATATTAGTTAGATGCTTGCTATTATTTTATATGTTCAGGGAAAAGTAGAGCAATTATTGTACAATTAATCAATTATACTACATTATAGCTACAGCTCTCTCTATATAATAACTTATTATATACGTTAAACACAACAAATCTCGAATATATCCTAAAAAATAACGAAAATGTAGACATCCGCATCCGCATCCGCGGATGTGAAAAAAATGACATCCGCTACATCACTAATATATATATATAAATGAAGAGAGATATAAGAGAGAAGACTTTATTATTATATAGGATGTCCAAAAAGTCTGTACTCAGTGGAAATTATAGTAGTTAATTAGTTCTGCTGCTAATTAGATAATTTATTAATTACATGAACGTGTCTTGAAATGAATAATGGAAAACATTTTGGACATTTATGAAATGGTTCCATAAATAAATGTTTCTCATCATGTTAACATTTTCAATGTACAGTGTGTCCGTAAAGTCATGGTGGGATTTTAAATAGCTATATTATTGCAACGAAACATGATAATGAGATGAAAAAAAGGCAAATTGAAGAACAACTCTAAAAGAATAACTTTATTTAACGTAGTTCGATATGGGCTCCTCTGGTAGCCCTGCAGACATCTAGGCGGTGATGTGTGTCCGTAAAGTCATGGTGGGATTTTAAATAGCTATATTATTGCAACGAAACATGATGATGAGATGAAACAATGCCAAATTTAAGAACAACTCTCAAAGTTGTATCTTGTAGTTAGTCTAGGCTAAGCTTAACCTTTATCTCGTAGTTAGTCTAGGCTGTCCACATGCCTATGTTGAACATGAGCGCAATAGCCCGAAAGTTAATGTGTGGTGTGCTCTAGCACGAGATCGAGTGATTGGCCCATTTTTCTTCGCGGAACCCACTGTGACGTCACACAACTACCTCGCTATGTTGGAACATTTTGCAGTACCCCAATTTATTGACAATAATGTCATCTTTCAGCAAGATGGTGCTCCTCCGCACTATGCCAACGTTGTTCGAGAATTCCTTAATGAAAAATTTCCACAGAGATGGATAGGAAGAGGAGGATGGAAGCCATGGCCTCCACGCTCTCCGGACCTGACACCTTTGGACTTTTATTTGTGGGGTTACGTCAAGCAAAGCGTGTACAGTGTATCCATTAGGGATATTCATCACTTGCACGAGCGAATCACGGAAGCTATCGCATCCGTCACTCCTGATGTTCTTGGGCGTGTGTGGCTGGAATTGAATCACCGCCTAGATGTCTGCAGGGCTACCAGAGGAGCCCATATCGAACTACGTTAAATAAAGTTATTCTTTTAGAGTTATTCTTCAATTTGCCTTTTTTTCATCTCATTATCATGTTTCGTTGCAATAATATAGCTATTTAAAATCCCACCATGACTTTACGGACACACTGTATTTCTCAATGGATGCAGACTTCGCTGATGAAGCGTGAAACTATAAAGTTTTCAAAACTTTACGCAAACCTTCTCATAAGTTTACGCTATATGAACACTCTACGAAATGAGTTAATTTGAAGTATGTACCGTGCCTGAATGTTGCTTTGATGCCAGACTCTTGACGAGAAAAGTCAAATGAAACCTTCCAACGTCTCGAAACGCGATTAAAAAAAAAAAAATCAGAGTTCGTTTTGCACTAAATTAAAATTGCGATGTTCACTGGAATACGGAGGGTTGCAAAAGTAAGTAAATAGACACCTTCCACTTTTCCCGAGCTTTTTTATTTAATAATAGGAAATTTATTGAATCGCTATATTTAGAATCGTGTTGCTTTCCTCTTTGCATTCTCTAAATCTGACACACGTCTGGCATTTCATTGATAAACTTTGTTATTTTCTCATTAGGTACTGCACACCCCATTCTTCTTTTATGCTTTGACAAAGCTTTCCCTGAATGTCGGCTTCGTTTGCCGCCTCCTTAATGGCCTATTCAATTCCATGGGTGTCATGCCATATATATATATATATATATATATATATATATATATATATATATATATATATATTTATTTTTTTATTTTTTTTTTTTTTTTTTTTTTTTTTTTTTTTTAAGGTAGCACGATTGGTCGGCCGACTGTTGATGCAATAATGCAATATTGACAACCTCGAAATATAGTTCAGGACACTTCAAATATTAGTGATTCAGTATAGTGTCAACATAAAAGTAGTAACTTTTTGTCGCTATATTTCAATTTCAGTACGAAAACAAATTATTGCTATTTTATTATTTATTAAAGTTTTATTTTTTCATCATTACTCCAGCATCAATATTACTAAGGCACATGTTTTAATTAACATTACATCAAGATTTATACCGAAATTTCATCAAAATTTCAGCATTGAAACCACATCATTCTGTCATTTTACCGTTTTGTCAGAACTGAAGCAAGACATTATCCCTCCTTGATGTGTCTCGCAATTTAATACCGATTTTGCGTCGTTTATTCGGGTTTTGAGGCATTTTGATTATCAATATAATCTTGTTATAGCTACATCGCTTCAACAATATGTAAACAGCGTAGATGGTGTTGCATTTTATATATATATATATATATATATATATATATATATATATATATATATATATATATATATGATGCAAATCCACAAGGAAAAATAAAAATGATTCCAAGGTCTTTCGTGTATTCAAAAAGGGGTTTGTGGGTTTGCATCATTCATTCATTTCACGTGTTTAATTGTGAAATTCATCGCATATATATATATATATATATATATAGAGAGAGAGAGAGAGAGAGAGAGAGAGATGTATGTTGATATGGGATTCTTTTTATTATTTTAAGTTAGTGAAGAAGACCATTCGGACTGCGACTCTCTGGCACTGGTTTTCATGAGTCACGGAACTTTCGACGAGAACACCAAAGAACAGTGGCTCTGGACGTTCGATGATAAAATATATCCACAAGATCTTTGGAAAAATTTCACTGGTTCAAAATGTCTCTCTCTGGCTGGGAAGCCAAAACTATTTTTCATTCAGGTAATGCAAGCATCGTCGGTTCACTAATTTGTTTGTTTCGTTTATGTCAACCCTGTATCCAACCAAATTTACAGTTTTTTGACGTTTGTATGTACTGTACACACCAAATGGGTAATGGAAACTATTAATCTAAAAATAGAATGATTGGCTTTCGAAAGTCCTAGCTGTTGAAGCGTATGAAAATGGAATAAAATACAGAAAGACAAAATTCCTTTCCACGCACAATATTGAACGTCCAGCATCAGAAATAAACACACAAATGCCACCAAAACTGTTAACGGAATACTCGTCACATCCAAACAGGCTTGCAGAGGCCCCGAAACGGACAGAGGAGTAGCTGTTAAGAAGGCGATGAGGGTAGTGACGGATGGGGTTGTCGTGAGGCCTTTAGAGAAACGATACACGCTTCCTTCTCACGCAGACATGCTCATAATGTGGGCTTCGTTTCCAGGTAAGAAACGTGACGAAAGTCGCGTCCGGTCGGAAGTTTTTGGAGTAAGAAATTATACATTTAACTTAGACGAATGTTTCAAATTTGATGGAAACGTTTTGGTAAATTACAGAACGTAGTAGGAATAATAAAACAACCATAAAATAAATAGAGTTTTACTTTTAAGGCACTACGCTTATATGTCTAGGATAGGCCTAAAGTAAACACACGTCATCAGTATCTTATAGATAGCCGTTCTATGTGCTTTATGTAAGACTTGGACACGTTGATTGGACACATGATTTATACATGCCTAAACAGCTATGGTAATCTGCACCAAATTTAGTATACAAATTAAAAAGAGAACCAGGGAAGGATTTAGTAACACACTCATCCCTCACAGTTTTCCCTTAGGTTGTTTTTTGGGAGTCTTTTGTTGCGCAAGGCGCAGCGGGCACTGTAGTATATATACTGTATGTTAGCGGCAATAAACGAAACCAGGCATTAAGATAATGCTTAGGCAATAAGCTGAAAGCTAAGAATGCATATAACATTAGTTACAATGGTCACTTTCAATGTTTAGGTTATGTTATGTTAGGTTAGGTTGGGTTAGGTTGTACTTATTATTACAGCTATATAAATAGGCATTATAATTGTGATTGATTATTATAGATGCATTCTTAGCTTTCGCTTACTGCCTAGGTATTAAGCTTAATGTTGGATTTTGCTTATTGCTGCTAACATATATATATAATAACACGTGAATAATATTTATGATGAAAATAACGACGAAGGAAAATAAAAGACGAAATAGTGCCCAAGCGCTTTCGTCTAATAACATCCTCAAGAACACCAAAAGTAATTATAAGATTGAGACTATATACCGTATATAGATCACAAATATCACAAAGCGCCTTGCCCTTCATGAGAAGGGCAAGACGCTAAAACTCTGATAGCTCTTCCACGTGAACTGTATGTTCATCCTAAATATTTTCTGCACCAATCATATTTTTGTTTTTTCTTTGTGATCTATATATAGTCTCAGTCTTATGATTAATTTCAGTGTTCCTGAGGATGTCATTACACGAAAGCGCTTGAGCACTTCTTTGTGTTTTATTTTCCTTCGTGTTTATTTTCATCATATATATATATATATATATATATATATATATATATATATATATATATATATCAGTGATATTGGACTCGAGACCTTTTTTTCTGGTCTCGGTCTCTGGTGCTTAGGTCTCGGTCTCGGCCATGGTGGTCTCGACTACATCACTGAGATATATATAAATCTTTCAGGACACTACGCTTTCAAATCTAACAACAATGGCATAAGAGGCAGTGTATTCATTCACTTCCTGTCCAAAGTGTTCGCGGAAGAAGGAACGAAGGAAAGTCTCGCATCTCTTCTGCTTCTAATCACCAGAAACGTTGCTTTGGAATTCGAGTCTTTCAATCCATCCATCGAACATATAGATTCGAATAAACAGATTCCTATGACAGAAAGCACTCTTCTCAGACACACGTTTTTCAAACCAAAGACGGATGTGAAAATGTTATAAAATGAAGAATAGCCGATATATCGGGTGGTTTTTTAAACATCTGACATTTCAAAAGGTTTGTATTCTTCTTATTAATTGAAATAAAAGCGTGAAATTTTTACTGTACTTTTACTACACTTTTACTACACTTTTACTACACGTGGGAAATTAGTCCCCTAGTGCAAAACATGCTCTACGTGATGTTCATCTCGGCTCACGATATTTACCCGATACTTTTGACGGAAGAATCCTGTCCAACAGATTTCCCGCTGTTTATGATGAAGGAATATCATGGTCTCCAACATCACCAGATCTAAACCCCCCCGTGACTTTTATCTGTGGGATTATTTAAAGGATAAAGTATTTAAACAGAATTCACACACAATGGAAGAATTGAAAACGTTAAATGGACAAGAAATTTCTCAGTTTCAACAGGTGCTCCGTCCAGAGTACTGCAAAATTTTGTTGTTCGTGTGCAAAGAGTTAATGAGCTGAGAGGACATTAATAGAGCACTTTTTTTCATTAGGGAGACTAATTCCCAAAGTGTAAAGAAGGTATACTAAAAATTTCATGCTTTTACTTCAGTTAATAAATAAACAAAATCGGATCCTTATTAATCAATGGGTTTATGTAGGTCCCGTGTGCATTGCTTGTTAAAAGAAAAATTATGGTGGATTTAAGGTCCTATAGTGACTGATAAGGTTTACAAATTACCCCGTTGCCATTTTTTCCTATTGGCCAAAGCTTAACTGTCGCCGGACTTCGAATTTTCGCCAACTTAGACGGAACAGTAGGAGGGGACTGTATCAACCCCCCGGCCATTTACGCATCCGATGTGCTAGAAAGATAATTCAGACGCTATTAGATAGAGCTTTTGAAGTACTACAACTTTAATGAAGATAATTTTTCGATGCTTCAAGTGGTTGACCTCTTAGGTCAGGTCAACTGATGTAATTCAGCATCTATGGTTTTATTGGCAAATTCGACTTATATATACTATATCTAGAAAATTTATTATTGCATTTGTGTTTGAAAAGCCACTTGGGAGCTCTTAAGACGACTGACATTTCTCTTGTTTGAAAAGACATCCTCCCTGGACGTCACAATGAACGTTTTGTCACTATCTCTAAAGTGCTCAATGCTTTTCATCGTTAAGTAGGCCATCAATTCATCATTTATCTTAATACTGGCAAGGAACAGCTTTCCAGTAACATTTACTATTGCAGTGATGTCTCTCACATGGTAGGCAACTGGTGTGATTCCACCACTTCTTTCACGAGTTGCTGTCTTCATTGATTCTGGAACATTATATCTGTCAAACACAAATGTGCTTCATCATACTCCTTTACTCTTGAATCATGTGTTTGCAAGAAGTGATTTGCTAGCTCAGCCAGCTTTAACACTCATGGGCTTTCCAATGGCTTGGACGATTGCCATGCCATCGAATACTGCAACTTTCTTTGTAGAGGTGTCATCAGTCTCTGTCTCCATCTCAGATGGCAAATTGTCATTCTGCCTCGTAACATTCTCCAGAATACCAAGAAGTTTCCCTTTGTCAATACAAGGAGCCAGTGATCCGTCAGGGTTGAAAAGTGCACGGGGTAGAGCGGAGAATTCATAATTTCCAATGGCATTGATGAGGTCTATCTCTGGACGAGATCGTGCTACAATCATAAGCCGGACAAAAATGGCTCTGTCATCATACATACACTCTCATATTTACAAATGCACCCACACAATTTCATAGAAACCTGGTTTATGACAGTAATGGCACAATCAATAAAGTGATATTTTTTTTAATCGAAAGGTACGTTTTTAAAGACTGGTTTCAACCACTAAATGTGGATGGACAATATGGCAACATGATTTTCCTTATTTTTATGATGCAGAATTTTTCCAAATTATAACATGCCATGCACACGGGACCCCTTTTTAGCAACACATGTTCACAGACTACGTATATAAGGAATATAAAGACCAGGGCGAGAGTTCCAAGCATTTTTTATAGACGTTTCGACCCGTGGTAATGGAATCACCTCTCGGACCCTCCTTCGCTAATAGTTTTCTTGATCATCATGAACAAACTTGGCTCGATAATTGTCATCAAGAATTCAGACCCTTGACGTATAAACGTTACGTTGATGATTGTTTTCTCATATTCCACTGTAGGGAGGATGCTCAGAAGCTTCTTAATTATAGTGATTATTATCACCCCAATTTAAAGTTCTCCCTTAAGATGGAAACTGAAAAGACTATCATTCCTTAATGTTTCAGTTACTCGGTCTCCTTATCATTTTTTAGCCACTGTTTTTAGAAAAAAGACCACAACTCTTCTTGAAACTCATTTTTCAGTTTAGTAGTACCTCGTTTCAAAATGTTAAGTATTATATCCAGGATTCGTATGGCCTATGAATTAATTTTAAAGCTGTTTTAGTAAACTAAGTTAAGTTTAATTTGTAAGTTTGTGGTTCAGATAAGGGAGAGTTGCAACTACACACGTTCTTCGAAAAATAAGGAGATAACTTACAGTACGTTCCATACCTAATTTTAGCGTGCAGTGATAACCAATTTGCGCAGTAATAATTTCAATTTGTTCAGTGATAAATTGAAAAGCTGTGCAGTGATACATTAGGTTCTATATCGGATATAGAACCTAATTTATCACTGCACAGATTTTCAACTTATCACTGCACAAATTGAAATTATTACTGCGCAAATTGGTTATCACTGCACACTAAAATTAGGTATGGTACTTTCACAATTATGTTTTACCTTTAATGACAAACATATGCCATAAACTATAGAATAAAGTTTATGAACCCTTTTAAAAGTCGAAGTACCTAAATCGCCTTTTGTAACTTTAACGTTCTACGTAATAAATGGTTCCTAACGTTGACTGTACATATTCCTTCTTTCTTGGTCACTAGCGGATTTACGGAGCGGGGAGCCCCCCTTTGGTCATTTTGGCTCCCCTTTTTTGTCAATTTGGCGCCCCTTTTGGTCAATCTTGGCGCCCCTTCCAAATTCTTTATAATACATTTTTTTATTTCTAAAAGCAAAAAGTACATATCTTTTTAAATTATAAAAATATAAACACAACCCTCGTAAATACCTGGCAACTTACCTTTCAATTTTATTTTTAGAAACTGTATAAAAATAATATTTCCCTTCGTATACTCAATTAAATTATGCTTTCCAGCTTTAGATAGTCATTTATTAATGGTTGTAAGCATTTGTAGACACAAGGTTAATGTGCTTGTAAACCCTTTGCGTCGTATTCACATTCACGATCATCTTCTTTCTAAATGACTGATTCAGGTAATACTTTGAACGGATGAATTAGATAACATCAATCAAATTAGTTCCAATATTTACTACCAGAAACCTGGTCTTTAACTGCATTTTAGTAAACGCTAAAAATTTGCCTGCTGGTGCTTAAAGGGTTAACATACTGTATGTATTTTTAATTCCAGTGTATGTAATTATATTTATATACAGGGTGTCCCAGAATTAACTATCTATTTCAATGAAATCGGACAAATTTTTTAAAAACACACTTTTATTTATGTTTATCATGTTTAATATGTGTTAAAAATGTATAAATTTCTACATTTTTTTCATAATTTTATTTTCATAATTTTTTCATTATCTGGTCCAATGAAAGACCGTCTGAAGTCATAGAATGGCAAAGAAACTCTCCAAAAGTTAACGTGTGGCTTGGAATGACCAAATCCAAAATTTATGGTGCGCCATCTTGTTGAAACACAACATTATCAAGAATGCCATCATCAAGAAGCTGTGGTTCGAGAAACTGCTGAAGCATATCAAGGTAGACGGTACCTGTTACAGTTGCTCCCGCAAAGAAGAATGGGCCATAAATTTTGGATTTGGTCATTCCAAGCCACACGTTAACTTTTGGAGAGTCTCTTTGCCATTCTATGACTTCAGACGGTCTTTCATTGGACCAGATAATGAAAAAATTATGAAAATAAAATTATGAAAAAAATTTAGAAATTTATACATTTTTAACACATATTAAACTTGATAAACATAAATAAAAGTGTGTTTTTAAAAAATTTGTCCGATTTCATTTAAATAAATAGTTAATTCTGGGACACCCTGTATAATTAAACATTATTTTGGCGCAATTTTTACATATGTAAAGGTCCCCCCCCCTCCCCATTTCGAAAATCCTAGATCCGCTACTGTTCTTGGTATATAAGGTCAAAAAGAAAGCAAGTTCCCGGTTAATGTCTATGCGGTCCCCACTTTGGCACTTTATTATGGTAAGAACCTTTCCTTAATCTGTTTCGAATATGTAATACGCGACCAAACGGTTTAAAATTTTCAAGTCTTGCAGAACTTTTCTTACAGTGTATAAAATTTCAAACGACACCAGTAAAGGCTAATGTTTAAGTACCAAACTACACCGGAAAAATAAACAGTTAAAAAATTATGGCAATTATTGTAAATTGTAATATTCTAATATTTATTTTTACCAATAAAGAGTGAATTACAATTTAACAAACCACTAAAAATTTAAAAATTATGTATTGTTTGAAAGGTCTGAGACAGCAGCCATTACTAGGGTATCCATACGTCCCGGTTTTCCGGGACATGTCCTGGTTTTCAGAGAGCTTTCCCGGTCTTTAGAAAAAAGTTTTCGGGACAAAAAATAAATAAGGTTTGTATTATTATATTTAGTATTCATTTACTCTGTTAAAAAGTGTTTTCAAAATAAGTAATAATAATTATTATTGGTTTTGTTTAACCTCCTTCGCAACATCTAAGGTCACATGACGGAGGGGACCTACAGTTTTACGTGTGATCCGAACCACAGTTCGCTACATAGTCTGGACGCAGCGGACGGTCTCCCATCCAACTACTACCCAGGCCCAATGTCGCTTAACTTCGCTGATCAACGGGAAGCGGTGTTACGACATTGGCTATGACTTAGCCCTTCAAAAGAAGTCTATAGGCTATAGAGTATAGGGCATAGATCCGCCCCTGTTCCGGTTTTTCCAAGCGCAAATCTGGACACCCTAGCCATTACTGAGCATCCGTAAAGTTATCCAGCAGTATTCAGTAGAAACTAAATAACACATCAACAATGAGTACTACTCGAAAGGAACAGCAACTGATGGCATAACCACGAGACATTTATTTTAAAGTTTAAAGCATGTTTCATAGTTTGATAAAATACGTTTGATAGTTCCATATGGGTCTCATCCTACCTTACGTGAGTTAAAGAATACAGTATTACAAGTTTACAAGCGGAAGTAAAATCCTAGTTCGAGTGTTTCTAGAGAATTGTTCATGTAATTATCCGTTCTTAAATGAAGCCAGATGAAAATATTTCTAATATTACCATTTAACTCATTCCGTAAATTTAATCCCAAAAAAGAACAGGGATTTGGAGAAGGAAAGTAATCTAAATTGAGGGATACTTTGCCTATTTCTTTCTGTTCCTACTTCGATACGAGTGAAGGTCTTGATGGGTTACAAAGTATTTAATAATCCAAAGTAAATTTATAATTTTGCTCCTACATTTGTACAGTAAATGAATACGAAATGTGCCATTCTGATTTAAGACTTTCGAGACTGCACTCGTATGAGCTTACAAATCAGCAAAAGTTGACAGTTCTTATTTCTCTTTCCTGAATTATAAAGATATTAAGGTGTCAGAACAGTTTCCCCACGCTAGTTAGCAGTACATTTGTATAAAGAAGAATAAGAACTTGATAGAGAGTTAATAAAGTATATTTAGGAATTGTACAGTGTCCACAATGTCTTGTCACCCCAGTAAAATACTGATTTTCGTTTTTCTTTCAGGACCAATTCAATCGTGCAGCTCCTTGGAGAAGCTGCACGATTGAATCAGTCCTGAAAGTCTGCACGAATATTTTCAATGGTTTTGCCATTACGTGGTCGCTCACGGACCCAGGTACTATCCAATATACGTGGTTCAATCGTATAGTTGCTGCTATCACACATTTCAAATGGTCTGAAAGAAAATTAAAATCAGTTAGTATTTTACTGGGGTGACAAAACATTGTGGACACCCTGTATGCCTAAGGGTCAAACACTATTTCAATGCTGTTAGGAATCTTTTTTTAAATAATATACAGTATGATTTACGTGAGCCTTCTTTTGTAAATTCGGAATAGCAACTTAGAGTTGACGATGTTTTGGGTCGAAGAAAAGGGAGATAATCTTTCACAATGGGATTTGCGATGTGGAATGTACGCGTATATGCGCAAGTACAGTGCGTTCGAAAAGTCTCTCCGCAGTCAATGTGCTTGTTGTCAAAAGTGTTTGACAACACGTGTAGACGAGTTGCTCTGTGCCTGCAAAATGGTGGAAAACACTTTCAACACATGCTGTAAAATCAAAAGGTTACGTAATAAAATCACTAAATCATGGTTGATTGAAAACATTGTAGTTTTTCAATTTCCTATGCGTTTAACATAGCACTGCGGAGAGACTTTTCGAACGCACTATATTTTACAGAAACAAAAAATGCTGAAAATATAGAACAAACACTTGATGAAAGTTGATACAGTGCTGGGCTGGATCCAGAATTATTTGCAATTATAGCTGACAAAGGAGCAAATATTGTTGCAGCTACAAATCAGAAGATTCGATTGGACTGTACATGTCAAAGACTACATACAACTATTGATATAGCATGGAATCTTGCCAAAGATGCCTGCAGGGATTTGACCCAGCTAGACCAATCTTATCACAAGCTGGTGCAATTTGTAAAAAAAAAAAAAAGTTGTGATATTCAGTCAAACCTAAAAATAACTTTGAAATAAGGTGCATTCTATAACTAAAATGATGAATTCGATATTGAGGAACACTGATGATAGAGAAAAAGTAATATCAAAAATCCTACAAAGTCAAGATAAAGGACTTCTCAGCGAGATCAGCAGAACTTTGCTTAAAGCTGTTTTTGATGTCCTGAAAAGTAATGAGTCGATATTGGACATTCTTGAGCATTGCAATATATCAACAACAGGAAATGTTCTCCCACCTTTTTGGAAGTTAGTAGCAGAACCTCCTTGCAGTGAATAAACCAACTAAATCATCTATCCGAGAATATAGTTTAAATTGTAGCCACCGTGTCAATAGTTTTTTCGGATCAAATGTAGAATTCGGACCCCAGCCTTTTTTAGTTAGCTTTATAAGGCTAACTAACGAAAATATCACGACCTAACCTAACCAATCGTTAGGTTAACTGTACGCCCTTGACGATTGGTTAGGTTAGGTCATGATATTTTCGTTAGTTAGCCTTATAAAGCTAACTAAAAAAGGCTGGGGTCCGAATTCTACATTTGATCCGTTTTTTCAATCCTTTATAAGTTAACTTGTGAAACTGACCTAAGACTTATGGAGTCACTTTATATTTTTAGTAATAAACCTACTCTAACTGATTACAGCTCAACCATTGAAATGAACATCGTAAGGTAATGTACTTTCAATTATTTTAATTGTTTTAAATTATCTCTTAGCATTTTAAACCATGTACTACAATATAAGTAAATTATGTATATGTATACAAGTAAATTATGTATATAGTTTAGGCTCTGTTTTAACTTTTGGATGTGATGGATTTTTGGTTGTGACTACCACTGAAAATGGGAACTGGGTCTACCGAAACGTCTAATAAATAATTAAAGAATGTTAGCTCAAGCGTTTGTCATTTTATATATACTAGCTAAAGTGGGCACCTGCGGTGCTGGGGGCCTTCAGCTTCAGCAATTGGAGGACCTGCGGCCCCCAGTTAGTGGGTAGTCAATTATTCGGTCAACAAAACTATAGAAAAGAATGCAGCCATGAAAATCATAAGCTTCACATCCGAACCCATTGTATCAAGCAATGAAAACCTTAAAGCGCTACAGTAAAAAGTTGAAATAAAGCAAAACACGGTACTGACGTATTAACGGGGGGCCACCACATATCGATGACTGGTTAGGTTAAGTTGTAATATTTTCGTTAGTTGAAAATTTCTAATACATCATATTTTTTAAATAGCAATATTTTTTAAAATATTTACAATGATTTATATTTCAAATATTTACAATGATTAATACATGTTACACATTAGAAATAACATTTGTTTCTGCAGGCCAAAAGCCTAAAAAAAGCCTAAAAAAATTAATTTTTTTCAGAAAATTGTATAAAAAAATATTTTAAAAAATATTGCTATTTAAAAAATATGATGTATTAGAAATTTTCAACTAACTAAATATTACAACTTAACAACCAAATCATCAATATGTGGTGGCCCCCCGTTAATACGTAAATACCCAAAACACATTTATTTCTATGTTTAGAATCGCAGACACTGGCACAGCAGGCCCTCTCAGAGGTCCAGAGAGGCCCGGGTCACTTCCAGCTTTTGAGGCCCATAGCTAAACCCAATTATTACTTTCACTGCAAAACATTACGTATATTCAAACCTGAAAGTTTCTAAATTTGAGGCCCCCCCTTAAGCTTGAGGCCCAGGCCAAATGGCCCTCCTAAGCCCCCCTCTGATAGGCCCTGCATACAGACAGGACCCTTTTTTATAGTATATAGGCCGTATACTAGCAAAAGTGGGCCCTACGGGCCCATTTAGTTAGACCTGCAGTGCTAGGACATTCGGCCTCAGTAATTGGGGGCCCTGCGGCCCCCCAGTTACTGGGGAGTCAATTATTCGGTCAATAAAACTATAGAAAAGAACGCAGCCATAAAAATCTTAAGTTTCACAAATCTTGATACAATGAGTTCGGATGTGAAGCTTATGATTTTCATTGCTGCGTTCTTTTTTAGTTTATTTGACCGAATAATTGAATCCTCAGGACGGACGGGACTGCCTTTTTATAGTATAAATATATTGTGTGTGTGTGTGTCTGTGTACATCAAAATGTATTTTAGCCGTAAAGAAAAGAAACGGTAGATATTAACATACTAGTGTACCCGTGCCGTCAAGAATGACGGCAAAAAAAAAATGAACCACGAAACTGGAGACTGCTGCAGAAATAAGAAGACGATTGGCAAGAGAACGACAACGTAGGAGAAGAGCAAGCTTATTCTAAAAATGTATTCCAAAAGCTTTTAATTTATTTGGAATCCTATCAGTTTAATTAACACGTATCATAGTTGATACAAAACCTGTAAAAAAATTTCAAAATGTTATTAATAAAGTGTATGCTTATAGATATAACATAGCAGCTCAAACAATCTGTATAAAAATGTGAACCTTATCATAAAAATGTGAACCTAGTACAGTTCCCGTTGCTTCGCTGACGGTTAGACAGGCTAAACTACAAAAAAAGAACCCAGCCGTGAAAATTTTGAGCTTCACATTGTGTCAACATTTCTGTATCTCCCAAAACCTCCTCACCCCATTCATACAACTTGGGGGCTAACACCCTCCCCCATTACCCCCACCCCTCCCCATTACCACACCCATCCCCGATTACCCCACCTCCACCCTCCCCCATTGCTAAACTACAGAAAAGAACACAGTCATGAAAATCTTGAGCTTCACATTTCCGCCCGTATACAATTTCTGAATTTTTTTTTTTCTCACAATTTCTGAAAGCGTGACACAATTCTGCAACAGACAGACAGACAAACAAACACAAACAAACAACTGGGCTATATTATAATGTAGCTGCTGAAAAGCACTCATATGTATGAAATGCTTCCAGATGCACTTTGTCTAATGTTTGATTGAACTTTAGGGCCCGTTCAAAAATTATGTAACGTTATTTTTGCTAAAACTTGATACCTCCCACCCTCCTGTAACGCTCCGTATCGTGTGTTGGGTGGGCGGCGGAAGTGTTGCGCAACATCTTAGCGGGTGTCTGTCTAGCGTTACGGAACGTTGCTGGGAGATCAGAATGTCAAGTTTTAGCAAAAATGCGTTCCGTAATTTTTTTGAACGGCTCTTAGATGACCTTAGATGACCCGCATTTCTGAAGAATGGCAATTCCCAACTGGATTTACGTCTGTCGCTTAGTCATTTAATCCTCGTACTGATTTTACAACAAATTTTGATAGCTTTTATAGTCTTCCAGGTTTACTTTCATCATTATCAACGTCAATGACTTTCTTGAATTAGGTTTTGGAACCTGCTTTTGAAAAGATTGGGTTTTTTCACAAATTTTCCTTTAACTGTAACTTTCCTTGTAAAGATGTTGTAGATGTAGAGTATTCTTTACTTCATGAGAAATGGTGCTCTTTGAAGCCATATTTTTTAAATGGATAGAGAAAGAAAGGATGAATGTGAGGTTCACCGTAATAAAATTCCCCAATAGTTCATAAAGCAAAACGTATAACACAGGGTGTCCCGTAAGTCTGGAACCATAGGGCAAAATGATAAAAACGTCACTAAAACGTCGAAGAGACTTTTGGGGACTGTTTGTGAAATGAGCGAGGATGGTAGCGGCTGTGTCATCGTCGGTGGATGTCCTCGGAGGTCCACTGCGTGGTTTATCTCCTATGGATCCCGTTTCCCTGAACTTTGCTACAAGTTTGCCGACACAGCCGTGTGTTATCGGCGCGCAGGTCCGGATGCAATCTGTTAAATTCCTCAGCGACCTCCCTCTGACTCCGATTTCCTACGAGCAGAATTACCTGATGCGTTCTTCTGTTTACTCAAAAACATCATGGGCACTTGCAAAACGGAAAAACATGAATTACTTATTTTACCCTATGGTTCCAGACTTACGGTACACCCTGGTTGACCATCATTACGCCAAAACAACGACATGAAGACCAACCCAACTCTCCACTACACAAACACAGCCTCGGCTTAATGATCCAAAGTATCCACAAATGAGAAACGCTCTTCCATTGATTGGATCGTCATCCCAAGAGACTTTTATTACGTCACATTTAAACAAAAGATAAATGTCTTCACAATAAATAAAATATATATATATATATATATATATATATATATATATATAGTCGTTCCCACAATTTTATCTCTGCTCCATCATAAAAAATGAACGCTATTTTTAGGTTTCAAGAGTGTAACAGTGACACTTTAGCATCTATTTCTGGCGTAGAAACTGTATCAAATAAACTTTTTAATTAATATTTTTGTTTTATTTTGTTTTGTGGTGTTCTAAAAGATTCTTAGCTATCATTCCGAATGCAAAGTTTATATGTAATTTATTTTTGTGTGATAGGGAACGAGGAATGTCTTCAAAATTCAAAATTTCTTCATTTATTTATGTAATTATTTTAGGAAAGAGAAAAGGAAAAAGAAAAACGATTCCAAGGCCTTTCGTGTATTCAGAGCTACACCTCGTCAGGGAATGAAGAGAGAAGGCAAGATGCCCATAAATATATACAACGTAGCGGAAACCAAAACAATTTAGCATATACTTAACAAGAGTTAATGAGAGGCAAAAGGAATTTTAACAAGATATTGTCAATTTTATTCATTCCCGCACTGTTATTGAAATTGTTTTTAAAATGGATAAATGCACATTCTAGAATATTTCTTTCTATTATATCTCTGTTTTCAACAAGCGCTTTAGAACTATCCCACTTGATGCTATGATTACATCTATACATATGGTTAAACAAAGCATTGGAATTATTAGCTGTTCTACACGCATATTTATGCTGTTTTACCCTAATATCTAACGTTTTACCCGTTTGGCCTATATATACTGAGTTACATTGTGTACATCGGATCGAATACACACAACCAACAACATTATCCGGGCTATTCTTTATTAGGCGTGATTTAACAGTATTATTATACTTAAAGACTACATTAATGCCAATTGCTTTAATAAAGTCGGAAGATATTGAAAATTAACATGGTAAGGTAGGCTAAGGATATTTTTACGCTCAAATTCGTTTACAATTACATTATTATAATACCTATTCTTGGCTTTCTTAAGACAGTTATCTAAAAATGAAATAGGATAACATAATTTAGTACCAATATTCATGATATTGCATAACTCGGAATCTAAAAATTCAGGACTGACAACTCTCAATGCTCTAAGAAACATAGCGGAGAAAATAGAGGATTTAATCGAGGGATGATGGTCAGAATAAAAATGCGCATAAGAGTTATTATTAGTAGGCTTGCGATAGACTTCAAATTTGAACTGATTAGAGCATCTCCAAATTTTTAGATCCAGAAAAGATAGGCTTCCATCATTTTCTTTTTCAACTGTGAACTTAATAGATGGGACTAAATTGTTGAGCCTACCAAGAAATAGGTCGACATCCAAATTATTAGGCCAAAGGCATAAAATATCATCTATATACCTGTACCAAACCAGGTTAAAATTAACAATCGTAAGCAAAATTCTATGATACTTTCAAAAAATTCCATATATAAATTAGCTAGTACAGGTGAAAGGGATTTTCCATCGCCAATCCAAACGACATAGCATAAAACTTATTTTCAAACTGAAATTTACAATCTTTGACGCAAAGCTTAATTAACTTAATAAGAGTGTTGTGTTGAACAGGGAAAGAATATTCAGAGATCTTATCTTTTAAAAAATTAAGTACGTCATCAACAGGGACTTTTGTGATTAACTCTTGTTAAGTATGTGCTAATTGTTTTGGTTTCCGCTACGTTGTATATATTAATGGGCATCTTGCCTTCTCTCTTCATTCCCTGACGAGGTGTAGCTCTGAATACACGAAAGGCCCTGGAATCATTTTTCTTTTTCCTTGTGGGTTTGCAGCATTTATATAGGATCAAGTAAAGATAAGCACCCCCAACTTTTTTTAGTTAGCTTTATAAAGCTAACTAACGAAAATATCACGACTTAACCTAACCAATCGTTAGGTCAACTGTACGCCCTTGACGATTGGTTAGGTTAGGTCGTGATATTTTCGTTAGTTAGCCTTATAAAGCTAACTGAAAAAGGTTGGGGGTGCTTATCTTTACTTGATCCTTTATATATATATACCGTATATACTGTAGTACGATTCTAAATATATTCATTCACTAAGTCTCTTATTATTTTCTGATTTGTGAATATTTTGGCTTTAAGCTGTAGCCAAAAAATCCTTATTCATGAAATAACACTCCAAATTTAATTAAAATATTATATAATATATTATGAAAGTAGTCTTAATTACAGGTAAGTCTCCACAGGCTAAAATCAATAAAGTGACCTAGCCTTCGGGTGGTAGGCCTGTTTGCGAAATAACTTGGAGAAAGGCAACAAGTGGCAGCCCTGCAAATCTATTCTGTCATTTCATCTTTAAATTCATTGAAATTAATATCCACATTCTTTGTAAATCAACTGTCCTCTGTCTATTTGTGAAAAAAGGAAGAGGCAAGTACTTAATAATTGTAATTTATGGTACTTTAAATGAATTTGGTTAACTTTTATAACATTGAAAATAGATTTCCAAAATAAATTACTTCGTAAACATATCGCAATTTTACTGTAAATGTTATTAGTTTTTATAGCATGTTTACATATTTTACGCACTGTATTCTCTCAAGTTCTACCAATTCCTTACATAAAATAGTTTAGGAATTGAAAATTAATTTAAATTATATTGTCAACAGTTTTTAAAAAAAGGAAAATTAATTATTCACCGAAATTTATAACTCAAAAATCTAGATTGAAATTTGGTGAAGTCTAAATTTAGCGTTTGGCGATTGGGTCTTTTCAATTAGTAAATAATGTTAAAGGTGTCATGCCTGTTCCAATACAGTATAGGACAGTTTAGTTTCCAGCTTTGCTCTCTGCATATATATATATATATATATATATATATATATATATATATATTTGGGTGCCCGATAGCTCACTGGTTACGCTGTTGGACCGGACCCTGGGCAGTGAGGCTCTGGTTCGCTCGCTCCTACCTGCTGACTCCTTAGTTGGGTTTGAGTTACCGCTTATCCTGTTATTGTTCGGGCTAAAAGTGACCCTTGGGGGCACGCTCACCCCAACATCGTGAGGAAATGAGCTTCCTGGCCGTTATTTTATTATATATATATTCATGTGTGTGTGTGTGTGTGTGTGTGTGTACTCATTTGTGTACGATTCCGACGGTTATGAATGGGTGTATGTCTAGGTATATAGTCATACCAAACTGTATACTATATGTGTATCACGGTGTATGTGGGCATGCACCGGATTGAATGTGTACTGTACATTTAACTGCAATGACCACGCAGTATATTAATGTATTAATGTATCTGTGTAACGTTCGGATGACTATGTATTTGTGTATGTGTATGAATATACCCACCGAACTACATATATAAGTCCCTGGTGATGTGTGTGTAAGTGTAATTGTGTAAGATTCTGGTTAAAGTAGGATAGATGAAGATGCCATAGGTTATGATATTACACAATATATATATATATATATATATATATGATGTGTGTGTGTGTTTGAGACACCAGATTTCGGTGACCCACCCATTTTACATTTTGGGCCATTCATGAAAGTGACTCTACATCCGAGTTAGGTTACGCTAGGTTAGGTGGTTGTTCTAGGTTGGTTAGTTCTTCCCCATGTGACCTATTTTCAGACACTCGGATAAAAAACTGGTGTCCCCGAAACTTTATATATATATAAACGCAATTTCCTTCCTTCGGCGCGTTTTAGTGGCTGGGGAAGGAGAAGGTAGGGTGAGATAGTGTTGCTCTAGACTCTAGAGTCTAGAGGGTCTATTTTTCTTGTAGAAATGGTTACTCGTTATTACCTCGTCTCCCTCATTCATCCCCGCCCCCCCCCCCTCTTTATGTCCACTCATGGATCGTGACTGCGATGTTATCAGTGGCCGTACTCAACTCAGTCATACAACTGCCACGAATTTCGCCTAAGACATTCTTCAAAATAACCCGTTGTACTCAGTGCGGATTCGAGGAAATAGGAGTCCAATGGAAAATGGTGGCGTGGAACCCTACCTAACTTGAAACGTACAAGCGTGTATTGGCTCAGGATCATCCTCTTCCAGTTTTTACGTAATCCTTTTCTCTTTTTTTTGTTGTCATTCATGATGCATGGAATTGGTGTCGCGACTACTTTCTCTTGCGGGAAATTATCCTTTAATTAATGTAAGAGGATGTTTCACTATTTTATCTCGGGGTAATGTTAGACAACTTTATTTAAAACTTGGATGAAGCCATTAGTCATTAAATAGTTAAGTTTTCGGCTTTTTTCTTTCCAATCTATTTTTCTTCCCGTTTTCTTTTTCGTTGAAGGGTGTCTCAAGTATTTTTCATTTTCTCTTCTAAAGAGAACAAAGAAATCATTTGTTGTTTTAAATTCTGATAAATGATTCCCCGGTCTATTGTTGCCACGTTTGATTTTATGAAAGAGAGAGAGAGAGAGAATATATATAGGCCTATATACAGGGTGTCCGGGCTTAAATGGCAATAAAATAAAACATTATAAATGTATTTTATTGCCATTTAAGTCCGGACACCCTGTATATATAGCTAAGAGTTACGTTCATTCCTATTCGGTGCTATTTTTTGTACCACTTTCCTCCTACACACAAAATAGCTACTACTTTGTTGTAGTTGGTTTTTCGGGTTCAATTTAGGTTAAGTTAGGTTAGGTTAACCTAACCTAAAATAAAACAAAAAAACTGGGTGTGTAAAGTAGTACGAATAATTTGATTTAGAGTTTTTTAATCAAAGTCGTAACGCGAGGGAAATTTGAAAAAATAATTGTTATATGCGATAAAAGAACTCGTTTTTTAAACCTTTTAATGGAACCACTACCTACAGTATCTTAATGCCAAAGCGTAAGTGATTAAAAACTTGAAAAAAAAAAAAGATGTAACATGTAGGAGCTAATGTAACTTCAACGACCACCGACAAAAATGTAGGAGGAATTTGTACTCGTATAATTTTTTTTTTTTTTTTTTTTAAACGAAGCGGCATCAGCGCTAAAGTTCTCATGATACTTCTTTTGTTTTATTACATTGAAGTTAACACTGAATATTTATGCTAATTTAAACCTCCTTGACATTACAGTAAATCATAAAGAACAAAGGCTTTTCATAGCCTAAGGAGAAGTCAATAGCTTTGATATATATATATATATATATATATATATATATATATATATATATATATATATATATAGAATTACATACGAAAGAATAGTGAACTCTAATCGAGTCCCTTTTTCAAACTGTCGTCAATAGTGTTACGCGGGAATAGGGACCCCGAACTCGACTTTACTTTGAGGAAGTTTTTCTCCATGTTCTGTCAAGACTCTCCATATAAGAATCTACTTAAATTGTAGTTCGTGCCCCAAACCCCGACGCCTATAAATAATAAATATTTGAACGCTAAATGCTTTAAGCAACTTCTCTAATATAATACAAATAAACATTACATTAAATATAAACTTACGCAATAATTAATAAACATTAAGATAATCCCGTCATATAAATATAACTCATTGTCTTAACACAGTTTTCTTTTAAATTAATTATCTAACCTAACAGCAAGATGTAAGGCGTCTCAAATGACGACAATCTCCAACCAGTGCAACGCACGAACATTCAGGGACTGTACCAACGTAAAGCCAAACTGTAAACGGGCTGACAAAACTGTACGAAATGACACCGCTAGGGCGCAGCAAACCCCTCTATATATATATATATATATATATATATATATATATATATATATATATATATCAGTGTATGAGTGAAAGAGAGAGATTTAAAGTGACCAGTGAGATTATTGCAGTTCAAATGAACCAATCAGAGAGACTATTTTTAAAAAAAGATTTTAGACAAGGAAGTTTAGGTTGTGCCGTGACGTCATAGACAAATTTCCGCTGGGCACCCTTAAGTTAGATTGTACTAAGTGTTGTGTATATTATTGAGAAAGTAAACCTTAAAATAAATGAGTTCTTTGTCACACGAACTCTGCTTTACGAGGAAGATTAAACCATCCAAAATTATTTCTACTAAAAAAATTTACGCGACTTTTGTGATGCTCATCATTTTCATAAACACTAAATTAATTTAACCTAACCTGTGTTATTTTTGCATGAGTGTGACTTAATTTGAATTACAATAATACAATAACGAAAATGACGAAGATGACGAGAGCAAAAATGCATAATAAACAGTTTGGTAGTCCCGATAATACGCAAGTACCCAAAAAATAAATGAAAATACAAATGAAAAAAAGCAATGTGGAAGTAAGTGGAGCTACAGACAAACGTTTTCATAGTTCATACCCATGCAGTGACCGATGAATAGCTTGGATAATTGGGTTAGTTGAATTTTTAAATTATTTGCATTAAACTGTATTGAGCACATCTTGTTACCTCCGGTAGGCTCGGGACATTATAGTTAACAAACATTTGCGAAGCTGAGCATCTTATGACTTAAGTAGAAGTCTGAAAAATCTGTTGTATAGCAAATTTAGGGTCCTGCCAGAACCTTCTTTATAATTCACCCAGAGTTGCTGCCCACATATATTAAGTGCAGAAGTTACGAAAGAGTGTCTTTAGTTTCACTTGTACAGAGTCGGAAGTGCCTTATGTATTTGCTTTAGCAGAGAGGCTTCGATATTGTTTTCTTATACAGTATCTGAGTCATCACTTAAGGAGCTGGTAATAATAATTTGACCGAAATATTTAAATTCTTGTACTTCCTCCATTGGTTTGTCTCTCATTATGAAACTAATATCAGCTGCTTCATTAGAACTTTTGGGATGGAATTTCACCACTTTAGTTTTTGTAACATTAAAAAGACTATCTTGGTTCTGAGAATATAATTCGCAGACTTTTTGAAGACAATCCAATCCTTTAACAGAAGGACTTCTTAACGCCATATCATCGATATGGATTCAATTATTTGCCCTCATGTTATCTATACAACGTCCAACTTTCGCCTCATTAAGTGAAGCAATTAAACCATTAATATACACAGTAAACAACAGAGGAGAGAGCAAGGAATCTTGCCTCACTCCGCAGGAGGAACTAAAACACTCGGACAATACATTGATCTGTCTCGGTGTAGTAGTTAGCGTCGCTGACTACGAATCCATCGGCCCCGGGTTCGAGACCCGACGGCAGCCCGCGCGCAGCAAAACCCAGCTGTTCATCCTTCCACAAAATAAAGAAAGTGGTTGGTAGATAAATGGGTACCCTAGGTGGCCTAATTGTTAAGACGCTGAGCTGCTGATGGGGCGTGGTTCGGATTCCACGTTAAACTGTAGGTCTAAGGTGGAGTGAAAAGCTTGACCTTCGTCAGAATGAACAATTCGGGTGGAAGCTAACCAAAGATAACCGTAAACAATTGGTGAGTATACCAAAATTTCACTATATTAAATATGTATAAAGAACCTTTTCTCTCCTAGTTTTTTAAATAAAATATTGTGGTTCACTCTGTTATATGCTTCACTTATATCCAAAAAACAACTATAAATAGCTGAATTATTGCCAGTGTATTTAAATACAATTTCCTTCAATACATAGATACACAAATGAGTTGAGTGTGACCTTTTAAAGCCAAACTGATTAGGAGACGTCCATAAATAATAATTTAATCGGCGTAGCAAAAGTTTCTCTAGTAGTTTCGAGAAGCAGGAGGAGACAGCAATAAGCCTGTAATTACTGCTGGATAGAAAGTCCCCATATTTATTTTTGACAAGGGGCAAGATATACAGTATACCCTCATAAACTTTTCAGAAATATAAATGCGAGATATTTTAAGTGCTCATTCGACAGGTTCTCTACCCACGCGCATTTTGTTGCAGCATATATATATATATTATATATATATAATATATATATATATATTAAAGAAATTATAATTACTTTGCAATTCAGAAAGAAATTTTTAAAAATCTTAAATTCTCTCAACAGTTTTGCCGAACCACTTGACCTGTTCGAGGGATTTTTTTTTTTTCATCAGAATGTAAAATTTATTAATATGGAAAAGAAATATTATACTAGAATACAAGAAAAAAATCATATTAATGATTTTACTCTCATTGCTTCATAGTGAACAAGTTGTAGCAAAGGAGCTTTTGTTACAGTTGCAACAATTCTTACATTTTTTTTTTTCGTTTTTACAGTTACATCTATTCTTGAAATTTATATTGGGAGTTATACATGAAATGTTACATCATTAAAATCATGTTAAGGATTTAAATTAAAATCCTGCGTTAAGTGCGGGGTTTCTCCCGGGGTGACGCCCCTCCTGGTGACCTTTCCATTTAACCGTTCGTGCGTGATGGGTATTAACGATATTAATAATGCAAATCAAAGTAGCGCGGACAATATCTTAATGTTTTTCCTCGCAATATTACTCCCTCCAGCTAAGAAACTATTTGGATCAAATGTAGAATTCGGACCCCAGCCTTCTTTAGTTAGCTTTATAAGGCTAACTAACGAAAATATCATGACCTAACCTAACCAATCGTCAAGGGCGTACAGTTAACCTAACGATTGGTTAGGTTAAGTTGTGATATTTTCGTTAGTTAGCCTTATAAAGCTAACTAAAGAAGGCTGGGGTCATTCTACATTTGATCCAACTATTTTTACATTTGAAATGGTTCCCGCTTACTCTATATTAATTAATGAACGTGTTTCTGTCACTAATTTTAAAACTACAAAAACGACTTTCATCGTTATTCTAAAACAACGAAATTTTAATATTCCATTTTTTGTTTCACAAATTAAATTAAACTTCCTATGTTATATAATTAATACAGGGCATAGGCTTTGATCGGAAATAAAATAGGCCTAGGGAAATGGGACAATGGCCTTGTGCCTGAATAAGCCTAGGTAGTACTCTATTGTTGTTTGTCAAGGATTACCTTGGAGGTTAATTGAATGAATTTACTGGCCTAAGTTCATCTCAAAAGTAGAACCCATTTCCCCCATGTTAAAATATAAACTAAAAATGACAAGAGAGGGCAAATACGATCTTCTGATGGACTGTGTACGACTCTCTCTCTCTCTCTCTCTCTCTCTCTCTCTCTCTCCACGCAAGAAACTAGCTGTGTCGCAACAAAATTGAGATCCTCCACTTGGCCTGAAAAACCAAGAAATTAATGGCAGATAAAAAATAAGGGTTAGAGCTATAATTTGATATATTTAACGATAATTGACCCTTTCGTTCACGAATGTTTTTCTGTAAACCAAAACGTATAAGATTTATTTTCATTCAAAACCAAATATTTCAGTAACTAGTCAATTACATTACATTACATTACATTTGGGTTCCTTTTCCCATTTCTGACAACTAAGCTAACTTAATATAAACATGTAGAATTACATTTTAGTACAATGTATATTATTATTTCTGGAGGGACATTACAGGCCCACTGGTACTCTCAAATGTACTGGTATTTGGGGGATATTCTATTGTCATATAATATGCATGAATTCCTATTATAAAATAATGTAATCTTAATTTTATATATAGGGTGTTCGGAAAGTCACTGTGCACTTATATTTATTTAATAGCATACAATAGTATAACATTGCATATATGATAGAGGTTATGGATGGGACCATCAAAACTTATAAAAGGTGTTGAAAGTGATGTCCTTTAACAGCAATACAGGCCTGGACCCGTCTTATTTTATTTTGAAACACCTTTATCAGTTCTTCTTTTGAAATGGACCTTTTGTACGCAGTTATTGCAGTTTTCAGGTCATCAAGCGTGAGTGGACGATCTCGATTATATAAGTGCACAGTGACTTTCCGAACACCCTGTAGATTAAGAAAAAAACAATTATTACGGCGTAACTCCTCGCATAAAATCAACAGTAAATTCATATATTCTGCGGAATTAATTCGCGCGAATTCGATCCCGAATTCAAGCACCGTAACCACCCAATGAAGAGTGGTAAATGGGCCATTAGGTAATGTATGTATGTATGTATATAGTTGGTCATTTTTTCAACAAACATCAAATGAGAAAGTAAACTTGTATAACGTTTACGAGATCGTACGTTATCTGTAAGAAGTATCGCAAATCTAATGTAAATAAATAAAGTAAACAATACGCGTTTTTAATAATAAGCAAAGCGATAAATTAACATACAGGGTGGTCTAAAAGTCATGGTCGGATTGGTTTTGCTCTAATCTGTCAGCGCACTTGATGAAATTCATACAGAAATTGTTATCTGAGGTTTGCAGTTCTTAAAACATTGTAAAAATGGTAAAATAAATAAATATATTTCACTCACTCGTGACATTCATTTGGGCCGCACACACACACACACACACACACTATAATATATATATATATATATACTGTGTGTGTGTGTGTGTGTGTGGACGAATTTCACAATTCACACGCGAAAATGATAAATGATACAAATCCACAAGGAATCTCCTTTCATTTTTCCTTATGGTTTGCATTATATACTCGTATATGAGAGAGAGAATATGCTATATCCTGTGATATAGCAGGAGATTCTGTGATTTTGTAATTATATTTTTATTTTATTTATTAATTTACAAATACAGTGTATACACAATTTTCATAGATGAGTATAATTTCATTATTAAATACAGATGCTGTAAACTGCCTTCAGCGAGCCTGCGGAGCTTTACAGGGCGAAATCTATTAATTAGATATAATTCTAGTAATTAATAATAGACATGATTACGAGATTTGTATAATTTTTTATAATAGATTTAAAAGACTAGGGAGAATTTACAGACTAAGATATATACTGTACTTATATACGAAACCCGTATAAAACTGTAAGAAACTTACATTTGCTTTTATCAAATGCTTAATACAAAGAATAATGAAATGTGAGGTGAGGTTGAAAAGTGATAGAAAAGATTTTCAGAAGGCTAATAAGAATTTTAGCAAGGAGAAAGAAAGGATTGCCTTCAGTAACTTTGGAGTTTGTTAAGTTTTAATCGCTTTATGATGAAAAGATGAAAGAGAATTGACTGATTTTAATCCATTCGCTAGAATGTTCCATAATTCCACTGTTAAATAAGTGTAAGAATTTCTACTACATTGAAAAGTATAGTTTGCCTTCGAGATATATTCACTCTCCATATACCTTGTTTGATGTTCGTGACGTGTCTGGTTGTTCGTTATATTCTCGATTAATATGGTCGGAGCGGATTGTTTTGTAACTGTGAACATTAGAGGGAGCGCATCTGTATTCCAAATATGTCTTTAAATTTCAATATACGAGGTTCCTTCAAGATTCCTGATGTATGAGCATAATAATCACTTGTTTATTTTTCTAATAATTCTCGTCCGGTGATGATGCAATCACATGCACTCCCGTATGCGGTAATATTGTACGTGAGATGTGGATAAACCAGAGAGAGGTATAGCGTTTTAAGTGTATCTGTGGCAAGGGAAGGGAATTTTGTTTAATATAAACGAGAATTTGGATCGGATCACCTGGAGATCAGGGCCCCCAGCCTTCTTTAGTTAACTTTATAAGGCTAACTAACGAAAATATCACGACCTAACCAATCGTCAAGGGCGTATAGTTGGCCTAACGATTGGTTAGGTTAGGTCTTGATATTTTCGTTATAAGGCTAACTAGAGAAGGCTGGGGGCCCTGATCTTCAGGTGATCCCAAATTTGTTTAAATGTTTTTCCCTAGCTCACTCCACAATATACAGCACCCAGCCTTCTTTAGTTAGCTAAAGAAGACTGGGGTCCCTGATCTTCAGGTGATCCTCCATTTTTTTATTCTAATTGGCCACCAGGGACTTGAAATTTTAATGGAAATTTTTGGTTATTTACATTGTTGAAGAAAGAAAATACCTTCAACATAAGGAAAAACAATTACTTCAAATATTCATATTCAGTTCATGAAACTAAAATAAAATTATTTTTTTCATTTTACTGAGTAATAAAAATATTCAACATCATTTTAGCTACGGTATAAGAGTAACAAATTCTGGTACTGTATACTGTGGAGTGAGCTAAGGAAAAACATTTAACCAAATTTGGGATCACCTGAAGATCAGGGACCCCACCCTTCTCTAGTTAGTCTTATAACGAAAATATCACGACCTAACCTAACCAATCGTTAGGTCAACTGTACGCCCTTGACGAATGGTTAGGTTAAGTCATGATATTTTCGTTAGTTAGATTTATAAAGCTAACTAAACAAGGCTGGGGGCCCTGATCTTCAGGTGACCTCAAATTTAAAATGTAAAATATGAAAATTGAAAGTTCACATTAGATTATGATACAGTAAAATTTATGAAAGGAATTGATTTTTTAAAATATAGGCAAAGAATCGGCATCAGTATCGGCAGTTTTTAATGGAATTGGCATCGGCTAAATTGTTTAATCGGTACATCATTATTTTTAGGGTATCTGTGTTTATTACATTGTAAGGGATCAGAACTGAGGTTTCTCAAGAAGATTGCTTTGTTTTATATCATTATAAGTTGAAATAAAGTCAGCGTCCTCCAGAAAATGGATGAAGCCTCCATTTGGAGGTCGGTAGACACCAATTAGATTTAAATTAGTATTTTCCAGGGTTATATTTATGGCGCATGCTTCAATGGAGTGGGACATTAATGTAAGACCAGTGATTTGTGTACATGGAATGGCTTTATGGATTTATGTGCATAAATTGAACCTCATCCACCTCTTTTTCTGCCAGCACGATATGTCTGAAAACATATATACACATCCAAAGGGTATGAGGCTTTCGTCGTTTCTTTTATGTATGTTTCCATGAGGACTATGATAGAGAATTATGTTCCGATTAATTGTAATGAATTTTGTATCTCTTCATAATTAGCAGATATGATTCTTATGTTCAGAGTTAATATCATAAATTTATTATTGAAATTTAGATGGTCGGAACCTGTCATTTATATCGTAATAAACACACTCGGAGACAGTATGTGACTGATTAAAAAATGCATCATTGCCTTCGCGTTTATCTCGTAACAGTTCTAAGAGGCTTGGAAGGTTTTTCCGAGAACTATGAAACATAGTTAGGAATTCGACTGGGAATAGAAGGCACTAAAACTTTAGGGAAGCTGAAAGAAAAGGATAATTTGGGCAGGATGTTACGAATGAAGTATACAGAGTAAGGCACTTTTCTATTTGGGAATCATACGAATATATTGACTGGGGTCTTTCGACAGTAACATGAGCAGATGAAAATGATAGTATCATAAAAATAATACTTTAAGTAATAACAATAATACTAATAAAAATAGATAGTGATTACTAATAAGAAATGATAGATGATAATAATAATATTTATTATTTTATTATTATTAAGTAATAATGATAATAAATGATAAAAATTGACAAGTAATAATGATAGTAAGCACTAAAATTGATAAGTTGCATTGAGCAGTCTCAGTTGTAGTTTATGGTAGGCTTTGAGTAAATCACTGGGATGGCGGTGATTTTGATGAGATAAAAGAAACTAAACATATAATCAAGCAAATTCATTTACAGTTTACGACGATCCAACTGTAAAATTTCAGTAAATAGGACAACAGCGAAGTAGTGATAATAGCGATAAAGATGATAACCAACCATATGCACAATGGCAGAAATAAAGATAATACAATGTACTCGTATTATTATTATCAACTCTTTATCAATAATTAATTAATATCATCCATCAATCAATATTACCCAATTAATAATACAAAATAGTGAAAATACTCGTGTTATTATTAATTATTTATCAATAATTAATCAACCAATATTAATCAATTAATAATATAATATACTCCTATTTTTATCAAATTACTTAGTATTTTTTCATTAATTTTAGATATTCCAACCATAGCAACAATGGACCAAATAATGACAATAGAAAATACTAAGAGGTTCTTACTTTAAAGCATATAGTAATTAACACTAGAATATACTCGTATGAGTATTATTAATTAATTATTCTTATTACGGGGAGATCTATTGGTGTGACCCTGTGGGTGAGCGTTTGAATTAATTGGACATGGGCTATGAAGTTATTTGGATCAAAATTCACTCGCATTAGAAAATTATTAAAGTCATTGTCAGATTTTATTGGAACTTTTACACCGCTGAGTGATCTCTTTATATGCAGTATATTATCCCGTTGCGAGCGAAGCACTTCGAGATCTCACCCGGGAAGTCGTTCCTGAAATCTCTTATCCTTTTGAAAAGGTTTTTCTTATAGCTGGTCAGATACTCTTTAATGGAAATTCTTAGTCTCACTTGGATGCACGCGCCTACGAATCCACTTTTCACGTCTTCATTCGGGATCACAATCGTGATAGGTCGTGTGGCGTTGTTCTCCTTGGGTCGACCGAGTCTAGAGACTTCTGTGATGTCTGTTGGTTTAACATTTATTCGAAGGTTTCTTCACAAAGCCTCGATTGTTTTATGCTTCAGGTCTCCATTTTCGCTTTCAGCGGATGTCTCTGCCTCTCTGGCCCACTATTTACCATGACATTCTTATATTGGGCCTGTTGGAGATGTTCTATTCTCTCTTCCAGTTCCTTTAGGTTTTTTCCTGGGTTTCAGCTCTCTTCCTATACTCAGCGGATTCTTTTTGCAGGATTTCAACTTTCTAGCTGAGGGATCTAACTTGCTCCGTGAGCGTCATCCTATGGAACTCCTCGATTAAGAAGCTCTTGAGGAGCTCGAAGAACTTGCGGTTATCATTTCTTAACCATGTTAACAGCTGCTGCTTTTCACTGATGCCTCGCACCACGGCAACACCACCTATGGAAACGGGTGAAGAAGGGCACCATCGCTCGAGGTCCAGTAGTTGGGTCCGTCGCTCTGGGCAGAGAAACTGGCACCATCGTTCGTGGCATATTCGTGGAAGGAGTTTAAATGTTTGCTCCTCCTCTTTGGCAATAGGTCGGTAGACATACGGTTCTTGCCTTCTTTACCCATTTTGACTTTGAATTTACTGTAAGATTTCGTATAAAATGGTTACTTTCCTGGACATGAGACCAAATTATATATATATATATATATATATATATATATATATATATATATATATATATATATATATATATATATATATAAGGTGATACATAAATGTTTCATAAATCGCAGGGTGTATTCTTGAGACGGAAGTAAAGAAAAAGACCATATAAACATAGGTCGAGAAATTTGTGGGTTTCGATCTATAGCACGCGACAGAAAAATGAAGCTCCTAGAGATTTTTTACATCGTATGCAAATTAAAGTAAATGTTCAAAATTCGTTCCTACTTCTTGAATGCATGCCTCAGCATATCGCAAAATAGGATAGAGGAGAGATAGTTAAAGGGAGAAAATGGGTATGAACAAGTGAGGGAATGGTGGTTAGCGATAGTTTACGATGAAGCGGGTAGGAAGAGAGAGAGGGAGAGGGAGAGGGGAGTGGGTGGTGAGGTGAGGTGGGCTGGTCGGCGTAAGATTTACTGATCCAGGGAGAACGCCAGTACGAACAAAGGTGAGTTTGGAATTGAGGCGGTTCATTTTTCTGTCTCGTGCTATAGCTCGAAACCTACGGGTTTCTCGACCTATGTTTATATGGTCTTTTGTCTTTACTTTTGTCTCAAGAATACACCCTGCGATTTATGAAACACATTTATGCATCACCCTGTGTGTGTGTGTGTGTGTGTGTATATGCAAATTAAAAAAGCAGCAAAATCTGAACTTTCACGAACAAATAAAACGCTTCCTTTCTCAAGAGTCACAACAAACAAAGTTAACAAACAAAACATCCCGCAGAACACAAACTTATAAATGTCTTGTAGGCAACACATTTGTAGTATGTGTAAAGTTGCTGAGATGGGGTCAATAGGAGCGGCTCTATGACATCGTAATATGACTCAGTGATATATAACGACGTGATAAGGTGATAACTGAAAACAATATGGCCTTAGCGCACTATATTATTTGCTTGAAGATGATGTCATGAATGAGCACTGCGGAATTTAGCAGTATGTTGTGGATAAGAATTTTGCCAGATTTTAGATATTTTATTCTACATAATTAATTCTCTCAATATTTTAAAGTCAAAGTATCCAGAGAATTTGCAACATTAATACCGTAAGTTATGACGTGATTTTAGAGTTATAAACGCTTATTGCGCTAAAGTATTTGGATTTGGTGCAGCTGACGTTAAGAAGTTCGTGGTAGCGCAGAACTTACTGAAATAGGTTCTGCGGTAGATTAGGGCACCAAAAGTTTTTAAAATTGAATACCCTTTTTCCCACTCACCCAGCCCTTTTCTCACTATTCCTAAGCTATCATCTAGTGAGACTGTTTTTCTATACCTGCTTTACCTGCTAACAGTAGATAGTATCATATCCAACTGAAATGGAAATCAGATGTTTGCTAAGCTTCATTTTGTAAGCAAACGGTTACGTGAAAACGAAGAAGCGTCGCGGTTGGCCTAGAATCCCTGGAGTAGGGGTGCTCAACTGATCGATCACCAAACGTTTTCGAGTCGATCGCAAGGCAGAAAAGAGCATTTTCCAAAAATTGTAATAACTATGGAAAATAATCATAAAAAATACAAAAAATATCAACGCAAATGCCCGCAACTACAAAGTATTGTAAGGTATGGAAGTGGGTAAAGGTGGTAGTGGAAGGCAGTTGAGTTTCCTGAACAAAATTTAAGAGTATTCCAGTTCCCTCAAAAGGTTGAGGCTGAGCGACGTACGTTCATACAGTTTCGGAAAAAAGTTCGCCTAGGAACATAAAATTAATAAAACAAAACCTAGACTTTATACCAATTAATAATTCTTTATTCGTTTTAGAAATTCCACGTTTTTAAGCGAAT
This sequence comes from Bathynomus jamesi, assembly GCA_023014485.1. Classification (NCBI taxonomy): domain Eukaryota; kingdom Metazoa; phylum Arthropoda; class Malacostraca; order Isopoda; family Cirolanidae; genus Bathynomus; species Bathynomus jamesi. Next base: position 545,472 of record JAJOZX010000657.1, on the reverse strand, counting down.
ATTTTCCGAAACTGTACACCCGTCTGTTTATTCTTTAGGGAAAGACGAAATCGGCAGCAGTTGCCACGGTAACAGGGAACATAATCGACTGTCAACAGCTACAAGTCGAATTGAATGGTTTGGATATACTCGCTGCGGGTGGTCAATCCCTGGAGATGGCGGCTTATATTTTATTTATATTTTTACTTCCTTTTTGTTCATCGATCGAAAGCCAGTGTGAATTATTTTAGAACATTTTCATTGTCGTCGTCGTCATCGTCGTCGTCAGTGTTGTAAACTTTAAGAAAAATACCTGAAATTGCAAATGTATTATTATTAGGATAGGAAAAAATATAAGTATACACCAGGACAAAGGGGTACACGGGAAGACCAGGAGCAGGTAAAAATGCTACTAGCTCTAGCTGGTGAATTTATGTTAACACGAGAAATAACAGAAAACACAAGAAGAAACAACTGCCTAGATTTGGGATTCACAAACAACAGCAACCTAATTGATAACGTAGAAATATCCTCAACTATAATATCAGATCACAACATTATTGAAAAACAACCAATATAAAAGCAACAGGAAAGGAAAGAACGCGAACAACAGAAAGAAGCAAATTCGAAATTTTTAATTTTCACTCCAAAGCTATAAAATGGAAAGGTGTTGCATCCAGCATGAAAGTAATAGATTGTAAAACCATCTTCAAGGCCAAGACAACGGAAGAGTTGCTAATGAACTTAGAGGAGAAGACGCTGGAAATTGTGGAAAGACATGTCCCAAAAATACAACAAAGAGGAAAGAGAAGCAGGTTCGAGAGACAAAAGAGGTCATTGTTCTGAAAGAGAAAAAGAGTGACTGCAAAATTAAGTAACTGTGAAGATAACAACATCATAAAAATATTAAATGATAAACTGCAGAATATCGATTGCGTCATACAGGAACTAAGTGAGAAGCATACAGAAAAAGAAGACGAAGCGATAAAGGTTATCTTAAAGTACTTCTATAATTTTGCAAAAAGGAAGTCGAAAATTCACATGACTGTCGGACCTTTGAAAAACGAAAATGCTTTGTTTGATGATCTAAATTCTAACAGAAGTATCTGAAATATTAAGAGCTCAGTACGAATCATCTTTCAGTATCCCAAAAACTGACAAACTAATACGCGATAGAAACGCGTTCTTTGAAGAACTACAAGAGGAAAGTATAACAGACTTCGACTTTACGACGGATGATATTACACAAGCTATAGGGAAACTAAAAACACACTCAGCGGCAGTACCGGACGAATGGAATGCCACACTGATCAAAAACTGCAAGAATGCAATCGCTGAGCCCCTATATTGGATAAGGAGACGATCACTAGACACGGGAAAAATACCGGGCATCCTGAAGAGCGCGAGCATAGTCCCAATATATAAAAGAGGAGATCGATCCGAGGCCAAAAACTATAGGCCAGTGTCACTTTCATCTCATCACAAAATATTTGAAAAAGTAATTGGAAAATCTATGACTTTTTGGAAACTCAGAAAAAATTAAATAATAACCAACATGGATTTCGGTCAGGCAGATCACTCCTATCACAACTAATGGAACACTACAACAACCTTATTGATGCACTTGAAAGTAATGAAACTATGATGTAATATACACAAACTTTGCCAAAGCGTTCGACAAGTGTGACCACGGAATCATAATACATAAACTGAAATATATGAGAATAACAGGAAAAGTAGGGAAATGGATATATAATTTTCTTAGTGAGCGGCGGCAAGTCGTTACAGTACAAGGAATATCTTCATCAGAATCAGAGGTCCTCAGCTCAGTACCACAAGGAACAGTATTAGCTCCACTACTCTTCATAATCATGCTAACTGAAATAGATAAGGACGTTATCAGAGACAGCACAGCAACATCCTTTGCCGATGACACAAAGATCAGTAGAAAAATAAGAAACCCAGAAGATATAGGATCTCTACAAACCGACATGAACAGAATCTACAAGTGGACGGAAGACAACAATATGAAGTTTAACACTGAAAAATTTTAACTGTTACAGTACAGAAAAAGGGGAGGACCTAAAATCCATGGAATACTATACCCTAAATAGACAGGAAATTCAGAGAAATTCTAAAGCAAAAGATTTAGGAGTTGTAATGACTGATGATGCGAAGTTTGAAACACAAAATAAGATAGCAGTAAACAGAGCAAAGAGAATAACTGGGTAGATACTGAGAATCTTTAAACGATGGGATAGGAATATAATGATTCATCTACTGAAAACACTGATCATACCGAAATTGGAATATTGCTCGGTCCTAACATCCCCATATAAAAAAGAAGACATTAGACAGCTAGAAGGGATTTAGAGAAGCTTCACGGCCAAGATCAATTGGTGCAAAAAACTAAATTACTGGAAAAGGTTACGCGAATTAGACCTATATTCACTGGAAAGGAGAAGAGAGAGAGATACACCATTATTTACACTTGGAAAATAATGGAGAAACTAGCCCCTAATTTTACTCTGAACCCTATAATTCCCCAAACAACAGTGGAAAGTGAAAAAGGAAGACTGTGTCGTGTTCCCAAATTAAAGGCTAGACAGAAACACCCTTAACCCTGAAAGAAAATAGTTGTGTTATGAGAGGACGAAGTCTGTTTAACCAGCTGCCCAAAGAACTAAGGAACATGAATGATGTTGCGGTGGACATCTTCAAAAGAAGATTAGACGCCTGGCTCAGAACAATCCCCAATGAGCCGGGAGTATGTGAGGTGGAGAGTACAAGAAACCAACTCACTACTTTACCAGGCCAACTCGAGAGGAGGGGCGACAAGCTTGACCTTCGTGAAATGAAGAACCATCGCACGGAACATTTGAAAGGTTATAATTATTATTGGATATATGGAAAGCTTTAAACTCTGTCCTTGTGCAATTTTTCCTTAAAATTGAATACACACTTAGTTGACAAATTAAGCAAATTTGTTACAAATAATGAGTTTTCTTTTAATTTCTTAAGTGCAAGTTTGGAGATCAGATTAATTATTTATTGCTTGTTTGGAAAAATCTTTGATATTAATAATAATAATAATGTAATTGTAATATACTATACTGTAATATGTATTCGGTCAATGAACTGGTTTTAACGGACTTCTACGTAGAAATTCGTGTGGAAACTTCTTTTTGGAGCTCAAAGCGTTTCTTCAGAACTCGTAAGTTTTAGTTGTAATTTCAATTACTGAATAGAAATTGCCTTTCCTAAAATGAAAAGGAAACACACCAAATTGAATAGGGATCTTTCAGGTGAAAAGTGAACCTTGATGCATGAAATACCTACCAGACTACCAGGTATAGTCGTAATAATAACCAATGCTTAAAAGTACTGTAAGTAATTCATGTTCGGATAAGTGTATCCAAAAGTACCATTTGTCAAACGCGGATGAACAAAGAAAATTTTTGTAATTGGAAAGTTCCACTCAAAAAATACTTTCACTAACTGTAAGAATTGGAATGGTACGTTGACAGATTTCAACTTTCGACAACTAATAATAAAAAAAAAACTACATGCATCCCAAAATTTTAAATAAAAAAGCTTTATATATAACATATTCCATCTTTAATTTTTAAAATGAACTTCACAGTAGATATACAGGGTGATCCGTTTGGGTGTGGCTAAAATAAAAACGCTGTGAGAATCTACCGAGAAATGATACAGCGCTCATCTGTTGCACGTGTGGTCATAAAATGTGGGAGTTTGTAATAGGCTATGCCATCCGCTGCCAGACATACGAGCGCCATCTACTGTCAGACTTATGAGACATATGCCAGTTTCGAAGATGGCGGCGAATGCGCAACAACGTGCGAAGTGTGTCATTTGGTTTGCTAAGTTCGAGAGTGTGACAGCGGTACAGCGTAAGTTTCCCCGTGTGTATGGTGTTCGAAAAGCTCCTAAATACGACTCCATAGTACAGTGGTACAGCACATTTGAAGAAACGGGGTCTATCACTAAACCACACGCAAGAAGTTGTAAGAATTAGCCTCTCGTTATGACCTCTGTCGTGTTCGGAAGCGGGGTGGGGGTCATGTTGAAGACTAATTAGGTTTGTCGCACTCTACCATCTTTGTGCGCATTGTTTGCCAAATATTAAACTATACAATGTTACTGTTTCCATTTCACATCAATTTTATTTTATCCGTACCGAAACAGATCACCTTGTACATTGCAGTACCATCATTCCACTCAGAAATTTTCAATTTCAAGGTCTTCAGTTTTCAAGGTTTTGTGAAGGAGTTTCTCGTCTCTCTTAAAACTCATATAATATCGCTCTGTAATAAGTATTTATAAATGTTTGTGATTTTACGACGACCTTTTCTCAAAGTATAGATTTGCAAAGTAAACACCAATATTATATTCATAAAGTTCTGTATTTGTATATTTCGCTGTGATTTTCAGCAGCTTTATTTCAGTAATATTCCTAATCAGTGTTTTAATCATGCCTCTACTCAAGAATGAGTTTGGGGATATTTTTATCTAGTGATAAGTACCGACTTGGGATAGTCCCTGACTTAGTTATCCATTTGTAATTGTTGTTTTTCCATTTTACTCTATAATTTCAGATATCCGTGATTTATAGTTGAGTAAATTACTTCTTTCCCGTTAATTAACTCGACTTTACCATATGAGGGGTCGCGCGTCTTAAGGTACCTAAGCGCCGCCACAGGCGAAAACGCGTTTTTGATGGATATCACTATTTTCATCCTTCCTCTATCGCGTGGTTTGGGTTATAATGACCTTACGACACGAAGTATGGTTGAAAACCTTATGAAGCGAACTACTTTTTTCACCTCTATCGCCAGCCAAAAGTTCACCCAAAGTTCGACATAATAAGAAAATCAAAAAATTAAAAAAAATAAATATAAAATATGAAAATCTATTCCAAAAACTCATCAACCTCTTCAGGTGCTCTTCCAATACGTGCTCTACCGTAAAATTTACATTCCAATATGTGCTAACTAACGAAAATATCACGACCTAACCTAACCAATCGTCAAGGGCGTACAATTGACCTAACGATTGGTTAGGTTAGGTCGTGATATTTTCGTTAGTTAGCACATATTGGAATGTACATTTTACGGTAGAGCACGTATTGGAAGAGCACTCATCTTCATTAGCATACTTAGAACTCTAATTTAGCCAAAAATGAACGTTCTAGCTCAATTAATAACAGAGACACTATTGTCAGAATATTACTGAACTTTAGAGGCGATTTCTGACGAATTTTAATTTTGGCGCTTAGGTACCTTAAGACGCGGGACCCTTCATATAATTTCAGGCATCCGTGATTTAAACTATAAAAACAATAAACATCAATGGATAACTAAGTTATGGACTATCCTAAGTCAGTCTGAGAGATGAAGAGGGGTGCAGTGACGAGCCCGCTGCGCGTAATTTATTTGGTTCGGTCCATTTCTCATTTGAAAGGGACTTCGTTTTCCCGGTTGGTGGCGTTACTGTCCGTTTCAGCGTATCTGGTGGAGGAAAGACGCTAAGCGGATTAAGCAACTAACCATAAACGGATGAACCATCCATACCCACAGTCAAACTCATTAATTAAAAATGCTCTTCAGAATGTGCTAGCTTATAATTCAGGGAACGAGTTTGGAAAAATCAGTCAATTTCAATACCTTAAAGTCGGCAAGCGACGCAAAAAAATTAGAAATTTTTGCAGATTCTTTGAAACGCAATAAAGCATTTGTAGTTTCTGCGAGAGTGAAGAAAAACAGAGAAAATTTTTCTAATAAGCTGATAAAGATTTTAAATGGCTCGTATATTCAAATTATCTTGATGACGAGTTTTGAAAGTTGTGTGGAACATATTCTAGTGAATCTACTGTCGACTTCAATAGTTGGGATACGTTGGGCCGTAAAGTATACGTGTCCCAGCGTATCCCGACTACCGGAGCAGATGGTACAGGAAAAGAGTCATAAATTAAAAGCCGTATTCTTTAGTTGCTCAGCCATTTAATAACTGGAAAGATGTAACGGAAACTTTTGATTCTCACGAAAGAATTATTATCGATTTTCAAAATTTAAAGCCAAAAATTTTCATTGAAATCTGTAAAGGTAAAAGTGAAAATATAATTAAAAAGTTGCTTCCTACCCAATGTTACTCCCATTTCTACCGGCGGTCCGGAAGTGGGAGTGCTCGAAGTAAGAATTCCGAATATGGGAAGAGATAAAAAACGTTCTCATTCCATTCTTCGTCCAAAAATGAGAAATCCGCGAACGAGAATCTCAAAGATGGCAATTTTCAAATCGACCCACTTCCATTCTCACTGTAAAACGTCACACTTTGAGTTACATCTATCATAGAAAATACCCAATTGCGTCACAGTTTCTTTTCATCTTTTCCCAAATTTAGAAATTCCACTTCGAGCACTCCCACTTGGGGATCGCGGGTAAGAATGGGAATGATAATGAATGGAAAGCAATCGGAAGAGACCTAAATTAGAAACGTTGATGGAGCGTATGAAAAACAATTGAAAACAAACTCGATAACGTATAAGAAGAACTGATTCCCATAATTGCACGAAACTGTAATATCCTTTACAGATCATTGGAATTCAAGGCACTAAGATTCTGCGCCATGGAATATATGATAACGAGGATGATGGAAATTTTCGAGTACGTTTACGTCTGTAGATCAGTTGGTAACACTGTTTCCCTATAAGCGAAGCGAAGACATTGAGATCAGTGGTTTGAACCCCGATAATCTGGTAATAATGATACGAGAGTTAGAACAATGGGCCGCGTTAATTGGCCTGAGCGCTGCTTGTGCTAGTTTCTGACTCTTCTGACTGATTAATTATTATTAAGGTCAAGATAATGAATTTCATAACAGACACCCGTTACTTGTCAAGTCAATGCATCATATTTGAGTCCCCAAATTACTGAAAGCTCGCTTCGTTTTGAAGCTGAAAGCTTCGAAATTTTGGATCACCTGAAGATCAGGGGCCCCAGCCTTCTTTATTTAGCTTTATAAGGCTAACTAACGAAGGCTGGGAACCCTGATCTTCAGGTGATCCGAAATTTTTAATGAATTTAAATTTATATTAATTTATTTCCTATACTTTAATGGCTGATGAGACAATGAATATGAATGACCTTGAAAAAAATGTGTATTTGTATAAGATATACAAATTGAGAAAATCTGATACGATAATTTTGTTAATTCAAAATTTCATGAAATTAACTGTGGAAAAGGATTTCTCAAAAAAGATTTTGTAGCAATTATTTTAGAAGAAATATTGGAGCTATTGAAGAATAGGGACCCCAGCCTTCTTTAGTTAGCTTTATAAGGCTAACTAACGAAACTATCATGACCTAACCTAACCAATCGTCAAGGGCGTACAGTTAACCTAACGACTGGTTAGGTTAGGTCGTGATATTTTCGTTAGTTAGCCTTATAAGCCTAACTAAAGAAGGCTGGGGTCCCTATTCTTCAATAGCTCCGAAATATTAATACGAGGTTTGAACCCTCGGATGTCTGAGTGAATATAAAGAACAGTATTCTTTCATCAAAGGAAATTATCCTAAAACAATACACACGCACTGAATTTTACACTCCTTTAATTAAATTTCAGCTTAAGCTTCTTCATGTCAAATGCTTAATAATACTTTCTCATGTTTGCAGTTTATAGTTTTTAGTTTCATCAAATAGGTTAAATTCACTAAAAATAAAAAAAAAGAAAGACTGTTGCCAAAATTGCAGAAGTCGAGACAACTACAGTTTCAAAAACAATTCAGGGTTAGTTCCCGTGGAAATTCTTATTGTTTAAGTTGTGCAGTTGTATAATGGAGAATGGCCAGGCAGAGTTTCAGCCTTAAAAGTTTTTACGTGTATACTACCCTAACTGACTTTGAACTGGCTATATATATCTTAGTTGTTAAGATATACTCGTATGCAAAGTATCAACCTTTTAAGGAAAAATGTGCCTAATTGACTGACACTTTAAATTAAATTGTACAGATACTCTATACCGACAAAGGCAAACGATCCTAGTGAGCTAAGTAAGAACATGATCTAAACACAGATACTAATAAAAGAGACCCTTAAAGGCTTCTGCTAACTCTCATCAACAGTATTTCCAGGTGTGTTAACGTAAAAAATGTTATATTTATAAACTGTTTATCGAATTTGGAGAAACGATATTTTTGAAGGACGGAAAGATCATAGAGTCTCTCGTTGTTATTTTATCTCCAAATGTTTTTGAAAATTGATGGAGAGGCGTTATTATTAAAGATACAGGATCAATGAAAGAAAGCCACCCCCAGCCTTCTTTAGTTAGCTTTATAAGGCTAACTAACGAAAATATCACGACCTAACCTACCCAATCGTTGAGGGCGTACAGTTGACCTAACGATTGATTAGGTTAGGTCGTAATATTTTCGTTAGTTAGCCTTATAAAGCTAACTAAAGAAGGCTGGGGGTGGCTTTCTTTCATTGATCCAATATACATTTTATTCATTATCAATTTCGACAGTCCCGCAAAGTAAATTTGAAATGTGGAGACCTAAATGGGGAAATCCTTGAAACCCACCAATTAATAAATAAGTTATCCCAAATCAGCAATTACTTCCCTCTATTGTCATTGAGATTCGAGAGTGGGAATACTCGAGGTAAGAATTCAAATTTAGAAAAACTCTTGAATTGGGTAAAGATGAAAAGAGTGGTTGACACAAGTTGGGGGCTCGTGGGATGTTTTCGAGGGGAAGAAACCCAGTTTAAAACGTTGATGCACATGGCATATATAAATATGTTTACTTGATTTTTTGCTATAATTAAAAGGGTAAACCCACCCTCACCCACCCACACAAATATATATAATATGTGTATATATATAATATATATATTATATAATATATATATATAGTATATATATATATATATAGGTACTTGTACTGATTAATTATTATTATTAAGGTCAAGATAATGAATTTCATAACAGACACCCGTTACTTGTCAAGTCAATGCATCATATTTGAGTCCCCAAATTACTGAAAGCTCGCTCTTTTTGAAGCTGAAAGCTTCGAAATTTTGGATCACCTGAAGATCAAGGCCTCCAGCCTTCTTTAGTTAGCCTTATAAGGCTAACTAACGAAAATATCACAACTTAACCTAACCAATCGTCAAGGGCGTACAGTTAACCTAACGACTGGTTAGATTAAGTCGTGATATTTTCGTTAGTTAGCTTTATAAGGCTAACTAACGAAGGCTGGGGACCCTGATCTTTTTAATGAATTTGAATTTATATTAATTTATTTCCTATACTTTAATGGCTGATGAGACAATGGATATGAATGACCTTGAAAAAAATATGTATTTGTATAAGATATACAAATTTAAAAAATCCGATACGATAATTTTTTTAATTCAAAATTTCATGAAATTAACTGTGGAAAAGGATTTCTCAAAAAAAAATTTTGTAGCAATTATTTTAGAAGAAAATATTAATACGATATTGGTTTGAACCCTCGGATGGCTGAGTGAATATAAAGAAGAGTATTCTTTCATCAAAGGAAATTATCCTAAAACAATACACACGCACTGAATTTCATACTCCTTTAATTAAATTTCAGCTTAAGCTTCTTTATGTCAAATGCTTAATAATAATTTCTCATGTTTGCAGTTTATAGGTTTTAGTTTCATCAAATAGGTTAAATTCACTAAAAAAAAAAAAAAAAATAAAGACTTGCCAAATAAATAGTAAATACTATTCCAGAAACAATGTTATAATAGATCAACTGTACGCCCTTGATAATTGGTTAGCTTAAGTCGTGATATTTTCGTTAGTTTTAACGAAAATATTTCGTCAAAATTGGTGGGGGGAGATAACCTACAAGTGTATATATATATATATATATATATATATATATATATATATAATGTTGTTCAAATCAACGTACTTTTGTTGAGTTTGAACGACGGTTCAGGATCGACCTGCGGTCGACCCCTCTGCAGCATCCCGCCTCATTTGCAGGACTTGGTGAAGGAGGGAATTGCTCTCTGATCGCCTCCTGCCCTCGTAGCCAGCCACGCATGGCTGGTCAGGGACTTTGCACAAGAATCTGTCCAGCTGGTTCTTGAAGTTATTCAGGTCGGTGTGCTGGAGATTCCTCACTTCTTTTGGAAGGACATTGAAAAGCTTTGGGCCCCGTATTCTGAGGGTATTTTCCATCCTCGTTTTCATGGCTCCTTGTCCCACCGCAACTGGGACCGTACAAAATCTGCCTCTTCTCTCATTCCAGTTTGTTTCTATTTCATTTCTGAGGTTAGGGACAGAGCCCTCAAGTATTTTCCATATGTATATTATTGTGTACCGCTCGCACCTTCTTTCAAGAGAGTAGAGTTCCAGGGATTGTAGTCGAGACCAGTAGTCTTCACCTTCCGTTTCCTCTATCTTAGACGTAAAAGTCCTTTGTATAGTTTCAATGCTCGCAATGTCTCTTTTCTGTGTGGGCTTGAGTACTGAGCAATACTCAATTATTGGTAGGACTAGACTCTTCCATAATTTGAGCATGATGTTTGCTTTTCTGCTGCGGAAGCTCCTCCAGATGATTCCCATTATTTTTCTAGCCGTTGTGATTTTGATTTTATAGTGCTCTCTGAATTCTGAATCCGACGACATTATTACTCCAAGATCCCTTACTTGTGGATTTGGTGTTATCTGTTTGGCTTGCCGAGTTCTGTACCCTTTTTTCTGTAGCTCTTTGTTATTACCATATCTTAGAAGTTGGAATTTTTCTTTGTTGAACTTCATATTATTGTCTTCTGCCCACTGGAGTAATGTTTCAATGTCGTTTTGTAGTTTTCTTATGTCATCTTCGTTCAATATTTCCTTACATATCTTTGTGTCATCTGCGAAGCATGACACAATACTATCCTTAATATCTGCAATCATTATTATGAGCAGCAAGGGAGCTAATACTGTCCCTTGTGGGACAGAACTCACGACTTCCGAGACTTCCGATTTAACTCCGTTTACCACCATCTTTGCGTTCTTTGCGTCAAGAAATTAAATATCCACCTTCCTAGCTTTCCAGTAATTCCTGTATCCTTAAGTTTGTGTGCTATGATTCCATGGTCACATTTATCGAAGGCTTTAGCAAAGTCAGTATATATTACATCAATGTTTTGTCCTCGACACAATGTTCCTAATATTTTCTCCTGGTGGTCTAGTAGCTGTGACAGGCATGATCTACCCGCCCTGAAGCCATGTTGATTTGGTTGTATAAGTCTTTTTCTTGTAGGTAGTAGGTAGTTTTGCCTCTAATTATGCGTTCAAAACACTTTATAAGGTGTGAGGTGAGAGCCACTGGCCGATAATTTTTGGGCATTGCTCTGTTACCACCTTTAAATAGGGGGGCAATGTTCGCGTTCTTTAAGGGGAGTGGAATTTGTCCTGTGTCGAGTGATTTCCTCCATAGTAAGTATAGCGGTTTTGCAATATTCTCTCTGCATTTCTTCAGAAATATGGCACTCCATGTGCCTGGCCCTGGCGCTGAATTGTCTCGCATCTGTGATAAGGCCGTAATTACATCTCCTTCCGTGAACTCGAAGTCCATTAATAGGTTTGTGCCGGGATTTGTTTTTAGTTGATCTGTATCAATGTCGAAAAACTCGTCTGGGTTTTCCACTTCCATCTCAGACTTAGGGGTGCTAAACAAGATTTAAATTGTCCCCTAAGCAGTTCACTTATTTCTTTCGGGTCATTTGTGTATTCGGCCTCCGCGTCTATCAACGGTCCAATACTCTCCTTACACTGCATTTTCCTTTTCGTAAAAGTGTAGAAGTATTTTGGGTTATTTTTTATGTTTTCTGCTACCTTGTTTTCCTCCTCGTTTGTCTTATGTATGAATGTTTGCTTTAGGTCCATTTCTATTTCGCCAAGTTTCCTCTCTAGTTTGAGTCTCTTTGCATCAGTTCTGCATCTGTGGAGATGTTTTACGGTTTGTTTTCGTTGCCTGAACAGAGTCCTGATTTTCCTCTCTAGCTTGCTACGTTTTCTTTCCTGTCTCTCTGGAATATGTTTCAGTATTTATAGGTTTGGTTTCCTTCTCTATTATACATAGTATTTCTTGTGGAGTCTTCTCGTGTAGTAGCAATTCCCAATTTACCTCCTTTAAATCTTTATTTACGTCTTCCCAATTTACTTTCTTTGAATTTGTTTAAGCCTTCAAATATTCCATCTGCCTCTCTAGGATGCGTTTTCGGACCTCTGGGTGCTAACTTCAATTGTATATCGATGAGGTTATGGTCGGAGAACTTTGTGTGCGTTACTTTTTTATTTATTATTATCTCGTTGTTATTTGTCCAGATTAAATCCAAAACGTTCTTCTTTCTCGTGGCTTCACAGATTTCCTGGGTAAGGGCGTAATGTTCCATAATATCTAATAACATTGTTGCTTGGGTTCTGTCATCTTGAGTAATGTTGCCATGAAACTTCTCAATATATATAACTTCGTCATTTTTTTTCCATGATATGAATGGGAAATTAAAATCCCCGAAAATTAGAATATCTGTTGCTGGAGTTTCAAGTAATTTTAATAACTTATGTTTTCTATTTCATTTGTAGCAAATTGGAATTCACTTTTTGTGGTGTTTGGTGATCTGTAGATGTTCATAATGGTTAGGTTCAGTTCTTATACTTCTAATATAATAACTTCAACTGTGCTGTTTGATTTCTTTACTCTCACTTCACATGTGTAAGTGTTTTTCACGTAGATACAACACCCTCCTCCTCGTCTAGCCACTCTATCTGCTCTGTATATGTTGTAGTCCAGCAATGTTATTTCATTATTCTCGATGCAGTTTTCACAGCCTTTTTCGCACTTATGTAAGTGTGTTTCTGTTAGGCATATGATATCTACAGTATGCTGGTTTCCGTAGCTAAATTTTGCAAGTATTGTAATTTGCAGTCTGCATGGTCCGTATAGAGGCTTTGTATATTTGTGTATAATATATATATATATATATATATATATATATATATATATATATATAATATATATATATAATATAATCCTAAAGTTGCAGTCGTAAAACATTTAAGGGGTCGCGCGTCTTACAGTACCTAAACGCCACCACAGGCGAAAACGTGTTTTTAATGGATATCACTATTTTCACCCTTCCTCTATCGCGTGGTTTGGGTTATAATGACCTTACGACACTAGAAGTATGGTTGAAAACCTTATGAAGCGAACTACTTTTTTCACCTCTATCGCCAGCCAAAAGTTCACCCAAAGTTCGGCATAATAAGGAAATCAAAAAATTAAAAAAATATATATATAAAATATGAAAATCTATTCCAAAAACTCATCAACATCTTCATTAGCATACTTAGAACTCTAATTTAGCCAAAAATGAACGTTCTAGCTCAATTAATAACAGAGATACTATTGCCAGAATATTGCTGAACTTTGGAGGCGATTTCTGGCGAATTTTAATTTTGGCGCTTAGGTACCTTAAGACGCGGGACCCCTCATTTGTTTCCTTTCATATCTAATAGTTTTAATTTTTACTTTATCTTTTATTTCCATTGTTATTTGTTTAGCGACTGAGGAGGGGCTTTTTTAGTCGAAAGCGTTTTCGTCGTTTTATTTCTTGTGGGTTATTGGTTCAATGAGTGGCGTTATTGCATTTTTATATATATATATATATATATATATATATGTATGGTGGTGTAGTTAGCATTGCTGACTACAAAGCCACCGGCTCCGGGTGTTCAACTCCCTACCGAGGGCAGGCAGTGTTCAATTCATCCAGCTGTTCATCCTTCTATGCAAAACAATTATTGGTCGGTAGATAAATGGGTACCCTGGGTAACCTAATGGTGACGACGCTGGGCTACTGATCGGGAGGGCGAGAGTTCGAGTCCAGGCGAGGACTTTGTAATTTCTGGATTCCCTGGTGGGTCGTGGCTCTGATTCCACGTTAAGCTGTAGGTCTAAGGTGGGGCTGACTTTAGTCAGAGTGAAAAATTTGGGAGAAAAGAAAACCAAGTTTTTGAACTGAGGCTTATACTCGTGTGTGTGTGTATATATATATGGTGCATCAAAATTTTACCACTTATAAGGCGCTAATATGTCATTGCTTACCACTTATAGTTTGTTTGTTTGTTTTTTGTTTATATATACGTATAAGTGTCTTTATTTGCTTGTTTTTTAATAACAATGTCGTTTTTTAAACCCATGGCTAAATATATAAACAATAAATACAGAGTATTGAAATGTATTTTTTGAGGCACCCCTATACCAAGTGGTAACATTTTTTTAAGCACCCTCTGTGTGTGTGTGTGTGTATATATTATATATGTGTGTATATATATATATATATATATATATAAAGGGGAATTTAATAAAGGCATTTAAATAAAATGTGTTTCGTATTTATATTTCGGTTACATCGAAGTGTTATAATGCAATGGAGAAATAGTAATATTAGCTTAAGCGTCATTTTCACAATGTATAATGTTTTAAAATTTCATCTGGCTGCGCGCACATATCAAATTACTTTTCACTCATTGTCGTTCCTCTTCCCATTTCCATCCGCCGTCCGCGAATGGGAATGGGCGTAGTGAGACATCTAGATTTGGGAATCTTTTTTTGTTATTTAAGAAAGATTGCCATTCCCGTTCGTATTCGGGGTAAATGTGCGAAATGAGAATGGTTAATATTTCTTAATTAAACCTCGAACTTAACCTAGCTTATAATAACCTAAAATTAGCCTAACCTATCTTTAACGTAACTTTTAACCTAACCTAACTTGAGCCAAAGTATTAAAGCCGTGGATGAGTACGAGAATGGCGTGAAGAATGGATCAATTTGAAAATTGCTTCCTTTGAGATTCTCACTTTCGGATTTTTCACTCTCAAGCGATGAATAAAATGGGATTTTTTTTTCCAATGAATGACGGCCATAAAATTTATTAATTTTGTGAGGGAATCATCACGAGAGATCGTATTACAATAATGGCAACAATTCCCTTTGAAACGATATGCAACGTTCAAGAATTTAGTTTCGTTCTCTGAAAGGATATTTGTTTTTAAGCAAATTTGAGTCCATGCACAAAATCATTGAAGAGCTATTGACGATAGTTCGCTTTGCACGCAGCTTTTCACGTACAGTATATAGTTATTGTTTGATAGCAACACCAATTTTTTGCTACGCGTAAATTTTATTCCGTAATTAAATTCTTGATTAATTTCCAGTAGAGAAAAATATCTATTTTCAAATAGTAGGTAGTCCAGATTCAGTGGTACCGTTGCATGGGCACATTTTATCTCGTCTTTGCTCCCTTGTATAGGGAAATTCCGCTAACAACGCTTTAAACGGTATCTTTATCATCCAAAAACGATGATGTGATGTCCATGATGATTCTAGTGCATTATTTAAAGCATTACTAAAGCTAAAAATGTAATCAAGTTGGCACATTTTATTTTTATTTACGAGTGTAAGAACAAAATCAGGTTCTTTTGCATTATCCTCCCAACACTAATTTTTTTATATAATGTTGGTTTGGTTTTGGTACTTTATTTGCCTTCCATTATAAAAAAAATTAGTGTTGGTATTAGGTTAGGTTTGGTTAGGTTAGGTTACGGTAAAAACAGCCCGCCGCAGGCGTTAGCCGTTATAAAAAAAAATTAGTGTTGGGAGGATAATGCAAAAGTACCCAAAATCATTAATTTACATTAAATAACTAAATATTTTGTGACTCATCAAAAAATCCACCGATATCAGAACAGAAACAGATCAAAGTATGTTATTCCTCAATTTAGATTATCTTCATCTCAAAAACTACCCATTTTCATTGGATTGAAACTATGGAATGCTTTAAGTGCTGATATAAAAAATATTAAGAACGTAAATGCGTTTAAAAACCAGTTGAAATCTCAATTAATAATGGAATACTAATAAAAATCTAGGATTAAATGTACATTACTATATTACTTGTTCATTTCTTGTCTCTAACTTCGTACTGAATTGATATAATATCTTTAATAATGACTTTGTATTAGTTTTATATCTATCATAATAACTTAAGATTATGTTATGGGATTTATATCCTGCCCATAAAGCTTATTATCATCATTATCATTAACATAATATACGAGTATAATGTATTGCCACTAAGAGTAGATTAATCATAATTTAAACGTGTCTAAAATACCATGTATTAAGGGTCAAATTCTATAAAATAATAGTTGAGTTGACAGTATTATTTGTATTATTGTAACATAAGAGAATCTGTAATATTATTATAATTATTTTTTTATAAATTATTTATAAATAAATAAATTTATAAATGTAAATGAATAAAAAATAAATGTCTTAACAATTATTTAATTCCATTGTTTAATTATCAACTGTTAGTTCAGTTATGTATTTGAAATTAATTAATAATTCTTAGTTATGGTTTATAGAATATTATTATTAATCTTGACTATCTCTGAAAAGATGTTTTATCTTTTATTAAGAGCCCAGTAAAGCCAAAAGCTTAAGGGACAAATAAAATAAAATAAATAGTCCAATTTCACAATTATTTATTTTATGTTAAAATTACTGGAACAACAAAAATTGTAGAGTTGTATTTATTTTGTAAATAAAGAAATATTCATTCATTCATTCATCATTCATTCATGAAGAGTAGACACATGTGGCCCACTCTCGCTCGTCGACTGTTCCCAGAGAGTCATCTATGACGTCTCTGTGAGCGTAGTCACGGTCGCTCTATTACATATAATATTGGAAGCAAAGTTACAAAAGTTATCTGAACTTTTTGGGGACAAATTTAAGGAATGAAAATGACGAATAACCTTTAAATATACTTATTTACGAGCACATATCTTATAAACCTACATCTAAGCATGAACCAAATGAATATTTTGCAAAAAACAAAACTTTAATCCTCTTGTTCAAAGATAGAGCTGAGGAGCAGGGCCGGATTAAGGCTGTGAGGGGCCTAAGGCTAATAAGAGGGAAGGGCCTATATGTGTACTCTATATTGTATATAACTCATAAAATCTTCAAACCAATAGAAATGTATATTTATCCAAATTTAACAACTGACAGAAGTCAAAGCTATGAACATTAAAAAAAAAAAAACCAGTAAAAACAGCATACAATTCAAATAGAGAATGATATCTTCCTTCCTGGCTGTGATATCAAACAAAACATACCCCTTTCTTCGACATGTTGAATGATCATTACACTAGGCCCAAATTCCCAACATCTGAAAAACAATTTCGGAAACAGATTAACCCTTTGAAGCAATCATACAAAAATAGATGAAAATCATACATACATACATAGTTATTACATACATATCGACAATAATACACCATCATATATAATGACATGCAAAAAACTCTTAACTAAAACTAAAAAACTCCTGTTTTTCACCTCTTAAAATATAATTATACACTCGTAGGGTGGAGCGAAAAATACTTTTTTTCTAGTATGAAGTTCTAATAGTGATTAAAAGTTGCATTTAGTGGACGAAATATGCCTGCCAAAATATGAGTTCATTTGTTTAAAATTTTCAGCTGCCACCAGGGGGCTAAAGTTAACACAATTTTGTGTAAAAAGGAAAAAAATGCTTCTATTTTAGGTTTGTCAAACTATTATAAAATTTATCTGAGAATTATCTAATAGTTTGATTAAGATTCTTAAATGATAGGAATTCGTTTAGTAAAAATGGCTTTTCATATGCTTAATATCTTCAGCTGAAGTTAACACAATTTAGAGTAACTGAGTCATGTTGAGACTACACTGAATGTTGTGGGGGAGGGTTGTGGGGAGGGTTTTGGTGTGAAGGAATTTCTTTCTGTGAGTCATTAGAACAGTGTGTTAACACTTGTCTTCTTAGGTAGTAGGCCTAGTCGCTCAGTTGATCGGAGTTTTTTAATATGATCGGAATATTATAAAACTTTATTTTAAAGTGATTTATATAGAGATAATATTGATTTTATTATAAAATGCTTGTTATAATGTATTATATAATTTTAGTTTATTTATATAATATATTATATTTATATAATATATTATATATACTTATAAAATATATTATATATATTTTTATAATGTTTTGATGTTACAGGATATTTTGTGATTGTGAATTTTTCTTAAAAATATTATGGCATCAAATACTAAATATAAACATTTCACTAGAGAACATATGAAGTGTGCCATATTTGAAGTACCTTGTGAGATGAGTGATATGCAACTACCAACATAACTGCATTATGAAAGATTACCTGTTCACAAAACATTTAGTGAAGGAGCAGATGAATAACAAGGAGCCTTCATTTTCTGAAATAGCAGAGGCAGTTTCCAAAAAGGTAGAAAATATTTGGAAGAAGGCCTCTTTGCCAATAGTTTCACATACACGCGTTTTACAGATGATGCGAGTGTACCATGATAAAAACAGGTCCTTATTAAAGCCATACAAGTCACAAGGATCAGCCTAAGTACAAAAATCAGCTTGAAGAATTTGAAAACTCTTCAAAATGCACTTTGTTTGACATCTGCACCTGCAAATGTAAGGAGTTTAGGAGATGCTCATATGAAAAGAGTAAGAAAGTCCCTCCAAAAGAGCAGGATTTTTTAAATGACCAACGAACACGCAGAATAATGGTGATAGGAAGCATTGACATAGCACACACAAGACGATTACAAGCAAGAGAACATCGAAAGGAAATGGAAAAAGCACGTCTGGAATCCTCACAAACAACTAGTGCTGCTATAACCAATACGTCCAACTTACAAATCGAAACAGAGACAAGTGAGTAGTATAGCCGCAAAAGGGTAGAGTGCAGGAATGTTGCAAGTGATTACGTAATGTTGCAAAGGGTGTGGGGGGTGTTGCAAAAAAAAAGGGAAAAAAAAAAAGAGTGCTGGCCTTTGTTGCCAACCGGGGTTGCAAGGGGCATGCAACTTGGAGGCGGAGTTCTCCCCCAAGCTATTTCCCCCAAAGGGCCAGAAAGGAGAGAAAGGAGGAGAGGTGTTCACCTGGCAGGAGCCAAGTGCATATTAAGACTTCAGCCGAGTAGGCGTTGTTTTATAGGCTCCTAATCAGCCAGTTGGCTGAGCCAAGGGGGGAGGGGTACACCTGAAGGAGAGAGAGAGAGTAGTTGCCTTTGATTGCAAGGCATGCAACTTGGAGGCGGAGTTCTCCCCCAAGTTATTTTCGTTTATCTAACCTAAGAGGCCTCTAATGGGTTTTCCCAAAGGGCCAGAAAGAGAAGGACCAGAGGTCCTTGCTCAGCTGGGAGCCGAGCTTGAATGACTCCGTCAGTCGTCTCTCGGTCTTTTATAAACCTCTATTCTGGCTGAGTTGCCAGATAGCGCCGTGTATTCAGTTGCTGAGTTGCCAGATCACGCCGTGTATTCAGTTGCTGAGTTGCCAGATCGCACCATGTACGCAGTTACTGAGTTGCCAGATCGCACCATGTATTCCAGATAGCGCCATGTATTCCAGATAGCAAAAACCATATATTAATCATCCATTTAAATAGTGTACCACAATATATGACGGTAGATGAATCCAATTAAATTCTGTTTATTAAATAAATAATTTTTACACACTTAATTTTTATTATAAATATTTGAACAACGAAACGATATGAAAATTTACGAAACAATTCATTTAAAAGTTGAAATTATCCAAAACACAATCCGCTATAACGGATAATAAACGAATAAACAACTCACACACACACACACACACACACGAGGAAAAGGCAGAAACTAGGTCATTTCGAATCGTGTCCCTAGAGACCTTTTCGGCCGAGGGTTAATCCTTCGTCCAAGATATTCGAGCAAAAAACACCTTTCACATCAATTCTTATTATCATTATTATTATTATTTCTACAATGAAAATATTTTATATTTACGCGTAACTTAGACCCACAGTTTAACGTTGAAACCGAATGCTCTTTCCTCTCCTCCTTTCTCTCCTTTCTCTTGGGGGATAACGCCGCCTCCAAGTATGCTAAACGTATATTATAAGAAATTAATAGTTATATTTTTAAGTCCGAAATTCTCGAATTTAAAGGCACTCTTTTTATATTTTCCATTCACCGAAGCATGGTCCTGCATGCCGATTAATATCCTTTTAGGAAGATTTCCCATATGTGTGTCTATTTTGTTTTGGTAAGCCTTTCAAAAACAAAAAATATTACGCGCTTTTCACCTTAAAGTGCCGATGACGGGGATGAAATAAAAGGTAGGACGCGAGCCTACATTTGTCAAATTAGCTCAGACGAAATACACACACAAATCTTTCCTTTCAACCCTTATATATATATATATATATATATATATATATATATATATATATATATATATAATTTAGGGTGATTCAAATATGGGGGTAAAAAATTTTTTTTTATATTTTAATGTGTTCAACCCTTTAAATGGTTCATTTCAGCATAAAAACAACTATCCTAAAATATTTTAGCAAATTTTTAATTTTTAGGGGTTGCTACCAGCAATTAAAATTGACAGAACGACTCAAATTGTCAAATTTTTCCACACCACCCAGGAGTACAGTGTAAGGCGCATTGCTTTTTTTTTTAACGTGGAAAGCTCCCCCGTAGGTCCTACCATAACCACAAGCATGCATAATTAAACTAGCATGATATTTGAGACATTAGCTGTCCTTACTTCATCAATGTTTCTTTTTTTTCTATCAGGGTAAACAGCCCTGTAGTTTTTCACTACTTGTAGCAATAATTGTTTTTGATCTTCGTCATGTGTTAGTATTTTATTATATTCATCCATTAATTTTACTCCTCTTTCCGCTATATCATTCACGACTTTCCACTGTTTGATAGATTTCTTAGCGAAGTTATACTCTTCATCATTATGCCATTCTTTAGCATCTTTGAGTAAAAATTTTGAACTAAATTCTGTTATTGTAAAGAATCTTTGAGTATTTGACGTGACAAAATCTTCTAATTTCTTCGTTGGAATAAGTGCAGGATCTAGAAAAGCCCGTTTTGCAGGAAGAGTTTCTATTGTATTTTGCAAGGCCTTTACCATTTTGTTTTTTGTTTCAGTAGGCACTTCATCATCATAAAAGGCCAAGGCTACCAGTTCTTCTGATAGGTACCAGAGGTGACCTAACAGTTTTTTAATAGCAACAAATGCAATTGTGTCATTTATTTGTTTGTAGACTACAAGATTCTGTAATAATTCCAGATCAAGACGAGGAGCGCAAGATGGCACAGGAGCTGTAAACCATGCCTTTACATATAACCGAGTAGCAGATAGACAGATGTCTTTTAGTCCTTTTTTGTCTTTTACTGAAATTTTGAACTGAGATTTGAACATAAAAATTTTTAATGAATATGTAATTTTGGCCATCCACCTAGCCCGATGAAGTCCCGCTGGATGTTTAAATTTGATTCCACCTTTTGGTTCACCTCCCAAAAAAATAATTGTTAACTGCAATAGTTCTAGGTAATCGTCTCTTGGTTGGAATGTATCTAGTTGATTTGCTGCAAATATAATTATGTCATCTTTGATGTCATGAATATTTTCATAGATATCTGGATCTGATAATGCTGTTTCGTAGTCCTCCTGATTAATGCTTGACCATTTTTATCTGAACTTCTTAAAAAGGACTATATCTGGGCCAGAAGATGGTGATAAAGACTTTGAAACAACAGCTTCCAGCATAATTTAAAATATGACAATAAATCGTTGTCGAATTTTTGTTCTAGAAGAATAGCTGCACCATTTCTAGGACCAGTATTGGCTGCCGTTGTATCGAAACACATGCATTTTATTTGTTCGCAGATGCCCCATTCAAGCGATGTCTGATTGTTGGCATTAAAACGAGAGACGCATTTCTGTCACTCAATTTTGCAACATCAAGACTTCCTAATAATTTATCATCAAACAATTTTCTACGTTTGCCTACCTTACTTTTCCATGTTGAAGGATATGCAGCACAGAAACCAGATTCATCACTTTTACTCTCCTCTGATTCTGATTCTGATGATGTACTGGTGAGTATGACAGCCTCTTCATTCTTCTTTCTTTTGATCTCTTCTTCTGCTTTCCTCTTTTCATAATGTTGTTGCTTTTCTGCTGCTCTTTGCTCTTTTTAGCAACAGCCTTATCAATGGTACCCATTTTTCCATGACGTCCTTTCTCACGTTGCATTTTCAAGAATTTCTTATCATTTTCTATTTTTATAAGCTCCCTAGCATTCTCATGAGCAATGTCAGATAAGTTTTCCAGTTTATCTTTCCATTTTTCTTCTTTATTATTTAAATTTTGTGATCTTTTCAATTTGTTTGCTTTGTTTTTCTTAAGCAGCTGCCATTCCTTCAGTATTCCTTGAATTTTATCTACCACATGTACTCTTTGTTTTGTTGGTATTCCTGCTTTTTTCCAAACTGCTAGCACATCATCTGCAGTAGAGCAGCATGATTCTCTAATGCCTTGCTTTTTAATATTTATGTAGTGCATGAAGAGGGCCATCATTTCCTTCTCTGATGATAATACGGATGTTTTTAGTACTGCAGAGGGCTGCCCAATTAGCCATACTTCAGTTTCTTTTCTTGTAGAACTTCTCCCAACTGAGCAACTAGGTGATGGTGAGTTAGGCCTAGCTTCCATAATCGATTAATTGGTATCAAAATTACGAGTTCCAAACAACAATTAAAAGTAAGCAAGTATATAAACCATTATTAAAAATTCTGAAATATAAACAATTAAACATAAAATCATAAGTTGTAAAAACAAACAAATTGAAAAAAGGGAAACTTTGACGCCTGGTAGCACATAGTAAATTTTATTTAAAATTCACCAAATTTGGCATACACTACTTTTTTGTCATAGGGAACAAAAATACAGGTTGAACAATTAAAAAAAAAACTTTGATTTTTTTGAATCACCCTAAATTATATATATAAATGAACTTTCACCGAATTAAAACAAATCACTAATCAGTTAAAAGAATTCGCTCTATTATCATATTCACAAATCTACACACCACACACACACACATACACATGAGGAAAGGGTTTCCGACAATCTGGGTCAATTCGAAGAACAACTGTTTCTTCCAGACCGCTCCTGATAAATCTCTCTACATTCGTCAAAAAAATTAGCTCAGACGAAATACATACAATTCTTTCACCTTACCATATATATATATATATATATATATATATATATATATATATATATATAGAAAGAGCCATATTAGCTGTTCTAGCCCTCCGTTCATTTGACTTTTAAATCTATTAAACCATTCTTAAAATTAAATGCTTTACTCCATTTATAATGAAAAGGTACGACTTGGGATGTCATTCGGCTACTGAGAGTTATTAGCAATCAAGTTCAGTAAAGATTGCCGCGGCTAATATGTATCATATTTCTGAGAAAGTCGAAAACCATACCCAATTTAGGGTGTTTCATAAATTAAACGTTTGGAAAAATTTTAATCCACATGGATCCCCTTGTTCCATTTGCTGAGGAGACTGATAAACCGAAGTATTAATTCAATAGTTTAAAGTTTACGGGTCCCCAGTTTGATGCTCTGGCAGATCATAAACGGAAAAAATTAAACAAAAATCTGTCAATGAATTTTTATTCAACAAACGAGTACCATTTCACTACACATTTTCACAAAGATACAAAAAACATAACCACTTCTTGCGAATCATTTGTCCATGAAATCCTTCTTGGTTTTATTCGGGTATTTCGCCCTATGCTGCATCACAATTTTGAGCAAATACTGCTTCTGCTCTTCGTTCTTCGTCAGAGAACAATTGAACTCTTTGGTGAGCGCGATGGCTCTTTCGGCCCGATCGTACGACATAGCTGAATCGCGGTACGAAATATTCAGCCGATCGTAGGTAGTCGTCACATCCTGTGAGATCAGATTCCTGCGTCGCTTCTTGGTATTTCCCTTGGAGGAGGATGGAAAAACTTCCACGGTTGGGTCAACGACATCTGAGTCAGTCTCTGACGAAGTTGAAATCACTAAAGCCCCCGTATCTTCTGCAGCTCCTTGTTCCTTCCTGGCCTTCTCCTGTTGTTCCTTAATCTTGTCCAGCCTCTTCCTTTTCCTAATCTCCTTATAGTGAAGCTTCATGTCAACAGGGCCCATGCTGCAGGAATTTGGATCTTCACGCTGCATGTCGAGAAAGTGGATGTTCTCCTGATTCTTCATCATTTCCTTAGCCTGTGAATGAGCAATGTCCATGATCTCCTTCGCTATTGCCTCCTTGAACATCGCCTCCTTCACTCGGAAGGACTCTGCTTTATGTGACTTGTGCTTCACAAGCCGGTCGTATTCCTTGAGAAGGGATTCCATCTTCCTCAAGGCCGAATCTCGACGCATCATGGGGATTCTCGCTCTCTCCCAAAATATGAGACAGGCATCCAGGCACAGGTTCAGGCATTTAGTACGTCCAAATTTTTGCTCCTTTTGGTGGTAAAAGTACTTTTTGAGTACTTGCAACTGAGTTGGAAGGCCACTTGATGTGATGTTCGCATCCGTCTGGCCAATAAGAAACACTTCTTTTTTCGCTCTGGTATGCACCTGGAAAAGAAAACAAACTAAATAATTCCACAGAAATAATTTCACATCGTAATTCATTAATTAAATAAAGAAAAGCAGTAACTGGGACTCGAACCAGTGTCATAGCCGTTTGGCGGCATCGCTCAAGTCGACGTACACAGCACGCTATCCACTACACCATCTAGGGAGTGGATAGCGTGCTGTGTACGCCGACTTGAGCGATGCCGCCAAACGGCTATGACACTGGTTCGAGTCCCAGTTACTGCTTTTCTTTATTTATAAAACTGATACGTGTACACTAGGTTCTCTTTGACAATTCATTAATTAAATAAATTTCAATACCGCAGTAAAATTACATTAATTAGTATCATAAATAATTACCAGCTTAGTTGTCCAATCTGCAACAGACTAATTAATTTCATGTAATATTAATAATAAATATCACTACCACAGTAAAATGACAGAAATTAAATAATAATAAATTTCAATACCACAGTAAAATGAGATAATTAGTAGCATATATAATTACCTCCATAGTTGTCCAATAGGCTATACAACACGAACCGCTCAAGTGACGAAGAAAACCGTCTTCACTGCAGGCAGGCGAGAAATGAACTGACAAAAAGTCGTCAAAGTTGGGGACCTCTAAATGCAGAGCGATCTGGTTCAAACTTGCACAAACGTGTTTTCTTGTTCTTTAGAATACGGAGAAACGTGTGGATTAAAACTCCAAGCTCATTTTTATTTTACCCTATAGGTATGAAACACCCTAATACCCATATTATGTTATAGCAGTCAGGGTGAGTCTTCTGCCACGTCAGGCGTACGCTAGGTTAGGCGGTAGAGCAAATTCCCCATGTCATCAACTTTCGGACAGTCAGGGATCATTGGGCGTGATTTCCGACTTTTCCAAAAAATATGTGGCCGTAAAATTACCTACTGCACTTACCCCTACCATACCTCTTTGTTTAGGAGTGTATCGTACTTACAGATGTCATGCAGGGAAGACATTTTCTGATTTACATCATTGGTAAACTTAGTCTTTTGTATGGTAACAATTTTTAGAAAACGTTTTGTATATTCCCTTACACAAAAGGTCTTCCTTCGGATCGTTTCCGTTTGGGGGCTAGCAGCGAATTTTAAGGAAAATCGGTATATATATATATATATATATGGCGTGATGTAGTATCTCGTTTCGTCGAACTAAAACCAAAACACTCGATCGTGTTCGCAAATCCACACACACAACACACACGCCTGTATATATTATGAAAATCAGGAAAAATACCAAATGTATATTAATTCAAATGATGCTAAACGTATATTATAAGAAATTAATTACTATTTTCTCCTTTTAAGAGAATCATTTATTATAAGAAATTAATTACTCAATATAAGGAATTAATCATTAAACGCGCGCGTAGCACACGTGTTTGTCGACACCTTTTGAAAGGGGGCTAGCGGCTGCGAAGGAATTTTGGTACGAATATATGGAAGGGCTGTAGTATCTCGTTTCGCCGAAATAAAATCAAAACAATCGATCGTATTCGCAAATCTACACACACACACACACACACACACACATCCCGGAAACCAATGCATTTTTTCATCTCTCCGTGGAGCAGAACGAATCACACGTGCTCGCCCGCTTTTCAACTTAAAGTGAATTAAAGCAATTTTACGAAAAAGAATAGGAATTTCAGAATTAAGTTAACATTTATACATAAATACAAGGTTAGAAGCTTTATCAACTCCTAATTTATTTCTCAATGATAACCTATATTTTTAATATAATTAATTAATTTTCTTTTTATCATAACTCAGCCGAGCAACGATGTTAAGCAACGTTGGAATCCAAAGGATACTTCCCTTACACTTTCCTCACCAGCGAGACTTTAAACTACGTAGGCCCACCACCCCCCAAACATTGTTTTGACTGTATGGATGAACGTGAAGACTTTGATCGATACTACATCAGTTTTAATGAAAGTAACCCTTATAATATAGCTGATGAATGTGAGCGTTATTGCGTGAATGATGTGCGCGTGCTTAGAGTATGTTTCCATGCCTTTAGAAGAATGTACATAACCCATTTCAAATGCGATCCACTGCAAATCGCATTCAGAATTTTTCTATCACCCATAGTTTTCGAGAAAATAATATTTCTATTTACTCAGAGTTTCCCGCAGATCTTAGATAAACTCCTAAATACCAGTAAAACAAATTTCATGATTATACTAATAAAATAAATGTATATCTTGATAAATTTAATGTTAATGAAGTCGCCATAAAGTAAACATTTAATTTGGACCATTTCTCTCTTTGTGCATATATATTATTAAAATTGTTAATTGTTCGAAGACTATTTATAAAAGAAAATGGGATTTTGGCAGAACTTGCATAATTATGTATTCTACAACTTGCTTATTGTAATTTTAAATATGTTATGAACGTTATACGCGTCACTATTAAATGTCATATTTTTTTTACTGTCCAAACATATTTGGTTTTAGAATTTATAAATCTTAAAAAGATGTAGGAAAACAAGAAACACAAAGGAGAAAATGAATTCCTAACTGATGCATTTACATGCTCAAATATATGTAATAATAATAATTTTTTTACTGTCCAAACGTATTTGCTTTTATAATTTATAAATCTTAAAAAGATGTAGGAAAACAAGAAACACAAAGGAGAAAATGAATTCCTAACTGATGCATTTACATCCTCAAATATATGTAATAATAATAATAATTTTTTTACTGTCAAACGTATTTGGTTTTAGAATTTATAAATCTTAAAAAGATGTAGGAAAACAAGAAACACAAAGGAGAAAATAATTCCTAACTGATGCATTTACATGCTCAAATATATGTAATAATAATAATAAAAATAATAATATCGCTAACAATAGACATATATACTATTCAAGTACTGTCATCAAATGAATTAGCCACAGCCTACTAAGGGCCTACCTACCAAAGCCCCACCAAAGGCGTCTCACAAAGTGTGTGGAACTACATTTGCATGCAAGTTAGAGGTCTTAGTGACAGAATGGGTTATCTCAAAGTCTAGCATCAGCTAAAAGGCAATTTTCTACAAATGTTTCTACATGTTTAATAAGTATATACTGTATTTAGTTTGTTGTCAGGAAAGGAACCCAAAATGCTTGTAATATAAGTTACTCATTACTATTGCTTCAGTTATATAGGCTACTATGGTGATAATAAATATCTGTATTCTTGCAAGATTTTTTATTATTATTAAAAAATGTAGCTCATGACATGGATTGGCTCGAGATCATATAGTTTTGGCTATTCAAAGAAAAGTACTTTGTGAAAAATTCTGAATTTTTCAAAATTTTGAAATGTAATTTCTTTTTACAACATTGAATTGTAATTTTACTTCCATTTTATTACTTGGTAAGTTAATTCACAAATGTTAAATCTAAATAAGTTTTACTCATAAAAAAGACATAATATATACCTAGATTATTACTACATTTGCAGTTAACACAACAGATGGACCAGCTTGTAGGCTCAATACTTGGATCTAACTAAGTAAATCATGTAGAACCGTGTTCTACTGCTCTTTAAGCACTTCCTAGTAATTTAAATTATGCAGTTAGTACAGATAAACTAGCAGTAACCACCATTTTCAGTACAAAACCTTAAATTTAAGTAGCGTATTACTTCCCTTAATACAAGTGTACAGTACTTAGCTATATACAATAATGAATTCCTGAGTTTTTAAGCATGTGAATTATTGGCTATAAGTTCATATTCTTTTTTAATATGTGTTGTTTTATGTAAATTCGTATGTAAACTTATATACAGCTAATAACTCTTATGTTTAGACACTGACTCAGGAAATTATTATTGTACTCAGGCTTTAAGTCTGATTGTCTTCAACACTCCATGGCCTCACAGCCATAAATTGACAATTTATTATTCAGCTTGATACAGGTCTGTAGTTACTTAGGCTTTTTTTTAAATACTCCTCAATTTTAGATAAACAATCATTTGATAACTTGTAGGCTACTGTCTCCCCATTTTCTCAGCAACTGTAGGTGGTTCAATTGAACACAAAACATGTTGGAATGGAATCCAGCAAACGTCCTCTTGTTCAGGCCATTTAAAAGGATTCTTTTTTATGAAATTTACTAATAGATCCTTCTCAGTATCACACACTTAAACTATGTTTCCAACAAACCAGTCACCTTCATGGAAACAGGCCACATATGTACCAGGTTTATATTGGTAAGCCACATTTTCTTGTGTAACATTGAGGAAGGAAAGTTGTACGTTAAAGAAATTTTCATCACTAGAAATTTTGTACAGTTTAATGCCTGTTGATGAAGGTCTAAATCAGTGATATGAACGGGTTCCTGGGATTGTCTTAATTAAGGAATACCTTTTTTCTAACTCAAATAAATTAGCATTTTTCCTCAATTTTAGCTGAATCAATGTACAGAAATTGTATACCATTAATATTAGATTTGCACCAATCGAACATCTCTTTTGCATTGGTGATGTGACCTTTACTTGACCAAGACCAAAAATTAATTACTTTAGATGTCACAAATACAATTTTAAGGTATGTATAGTATAAGGGTTTTATCAGCTATCATGTATTGTTTTGAAGTTGTAGCAAAGTTTGTTTTAACCCAGCTATTTTTATTTTTCTTGCTCTACTTTGTCCCACAACAACAACCTTAAGGGTTTCAAATGTTCAATCAAGAGTTAAAGTTACATTTGCAGTTTTAAAACAGGTTTGTAATGGGCTTTTATTGATAAGTGATGAAATAGAGAAATCTTCATTTCCTTGTCGGTTCCTTATTCTTTACACTCAAGGCCTATCCTAACTAAAAACATTGTAAATTTTTAATTCAACCTGCGTCACAGGTTGAATAAAAAAAAATTTATTACAGTAATTTAACTTGCTCACATCATAAAATTAAACTCAGAACTTTAACACTAACAACAATTATGGAAGATTTCAACAAAAGGGCAAAAACCCAGACTAAAAAGCAAAAACACAGACCTTGGGGACTATGGCACCATCTCAAAACTACAAAATATGATCTTGATACAACATTAAATTCGGTTAATATTCGTCTTTTAACCCTCTCACGCGCGGCTAAATCAGTACAATATATTGAATTGCCATTGAAAACTGACTAAAAATATATATCTTATGTTGTGCAAATTTGTTGAAATGTACTTTTTTTAATAAAATATATTTCCTGTTTTGGCTATAATGTACTTTTTTCATAAAATATTTTTCCTGGTTGGGCTATTTTTCACTACTCTGCGATTTAATTAGCTGGTTGGGTTTTGTTCTGGCTATTTTTTCAAATTGGATTCAGTTTAGTGGTGTTTGTGATAGAATTATGACGTGCCACTCGTGTGATTTTGACCTGAGTCGTCATGTGTCCTAGATGAAGACAAAGGATTGGATGTTTTTATCAATTACGGCGTTATTCTCTCATCCTTAACTTGTCCGAAATGTGACAGTGAGTGCCTAACACGAAAAGATCAGAAGATATTTAGGTGAAATAACCAATATCAGCCTGTTAGGTTAATTGAATGTACGGCTAGGTTAATTGAATGCCTGGTTAGGTCAACTATACACCCTTGATGAGCCAATAAAACATGTTTAGGGCCTACATTTCTAAGTTTAAACGTTATAACTGAATGCTCAGAGTGTGAAAAAGATATATATATATATATATATATATATATATATATATATATATGGGAAGGGTTCACGTTCCTCTTCACCACACCATTGCCTGCTCCAACAAAACATCATTACCAAATATCTCTTTCGGGCATTATTTTATCTAGTTTATTCTTAAAAGTCTCCAAAGTACGGGAACTCACAACTTCTTCATCTGAGCTATTCCAGAATTTTACTATTCTGTTTGAAAACTATGTTGTACTAACTACGGTTTACACCTTTGTTGAAAAAGCTTAACGCCAGTGTCTCTTGTCCTATTATTGCGATCTTTTGTAAAAGTTTCCGCATTAGGTTCAATCTAACATTATCCTTATTTCTAATTTCAATACAGTGAGGTGTAGGCTTAAGAGCATGATTCACTTTGGTACCCAAATCTCGCTCCTTCTTTTCTTCATTTATCCCACTTCCAACCAAGTTATACTCAAATTCTGGATTGTTATGATCAGGGTTGTTTGGTTTAAACCATGGTTTAAGTCGTTTTAAAAAAAAACAAAAAAGCCATTGGCTTTTATAAAAACCATTGGTATTTGGCTTTTTTAAAAAAAAAGGTTTTTACCAGCCCTTGCCACGACCAACATGCATAACTTTACACTTTCCACATTAATTTTCGTCACCCATCTATCTGCCCAAGCATCTACTTCATCAATAGCCTTTTGCTTTCTCATGACATCTGTTAAAGATCTTACGTTTTGGCCCAATTTTGTATCTGAAAATAATAAGGTTTTACTATTTAGATCCACATTCCAAGTCACTAATATAAACAATAAAAAGTAGAGGTCCAAGTACTGGCTATCTTCAAACTTAATATGTAAGAGCAAATTGGCTACTCTCTCAACTAATTAGCTCTTTTCATAGGCCTCTGGGGCCAGCACAGAGCTCTCATGTCACATATATATATATTACTTTTTCACACTCTGAGCATTCAGTTATAACGTTTAAACTTAGAAATGTAGGCCCTAAACATGTTTTATTGGCTCATCAAGGGTGTATAGTTGACCTAACCAGGCATTCAATTAACCTAGCCGTACATTCAATTAACCTAACAGGCTGATATTGGTTATTTCACCTAAATATCTTCTGATCTTTTCGTGTTAGGCACTCACTGTCACATTTCGGACAAGTTAAGGATGAGAGAATAACGCCGTAATTTATAAAAACATCCAATCCTTTGTCTTCATCTAGGACACATGACGACTCAGGTCAAAATCACACGAGTGGCACGTCATAATTCTATCACAAACACCACTAAACTGAATCCAATTTGAAAAAATAGCCAGAACAAAACCCAACCAGCTAATTAAATCGCAGAGTAGTGAAAAATAGCCCAACCAGGAAAAATATTTTATGAAAAAAGTACATTATAGCCAAAACAGGAAATATATTTTATTAAAAAAAGTACATTTCAACAAATTTGCACAACATAAGATATATATTTTCTTAGTCAGTTTTCAATGGCAATTCAATATATTGTACTGATTTAGCCGCGCGTGAGAGGGTTAAAAGACGAATATTAACCGAATTTAATGTTGTATCAAGATCATATTTTGTAGTTTTGAGATGGTGCCATAGTCCCCAAGGTCTGTGTTTTTGCTTTTTAGTCTGGGTTTTTGCCCTTTTGTTGAAATCTTCCATAATTGTTGTTAGTGTTAAAGTTCTGAGTTTAATTTTATGATGTTGAGCAAGTTAAATTACTGTAATAAATTTTTTTTTATTCAACCTGTGACGCAGGTTGAATTAAAAATTTACAATGTTTTTAGTTAGGATAGGCCTTGAGTGTAAAGAATAAGGAACCGACAAGGAAATGAAGATTTCTCTATTTCATCATTTATCAATAAAAGCCCATTACAAACCTGTTTTAAAACTGCAAATGTAACTTTAACTCTTGATTGAACATTTGAAACCCTTAAGGTTGTTGTTGTGGGACAAAGTAGAGCAAGAAAAATAAAAATAGCTGGGTTAAAACAAACTTTGCTACAACTTCAAAACAAATACATGATAGCTGATAAAACCCTTATACTATATACATACCTTAAAATTGTATTTGTGACATCTAAAGTAATTAATTTTTGGTCTTGGTCAAGTAAAGGTCACATCACCAATGCAAAAGAGATGTTCGATTGGTGCAAATCTAATATTAATGGTATACAATTTCTGTACATTGATTCAGCTAAAATTGAGGAAAAATGCTAATTTATTTGAGTTAGAAAAAAGGTATTCCTTAATTAAGACAATCCCAGGAACCCGTTCATATCACTGATTTAGACCTTCATCAACAGGCATTAAACTGTACAAAATTTCTAGTGATGAAAATTTCTTTAACGTACAACTTTCCTTCCTCAATGTTACACAAGAAAATGTGGCTTACCAATATAAACCTGGTACATATGTGGCCTGTTTCTATGAAGGTGACTGGTTTGTTGGAAACATAGTTTAAGTGTGTGATACTGAGAAGGATCTATTAGTAAATTTCATGAAAAAGAATCCTTTTAAATGGCCTGAACAAGAGGACGTTTGCTGGATTCCATTCCAACATGTTTTGTGTTCAATTGAACCACCTACAGTTGCTGAGAAAATGGGGAGACAGTACAAGTTATCAAATGATTGTTTATCTAAAATTGAGGAGTATTTAAAAAAAAGCCTAAGTAACTACAGACCTGTATCAAGCTGAATAATAAATTGTCAATTTATGGCTGTGAGGCCATGGAGTGTTGAAGACAATCAGACTTAAAGCCTGAGTACAATAATAATTTCCTGAGTCAGTGTCTAAACATAAGAGTTATTAGCTGTATATAAGTTTACATACGAATTTACATAAAACAACACATATTAAAAAAGAATATGAACTTATAGCCAATAATTCACATGCTTAAAAACTCAGGAATTCATTATTGTATATAGCTAAGTACTGTACACTTGTATTAAGGGAAGTAATACGCTACTTAAATTTAAGGTTTTGTACTGAAAATGGTGGTTACTGCTAGTTTATCTGTACTAACTGCATAATTTAAATTACTAGGAAGTGCTTAAAGAGCAGTAGAACACGGTTCTACATGATTTACTTAGGTAGATCCAAGTATTGAGCCTACAAGCTGGTCCATCTGTTGTGTTAACTGCAAATGTAGTAATAATCTAGGTATATATATGTCTTTTTTATGAGTAAAACTTATTTAGATAATTTAACATTTGTGAATTACTTACCAAGTAATAAAATGGAAGTAAAATTACAATTCAATGTTGTAAAAAGAAATTTAAACATTTCAAAATTTTGAAAAAATTCAGAATTTTTCACAAAGTACTTTTCTTTGAATAGCCAAAACTATATGATCTCGAGCCAATCCATGTCATGAGCTACATTTTTTAATAATAATAAAAAATCTTGCAAGAATACAGATATTTATTATCACCATAGTAGCCTATATAACTGAAGCAATAGTAATGAGTAACTTATATTACAAGCATTTTGGGTTCCTTTCCTGACAACAAACTAAATACAGTATATATATTAAACATGTAGAAACATTTGTAGAAAATTGCCTTTTAGCTGATGCTAGACTTTGAGATAACCCATTCTGTCACTAAGACCTCTAACTTGCATGCAAATGTAGTTCCACACACTTTGTGAGACGCCTTTGGTGGGGCTTTGGTAGGTAGGCCCTTAGTAGGCTGTGGCTAATTCATTTGATGACAGTACTTGAATAGTATATATGTCTATTGTTAGCGATATTATTATTATTATTATTATTATTATTACATATATTTGAGCATGTAAATGCATCAGTTAGGAATTCATTTTCTCCTTTGTGTTTCTTGTTTTCCTACATCTTTTTAAGATTTATAAATTCTAAAACCAAATACGTTTGGACAGTAAAAAAAATATAAATGACATTTAATAGTGACGCGTATAACGTTCATAACATATTTAAAATTACAATAAGCAAGTTGTAGAATACATAATTATGCAAGTTCTGCCAAAATCCCATTTTCTTTTATAAATAGTCTTAGAACAATTAACATTTTTAATAATATATATGCACAAAGAGAGAAATGGTCCAAATTAAATGTTTACTTTATGGCGACTTCATTAACATTAAATTTATCAAGATATACATTTATTTTATTTAGTAAAATCATGAAATTTGTTTTACTGGTATTTAGGAGGAGTTTATATAAGATCTGCGGGAAACTCTGAGTAAATGGAAATATTATTTTCTCGAAAACTATGGGTGATAGAAAAATTCTGAATGCGATTTGCAGTGGATCGCATTTGAAACGGGTTATGTACATTCTTCTAAAGGCATGGAAACATACTCTAAGCACGCGCACATCATTCACGCAATAACGCTCACATTCATCAGCTATATTATAAGGGTTACTTTCATTAAAACTGTTGTAGTATCGATCAAAGTCTTCACGTTCATCCATACAGTCAAAACAATGTTTGGGGGGTGGTGGGCCTACGTAGTTTAAAGTCTCGCTGGTGAGGAAAGTGTAAGGGAAGTATCCTTTGGATTCCAACGTTGCTTAACATCGTTGCTCGGCTGAGTTATGATAAAAAGAAAATTAATTAATTATATTAAAAATATAGGTTATCATTGAGAAATAAATTAGGAGTTGATAAAGCTTCTAACCTTGTATTTATGTATAAATGTTAACTTAATTCTGAAATTCCTATTCTTTTTCGTAAAATTGCTTTAATTCACTTTAAGGTGAAAAGCGGGCGAGCACGTGTGATTCGTTCTGCTCCACGGAGAGATGAAAAAATGCATTGGTTTCCGGGATGTGTGTGTGTGTGTGTGTGTGTGTGTGTAGATTTGCGAATACGATCGATTGTTTTGATTTTATTTCGGCGAAACGAGATACTACAGCCCTTCCATATATTCGTACCAAAATTCCTTCGCAGCCGCTAGCCCCCTTTCAAAAGGTCTCGACAAACACGTGTGCTACGCGCGCGTTTAATGATTAATTCCTTATATTGAGTAATTAATTTCTTATAATAAATGATTCTCTTAAAAGGAGAAAATAGTAATTAATTTCTTATAATATACGTTTAGCATCATTTGAATTAATATACATTTGGTATTTTTCCTGATTTTCATAATATATACAGGCGTGTGTGTGTGTGTGTGTGTGTGTGTGGATTTGCGAACACGATCGAGTGTTTTGGTTTTAGTTCGACGAAACGAGATACTACATCACGCCATATATATATATATATATATATATATATATATATATATACCGATTTTCCTTAAAATTCGCTGCTAGCCCCCAAACGGAAAAGATCCGAAGGAAGACCTTTTGTGTAAGGGAATATACAAAACGTTTTCTAAAAATTGTTAACATACAAAAGACTAAGTTTACCAATGATGTAAATCAGAAAATGCCTTCCCTGCATGACATCTGTAAGTACGATACACTCCTAAACAAAGAGGTATGGTAGGGGTAAGTGCAGTAGGTAATTTTACGGCCACATATTTTTTGGAAAAGTCGGAAATCACGCCCAATGATCCCTGACTGTCCGAAAGTTGATGACATGGGGAATTTGCTCTACCGCCTAACCTAGCGTACGCCTGACGTGGCAGAAGACTCACCCTGACTGCTATAACATAATATGGGTATGGTTTTCGACTTTCTCAGAAATATGATACATATTAGCCGCGGCAATCTTTACTGAACTTGATTGCTAATAACTCTCAGTAGCCGAATGACATCCCAAGTCGTACCTTTTCATTATAAATGGAGTAAAGCATTTAATTTTAAGAATGGTTTAATAGATTTAAAAGTCAAATGAACGGAGGGCTAGAACAGCTAATATGGCTCTTTCTATATATATATATATATATATATATATATATATATATATATGGTAAGGTGAAAGAATTGTATGTATTTCGTCTGAGCTAATTTTTTTGACGAATGTAGAGAGATTTATCAGGAGCGGTCTGGAAGAAACAGGTGTTCTTCGAATTGACCCAGATTGTCGGAAACCCTTTCCTCTGTGTTGTGTGTGTGTGTGTGTGTGTGTGTAGATTTGTGAATATGATAATAGAGCGAATTCTTTTAACTGATTAGTGATTTGTTTTAATTCGGTGAAAGTATATATATATATATATATATATATATATATATATATATATATATATATAAGGGTTGAAAGATTTGTGTGTGTATTTCGTCTGAGCTAATTTGACAAATGTAGGCTCGCGTCCTACCTTTTATTTCAGCCCCGTCATCGACACTTTAAGGTGAAAAGCGTGTAATATTTTTTGTTTTTGAAAGGCTTACCAAAACAAAATAGACACACATATAGGAAATCTTCCTAAAAGGATATTAATCGGCATGCAGGAACATGCTTCGGTGAATGGAAAATATAAAAAGAGTGCCTTTAAATTCGAGAATTTCGGCTTAAAAATATAACTCTATTAATTTCTTATAATATACGTTTTGCATACTTGGAGGCGGCGTTAACCCCCAAGAGAAAGGAGGAGAGGAAAGAGCATTCGGTTTCAACGTTAAACTGTGGGTCTAAGTTACGCGTAAATATAAAATATTTTCATTGTAGAAATAATAATAATAATAATAATAATGATAATAAGAATTGATGTGAAAGGTGTTTTTTGCTCGAACATCTTGGAAGAAGGATTAACCCTCGGCCGAAAAGGTCTCTAGGGACACGATTCGAAATGACCTAGTTTCTGCCTTTTCCTCGTGTGTGTGTGTGTGTGTGTGCACGAGTTGTTATTCGTTTATTTATATATATTATATATATATATATATATATATATATATATATATATATATATATATATACATCAAGAGCGGTCTGGAAGGAAGATCTCTCATGTCGTCCGACCCCGTTATAGCGGATTGTGTTTTGGATAATTTCAACTTTTAAATGAATTGTTTCGTAAATTTTCATATCGTTTCGTTGTTCAAATATTTATAATAAAAATTAAGTGTGTAAAAATTATTTATTTAATAAACAGAATTTAATTGGATTATCTACCGTCATATATTGTGGTACACTATTTAAATGGATGATTAATATATGGTTTTTGCTATCTGGAATACATGGCGCTATCTGGAATACATGGTGCGATCTGGCAACTCAGCACCTGAATACACGGCGTGATCTGGCAACTCAGCAACTGAATACATGGCGCTATCTGGCAACTCAGCCAGAATAGAGGTTTATAAAAGACCGAGAGACGACTGACGGAGTCATTCAAGCTCGGCTCCCAGCCGAGCAAGGACCTCTGGTCCTTCTCTTTCTGGCCCTTTGGGAAAACCCCTTAGAAGCCTCTTAGGTTAGATAAACGAAAATAACTTGGGGGAGAACTCCGCCTCCAAGTTGCATGCCTTGCAATCAAAGGCAACTACTCTCTCTCTCTCTCTCTCTCTCTCCTTCAGGTGTACCCCTCCCCCCTTGGCTCAGCCAACTGGCTGATTCAGCCAACTGGCTTATTAGGAGCCTATAAAACAACGCCTACTCGGCTGAAGTCTTAATATGCACTTGGCTCCTGCCAGGTGAACACCTCTCCTCCTTTCTCTCCTTTCTGGCCCTTTGTGGGGAATAGCTTGGGGGAGAACTCCGCCTCCAAGTTGCATGCCCCTTGCAACTCCGGTTGGCAACAAAGGCCAGTACTCTTTTTTTTTTCTTTTTTCTTTTTTTCTTTTTTTTCTTTTTTTTGCAACACCCCCACCCCCTTTGCAACATTACGTAATCACTTGCAACATTCCTGCACTCTACCCTTTTTCGGCTATACTACTCAAGTGAACTTCAACAACTAGAAGAGATATCTGAAGATAATGAGGAAGATACAACCTCGACTCAATATGTAATATCAGAACAACAGATGCGTGAGCCACTGCCTTCATTAGCAATTACTTGTGATAGATTTAAAATGTCGGACAGAGCTGGGGCTGCTATTGCTTCTGCAATATTGGCAGATCTTAAAATTGTTACTCCCGAAGACAAAGGGAATATTATAGACAGAAGTAAGCTAAGACGTGAAAGACAAAACAGAGAAAGGAACTACAACAGATAGGAGAGCCAAAAACCGTGCGGGGATTATACTTTGATGGCAGAAAGGATAAAATAATGATTCAAGTCCAGGAGAGTGATGGCTCTAACCACCAAAGAACCAAACGCGAAGAGCATATCAGCATAATATCTGAACCACACTCTCTGTACTTTGCACATGTGACACCTTCCAGTGGCAAGCTAAATACATTTGCACAGCGCTAGTGAATTGCTTGAAAGAAAGGAATGTTGATATAGGGAACATCGTTGCAGTTGGCTGTGATTCAACAGTGGTTAACACTGGTAGTATTGGAGGCACAATAAGATTACTGGAAGAAGCCTTTAATAAGCCATTGCAGTGGCTGATATGCCTTTTACACCTTAATGAACTTCCATTGCGCCATCTGTTTCATCACTTGGATGGTACCACTACTGGACCAAGAGCATTTTCAGGAGAAATTGGCCGAGCACTTTCAGACTGTGAAAAGCTTCCCATAGTTAACTTCAATGTTTTCTTGTTTTTGTTTGAGAGTGACGACCTGTAACTTTTAACAATTTGAAGAAGGTATTGTTTCTGCTCTTCATCATTGGTTATCAGTTTGTTGTATTCCTCCATCAGTCGTACACCTCTTTCCGCAATGTCGTTTACCACTTTGAGTCCATATGCGATATCTCTTGCATTCGCATAACTTTCATCATCATTCCATTCTTCAGCATCTTTTTCAAGAAAAGTGCAAGGCACCTCTAGGATTTCAAAGAATCTTTTTGTGTTCGCAGTAACGAAATCCTGCAGTTGTTTCTGCCCAGCTGATTCAGGATTTATTGATGCTCGTTTGCTCGGTTTTGAGTCAACTGGTTTCTGCAGAGCATGCTTCATTTTGTTTTTTGTCTCATGCGAAACAGCTGAATCAAAAAATGCAAGCGCCACAAGCTCCTCAGAGAGGTACCACAAATGTCTCAAAAACTTATTGAGTGCAGCACTTGCAATTTTGTCATCCTTTTGCTTGTAGAGCTGCAGACTTTGCACAAAATGCAAATCTGAACGGGGGGCGCATGAGGGTATGGGTGCCAGGTACCACGATCTGATGTATATCGCAGCTGAAAAGCAGCAAACATCTCTCAGTCCTTTTTCCTCTCTCTCAGTTAGTTTAAACTGAGATTTAAACATCCAAATTTTAATGCAGTAAATTAGCTTGCCCATCCATCGTGCTCTGTGATAAGCTCCGGGTGCTTTAAAGCTGATTCCTGACTTGGGGGCACTACCGATGAAAATGAGCGTTAGCTCGAGCAATTCCTTGTAGTCATCACGAGGCTGCTGTTCATCAAGCTGAGCTTGAGCAAATTGAATGAGTTCTTCAGCATCTGAGATTTTCTCTGCAATGTTAGGGTCATCTGTTGCTGTTTGGTAATTGTTCTTGTCAATTTCCACCCACTTTGCTTTGAATCTCTTAAACAGTTGTATGTCAGGGCCACTAGAAGATGGCAAGGAGACAGAAACTGCAGCTTCTAACACTATTTCGAAAATATGATGTCGGCAAGCCAGCCACAGCATATCTTTATCCAATCTTTGCTCTAGTAACATACAAGCACCACTCTTAGAACCTGTGTTGGAGGCAGTGGTGTCAAAACACATGCCCTTCACTTGGTCAGATATATTCCACTCCAATACTAACTGATGGACAGCATCTGCAATGTTTTGACCAGTTCCTCTGGCAAGTTTGGGAATACCAAGAAGCTGATCAACTCCTTGGCCGGAAATTAGAACTGGCAGTCGATCAACATTTTCATGACCAGTAATATCTTCCAGTAGTTTGCCGTCCCAATGTATTTGGAGAGGGCAATTTGTTTCGAAATCCTGCTTCAAATTTTCTGCCATTGTCTTGCGGTTCCTTTGTCTTGCTCTCCGTATCGATGAATAGCTAACACTGTATTCTTCAGGGTTTTGCCCAAGAGCATTGATTGTTGGGATCAAGATTTCCGAAGCAGCTCTATCACTTACTTTTGCAGCATCAAGAGATACAAGCATTGAAGAATCCATAAGCTTTGCACTCTTAGACTTTGATCTACTTTGTCTCGAAGTTGATGGCTGCTGAGGGTCAGCAACAAATTCTTCTTCTGATTTTGAACTATCTTCATTCAAACTTGAAGGACTTGAACTTGAGAGCACTGCTGCTTCGAAAACGGCTGTTTCCCTCTTTCTTTTCTTTTCAAGCAATGTTTCCTTTTCTCTAGCAATCTCTTCCATTTGTGAAAAAACTTTATCCACTCCAGACATTTTGCCTTTTCTTCCTTTTTGTCGTTGCAGCATCAAAAACTCACGATCTTCATCTATCTTTATCATGTCAAGAGCACTTGCATGTGCAATGTCAAACAGATCTTGCAAGTCATTTTGCCAGCTCTCTTGTTTTTGAAGTAGTGCAGGTGATTGCTTCTTCTTATTATTTCTGTTCTTCTTTAGTTTCTCCCACTCGTTGAAAAGTTTCTTTACTCTCTCCACGACATGACATTTCAACACTGTTGGGATGCGTGCCTTTTCCCACACATCCATAACATCTCTAGCAGTCAACAAAGCCGCTGTTTTCACCTGTTGCTTTTTATTGATCTTGTAGTTCATAAACAATGCTAATGTTTCCCTTTTAGATGGAAGCTGGGTTTCTTTGAAGGACTCTATAGGATGTCCTATGAGCCAAACAACTGTTTTGTGACGCGTATGCCGCTCCATGAGTGCAACTCAGCAACTGCTATACAACCACTCTCAGCGAAGGCAGCAAAGATACTGAGTCAGTGACGCCGCACTTACACTGACGCGGCCGCCACAGTGACGTCACAGCAAAGAAATGATTCTAGAATGTTCGGCCACGGCGTCTATAGCAATGAAAGGGATGAGAAGGTTTACGGAAAGAGGTTCAGAGTCTGTTATGACTGCTTATGTTGCTGACTACCATTTTTGATGAAATCTGCAAAATAAATAAATGTACAATAAATACAAACTGAAAAATAACAATATACAAAATGTTCAATGGATGGTAGCAACCTCTAAAATGTCTTCAATTGTGCTGAAATTTTGCATGTTCAGTTTTTACACTAAATTAAATAAAATTAGAGGGTGTCTTCAAGTTTTTGAAATGATAAGTTATTTTGCATCACCCTAATATATATATATTATATATGCAATAAACGGAGAAGTAAAAATAAAAATTAAAAATTAAAGATTAGAGGATTAACAAGAGGCATACAGATTTGTAAGGAAAAATATCGATTTTTAGCACAAGATCAAATGAATTAAAAATACAAATTTATACTGGAAATCTACCCGGGTTTTAACACTTTGCCTTTTAGAGTCAAGTTTCGATATATATAAAAATAAAATGAAGATTAAAAGTTAATAAAGTAGCGTACAAGTTTACCAAAGATTTAGCGTCCTACCCTTTTTATCTAAATTTGTTTTGAAGGAATTCAAAACAACAGGATCGAGTTGAAAAAGACCTTTGCTTATGTTGAAGTTATTTGAAAGTTGGATAATGGCAGACGGGAAAGGATTTGCACACGTATAAAACAGCATCAATATTCCGTTAGAACAGGACAGTTGTCCAGTGCTCTTTTTGTCCATTTGTCAGGGTTATCCCACTGTATTGATTGGAATAATGCTTCAGTTTTATTTCATTCTAGCAACATTGTCATATAAATATTCTTGAGTCTGCCATTATCCAACTTTCAAATAACTTCAACAAAAGCAAAGGTCTTTTTCAACTCGATCCTGTTGTTTTGAATTCCTTCAAAACAAATTTAGATAAAAAGGGTAGGACGCTAAATCTTTGGTAAACTTGTACGCTACTTTTAACTTTTAATCTTCATTTTATTTTTATATATATCGAAACTTGACTCTAAAAGGCAAAGTGTTAAAACCCGGTAGATTTCCAGTATAAATTTGTATTTTTAATTCATTTGATCTTGTGCTAAAAATCGATATTTTTCCTTACAAATCTGTATGCCTTTGTTAATCCTCTAATCTTTAATTTTTAATTTTTATTTTTACTTCTCCGTTTATTGCATATATATATATATATATATATAATATATATATTGTGTGTGTGTATGTGTGTAGATATGTATGTATATATATATATATACATTCAACTGCAAAGAACACGCAGTATAAATAACGTAAAGAACGACGCTTGTATAGGAGATATTCCGCGCAAGACGAGAAAGAGAAACAACAAATGAAAAAATGAAGTACCACCTGGGAATCGAACCCGGCAATCGGAAGATCCCGGGTTCGATTCCCAGGTGGTACTTCATTTTTTCATTTGTTGTTTTCTCTTTCTCGTCTTGCGCGGAATATCTCCTATACAAGCGTCGTTCTTTACGATATATATATATGTATATAATATATATATATATGTTTGTGTGTATGTATGTTATTTATTTATTTTTTTTTTTTTTTCCTGTAACCTATATATAGGCCGTAACCTTTTATGTACTTCAGTGTTCCTGAGGATGTCATTAGACGAAAGCGCTTGAGCACCTTTTTGTGTTTCCTTTCCTTCGTAGTTTTATTCATATATATATATATATATATATATATATATATATATATATATATGGTGCATCAAAATTTTACCACTTATAAGGCGCTAATATGTCATTGCTTACCACTTATAGTTTGTTTGTTTTTCGTTTATATAAGTGTCTTTATTTGCTTGTTTTTTAATAATAATGTCGTTCTTTAAACCCATGGCTAAATATATAAACAATAAATACATAGTATTGAAAAGTATTTTTTGAGGCACCTCTATATCAAGTGGTAACATTTTTTTAAGCACCCTGTATATATATATTATATATACATTTAACTGCAATGACCGCGCAGTATATTAACGTATAGAAACGACGTAAGTATAGAGGAGTGTTCTGCACACGAGGAAGAGAAATAACAAACAAATGAAAGCGGGTGCCTTATTTTTCATTTGTTTGTTATTTCTCTTCCTCGTGTGCAGAACACTCCTCTATACTTACGATATTATATATATATATATATATATATATATATATATATAATATATATATATATATATATATATATATATATATAAATGGGAATTTAATAAAGGCATTTAAATAAAATGTGTTTCGTATTTATATTTCAGTTACATCGAAGTGTTATAATGCAATGGAGAAATAGTAATATTAGCTTAAGCGTCATTTTCACAATGTATAATGTTTTAAAATTTCATCTGGCTGCGCGCACATATCAAATTACTTTTCACTCATTATCGTTCCTCTTCCCATTTCCATCCGCCTTCCGCGAATGGGAATGGGCGTAGTGAGAAATCTAGATTTGGGAATCTTTTTTTTTTTTTAAGAAAGATTGCCATTCCCGTTCGTATTCGGGGTAAATGTGCGAAATGAGAATGGTTAATATTTCTTAATTAAACCTCGAACTTAACCTAGCTTATAACCTAACATTAGCCTAACCTATCTTTAACGTAACTTTTATCCTAACCTAACTTGAGCCAAAGTATTAAAGCCGTGGATGAGTACGAGAATGGCGTGAAGAATGGATCAATTTGAGAATTGCTTCCTTTGAGATTCTCACTTTCGGATTTTTCACTCTCAAGCGATGAATAAAATGGGAAATTTTTTTTTCCAATGAATGACGGCCATCACTCTTAACGACCTAAAATTTATTAATTTTGTGAGGAAACCATCACGAGAGATCGTATTACAAGAATGGCAACAATTCCCTTTGAAACGATATGCAACGTTCAAGAATTTGGTTTCGTTCTCTGAAAGAATATTTGTTTTTAAGCAAATTTGAGTCCATGCACAAAATCATTGAAGAACTATTGACGATAGTTCGCTTTGCACGCAGCTTTTCA
Organism: Bathynomus jamesi; assembly: GCA_023014485.1. Classification (NCBI taxonomy): domain Eukaryota; kingdom Metazoa; phylum Arthropoda; class Malacostraca; order Isopoda; family Cirolanidae; genus Bathynomus; species Bathynomus jamesi. The sequence continues at coordinate 501,242 of JAJOZX010000657.1, read as the reverse complement.
CGTACAGTATATAGTTATTGTTTGATAGCAACACCAATTTTTTGCTACGCGTAAATTTTATCCCGTAATTAAATTCTTGATTAATTTCCAGTAGAGAAAAATATCTATTTTCAAATAGTAGGTAGTCCAGATTCAGTGGTACCGTTGCATGGGCACATTTTATCTCGCTCTTTGCTCCCTTGTATAGGGAAATTCCGCTAACAACGCTTTAAACGGTATCTTTATCATCCAAAAACGATGATGCTGATGTCCATGATGATTCTAGTGCATTATTTAAAGCATTACTAAAGCTAAAAATGTAATCAAGTTGGCACATTTTATTTTTATTTACGAGTGTAAGAACAAAATCAGGTTCTTTTGCATTATCCTCCCAACACTAATTTTTTTATATAATGTTGGTTTGGTTTTGGTACTTTATTTGCCTTCCATTATAAAAAAAATTAGTGTTGGTATTAGGTTAGGTTTGGTTAGGTTAGGTTACGGTAAAAACAGCCCGCCGCAGGCGTTAGCCGTTATAAAAAAAAATTAGTGTTGGGAGGATAATGCAAAAGTACCCAAAATCATTAATTTACATTAAATAACTAAATATTTTGTGACTCATCAAAAAATCCACCGATATCAGAACAGAAACAGATCAAAGTATGTTATTCCTCAATTTAGATTATCTTCATCTCAAAAACTACCCATTTTCATTGGATTGAAACTATGGAATGCTTTAAGTGCTGATATAAAAAATATTAAGAACGTAAATGCGTTTAAAAACCAGTTGAAATCTCAATTAATAATGGAATACTAATAAAAATCTAGGATTAAATGTACATTACTATATTACTTGTTCATTTCTTGTCTCTAACTTCGTACTGAATTGATATAATATCTTTAATAATGACTTTGTATTAGTTTTATATCTATCATAATAACTTAAGATTATGTTATGGGATTTATATCCTGCCCATAAAGCTTATTATCATCATTATCATTAACATAATATACGAGTATAATGTATTGCCACTAAGAGTAGATTAATCATAATTTAAACGTGTCTAAAATACCATGTATTAAGGGTCAAATTCTATAAAATAATAGTTGAGTTGACAGTATTATTTGTATTATTGTAACATAAGAGAATCTGTAATATTATTATAATTATTTTTTTATAAATTATTTATAAATAAATAAATTTATAAATGTAAATGAATAAAAAATAAATGTCTTAACAATTATTTAATTCCATTGTTTAATTATCAACTGTTAGTTCAGTTATGTATTTGAAATTAATTAATAATTCTTAGTTATGGTTTATAGAATATTATTATTAATCTTGACTATCTCTGAAAAGATGTTTTATCTTTTATTAAGAGCCCAGTAAAGCCAAAAGCTTAAGGGACAAATAAAATAAATAGTCCAATTTCACAATTATTTATTTTATGTTAAAATTACTGGAACAACAAAAATTGTAGAGTTGTATTTATTTTGTAAATAAAGAAATATTCATTCATTCATTCATCATTCATTCATGAAGAGTAGACACATGTGGCCCACTCTCGCTCGTCGACTGTTCCCAGAGAGTCATCTATGACGTCTCTGTGAGCGTAGTCACGGTCGCTCTATTACATATATTGGAAGCAAAGTTACAAAAGTTATCTGAACTTTTTGGGGACAAATTTAAGGAATGAAAATGACGAATAACCTTTAAATATACTTATTTACGAGCACATATCTTATAAACCTACATCTAAGCATGAACCAAATGAATATTTTGCAAAAAACAAAACTTTAATCCTCTTGTTCAAAGATAGAGCTGAGGAGCAGGGCCGGATTAAGGCTGTGAGGGGCCTAAGGCTAATAAGAGGGAAGGGCCTATATGTGTACTCTATATTGTATATAACTCATAAAATCTTCAAACCAATAGAAATGTATATTTATCCAAATTTAACAACTGACAGAAGTCAAAGCTATGAACATTAAAAAAAAAAAACCAGTAAAAACAGCATACAATTCAAATAGAGAATGATATCTTCCTTCCTGGCTGTGATATCAAACAAAACATACCCCTTTCTTCGACATGTTGAATGATCATTACACTAGGCCCAAATTCCCAACATCTGAAAAACAATTTCGGAAACAGATTAACCCTTTGAAGCAATCATACAAAAATAGATGAAAATCATACATACATACATAGTTATTACATACATATCGACAATAATACACCATCATATATAATGACATGCAAAAAACTCTTAACTAAAACTAAAAAACTCCTGTTTTTCACCTCTTAAAATATAATTATACACTCGTAGGGTGGAGCGAAAAATACTTTTTTTCTAGTATGAAGTTCTAATAGTGATTAAAAGTTGCATTTAGTGGACGAAATATGCCTGCCAAAATATGAGTTCATTTGTTTAAAATTTTCAGCTGCCACCAGGGGGCTAAAGTTAACACAATTTTGTGTAAAAGGAAAAAAATGCTTCTATTTTAGGTTTGTCAAACTATTATAAAATTTATCTGAGAATTATCTAATAGTTTGATTAAGATTCTTAAATGATAGGAATTCGTTTAGTAAAAATGGCTTTTCATATGCTTAATATCTTCAGCTGAAGTTAACACAATTTAGAGTAACTGAGTCATGTTGAGACTACACTGAATGTTGTGGGGGAGGGTTGTGGGGAGGGTTTTGGTGTGAAGGAATTTCTTTCTGTGAGTCATTAGAACAGTGTGTTAACACTTGTCTTCTTAGGTAGTAGGCCTAGTCGCTCAGTTGATCGGAGTTTTTTAATATGATCGGAATATTATAAAACTTTATTTTAAAGTGATTTATATAGAGATAATATTGATTTTATTATAAAATGCTTGTTATAATGTATTATATAATTTTAGTTTATTTATATAATTATTATATTTTATATAATATATTATATATACTTATAAAATATATTATATATATTAATTATATAATGTTTTGATGTTACAGGATATTTTGTGATTGTGAATTTTTCTTAAAAATATTATGGCATCAAATACTAAATATAAACATTTCACTAGAGAACATATGAAGTGTGCCATATTTGAAGTACCTTGTGAGATGAGTGATATGCAACTACCAACATAACTGCATTATGAAAGATTACCTGTTCACAAAACATTTAGTGAAGGAGCAGATGAATAACAAGGAGCCTTCATTTTCTGAAATAGCAGAGGCAGTTTCCAAAAAGGTAGAAAATATTTGGAAGAAGGCCTCTTTGCCAATAGTTTCACATACACGCGTTTTACAGATGATGCGAGTGTACCATGATAAAAACAGGTCCTTATTAAAGCCATACAAGTCACAAGGATCAGCCTAAGTACAAAAATCAGCTTGAAGAATTTGAAAACTCTTCAAAATGCACTTTGTTTGACATCTGCACCTGCAAATGTAAGGAGTTTAGGAGATGCTCATATGAAAAGAGTAAGAAAGTCCCTCCAAAAGAGCAGGATTTTTTAAATGACCAACGAACACGCAGAATAATGGTGATAGGAAGCATTGACATAGCACACACAAGACGATTACAAGCAAGAGAACATCGAAAGGAAATGGAAAAAGCACGTCTGGAATCCTCACAAACAACTAGTGCTGCTATAACCAATACGTCCAACTTACAAATCGAAACAGAGACAAGTGAGTAGTATAGCCGCAAAAGGGTAGAGTGCAGGAATGTTGCAAGTGATTACGTAATGTTGCAAAGGGTGTGGGGGGTGTTGCAAAAAAAAAGGGAAAAAAAAAAAGAGTGCTGGCCTTTGTTGCCAACCGGGGTTGCAAGGGGCATGCAACTTGGAGGCGGAGTTCTCCCCCAAGCTATTTCCCCCAAAGGGCCAGAAAGGAGAGAAAGGAGGAGAGGTGTTCACCTGGCAGGAGCCAAGTGCATATTAAGACTTCAGCCGAGTAGGCGTTGTTTTATAGGCTCCTAATCAGCCAGTTGGCTGAGCCAAGGGGGGAGGGGTACACCTGAAGGAGAGAGAGAGAGTAGTTGCCTTTGATTGCAAGGCATGCAACTTGGAGGCGGAGTTCTCCCCCAAGTTATTTTCGTTTATCTAACCTAAGAGGCCTCTAATGGGTTTTCCCAAAGGGCCAGAAAGAGAAGGACCAGAGGTCCTTGCTCAGCTGGGAGCCGAGCTTGAATGACTCCGTCAGTCGTCTCTCGGTCTTTTATAAACCTCTATTCTGGCTGAGTTGCCAGATAGCGCCGTGTATTCAGTTGCTGAGTTGCCAGATCACGCCGTGTATTCAGTTGCTGAGTTGCCAGATCGCACCATGTACGCAGTTACTGAGTTGCCAGATCGCACCATGTATTCCAGATAGCGCCATGTATTCCAGATAGCAAAAACCATATATTAATCATCCATTTAAATAGTGTACCACAATATATGACGGTAGATGAATCCAATTAAATTCTGTTTATTAAATAAATAATTTTTACACACTTAATTTTTATTATAAATATTTGAACAACGAAACGATATGAAAATTTACGAAACAATTCATTTAAAAGTTGAAATTATCCAAAACACAATCCGCTATAACGGATAATAAACGAATAAACAACTCACACACACACACACACACACACGAGGAAAAGGCAGAAACTAGGTCATTTCGAATCGTGTCCCTAGAGACCTTTTCGGCCGAGGGTTAATCCTTCGTCCAAGATATTCGAGCAAAAAACACCTTTCACATCAATTCTTATTATCATTATTATTATTATTTCTACAATGAAAATATTTTATATTTACGCGTAACTTAGACCCACAGTTTAACGTTGAAACCGAATGCTCTTTCCTCTCCTCCTTTCTCTCCTTTCTCTTGGGGGATAACGCCGCCTCCAAGTATGCTAAACGTATATTATAAGAAATTAATAGTTATATTTTTAAGTCCGAAATTCTCGAATTTAAAGGCACTCTTTTTATATTTTCCATTCACCGAAGCATGGTCCTGCATGCCGATTAATATCCTTTTAGGAAGATTTCCCATATGTGTGTCTATTTTGTTTTGGTAAGCCTTTCAAAAACAAAAAATATTACGCGCTTTTCACCTTAAAGTGCCGATGACGGGGATGAAATAAAAGGTAGGACGCGAGCCTACATTTGTCAAATTAGCTCAGACGAAATACACACACAAATCTTTCCTTTCAACCCTTATATATATATATATATATATATATATATATATATATATATATAATATAATTTAGGGTGATTCAAATATGGGGGTAAAAAATTTTTTTTTATATTTTAATGTGTTCAACCCTTTAAATGGTTCATTTCAGCATAAAAACAACTATCCTAAAATATTTTAGCAAATTTTTAATTTTTAGGGGTTGCTACCAGCAATTAAAAATTGACAGAACGACTCAAATTGTCAAATTTTTCCACACCACCCAGGAGTACAGTGTAAGGCGCATTGCTTTTTTTTTTAACGTGGAAAGCTCCCCCGTAGGTCCTACCATAACCACAAGCATGCATAATTAAACTAGCATGATATTTGAGACATTAGCTGTCCTTACTTCATCAATGTTTCTTTTTTTCTATCAGGGTAAACAGCCCTGTAGTTTTTCACTACTTGTAGCAATAATTGTTTTTGATCTTCGTCATGTGTTAGTATTTTATTATATTCATCCATTAATTTTACTCCTCTTTCCGCTATATCATTCACGACTTTCCACTGTTTGATAGATTTCTTAGCGAAGTTATACTCTTCATCATTATGCCATTCTTTAGCATCTTTGAGTAAAAATTTTGAACTAAATTCTGTTATTGTAAAGAATCTTTGAGTATTTGACGTGACAAAATCTTCTAATTTCTTCGTTGGAATAAGTGCAGGATCTAGAAAAGCCCGTTTTGCAGGAAGAGTTTCTATTGTATTTTGCAAGGCCTTTACCATTTTGTTTTTTGTTTCAGTAGGCACTTCATCATCATAAAAGGCCAAGGCTACCAGTTCTTCTGATAGGTACCAGAGGTGACCTAACAGTTTTTTAATAGCAACAAATGCAATTGTGTCATTTATTTGTTTGTAGACTACAAGATTCTGTAATAATTCCAGATCAAGACGAGGAGCGCAAGATGGCACAGGAGCTGTAAACCATGCCTTTACATATAACCGAGTAGCAGATAGACAGATGTCTTTTAGTCCTTTTTTGTCTTTTACTGAAATTTTGAACTGAGATTTGAACATAAAAATTTTTAATGAATATGTAATTTTGGCCATCCACCTAGCCCGATGAAGTCCCGCTGGATGTTTAAATTTGATTCCACCTTTTGGTTCACCTCCCAAAAAAATAATTGTTAACTGCAATAGTTCTAGGTAATCGTCTCTTGGTTGGAATGTATCTAGTTGATTTGCTGCAAATATAATTATGTCATCTTTGATGTCATGAATATTTTCATAGATATCTGGATCTGATAATGCTGTTTCGTAGTCCTCCTGATTAATGCTTGACCATTTTTATCTGAACTTCTTAAAAAGGACTATATCTGGGCCAGAAGATGGTGATAAAGACTTTGAAACAACAGCTTCCAGCATAATTTAAAATATGACAATAAATCGTTGTCGAATTTTTGTTCTAGAAGAATAGCTGCACCATTTCTAGGACCAGTATTGGCTGCCGTTGTATCGAAACACATGCATTTTATTTGTTCGCAGATGCCCCATTCAAGCGATGTCTGATTGTTGGCATTAAAACGAGAGACGCATTTCTGTCACTCAATTTTGCAACATCAAGACTTCCTAATAATTTATCATCAAACAATTTTCTACGTTTGCCTACCTTACTTTTCCATGTTGAAGGATATGCAGCACAGAAACCAGATTCATCACTTTTACTCTCCTCTGATTCTGATTCTGATGATGTACTGGTGAGTATGACAGCCTCTTCATTCTTCTTTCTTTTGATCTCTTCTTCTGCTTTCCTCTTTTCATAATGTTGTTGCTTTTCTGCTGCTCTTTGCTCTTTTTTAGCAACAGCCTTATCAATGGTACCCATTTTTCCATGACGTCCTTTCTCACGTTGCATTTTCAAGAATTTCTTATCATTTTCTATTTTTATAAGCTCCCTAGCATTCTCATGAGCAATGTCAGATAAGTTTTCCAGTTTATCTTTCCATTTTTCTTCTTTATTATTTAAATTTTGTGATCTTTTCAATTTGTTTGCTTTGTTTTTCTTAAGCAGCTGCCATTCCTTCAGTATTCCTTGAATTTTATCTACCACATGTACTCTTTGTTTTGTTGGTATTCCTGCTTTTTTCCAAACTGCTAGCACATCATCTGCAGTAGAGCAGCATGATTCTCTAATGCCTTGCTTTTTAATATTTATGTAGTGCATGAAGAGGGCCATCATTTCCTTCTCTGATGATAATACGGATGTTTTTAGTACTGCAGAGGGCTGCCCAATTAGCCATACTTCAGTTTCTTTTCTTGTAGAACTTCTCCCAACTGAGCAACTAGGTGATGGTGAGTTAGGCCTAGCTTCCATAATCGATTAATTGGTATCAAAATTACGAGTTCCAAACAACAATTAAAAGTAAGCAAGTATATAAACCATTATTAAAAATTCTGAAATATAAACAATTAAACATAAAATCATAAGTTGTAAAAACAAACAAATTGAAAAAAGGGAAACTTTGACGCCTGGTAGCACATAGTAAATTTTATTTAAAATTCACCAAATTTGGCATACACTACTTTTTTGTCATAGGGAACAAAAATACAGGTTGAACAATTAAAAAAAAAACTTTGATTTTTTTGAATCACCCTAAATTATATATATAAATGAACTTTCACCGAATTAAAACAAATCACTAATCAGTTAAAAGAATTCGCTCTATTATCATATTCACAAATCTACACACACACACACACACATACACATGAGGAAAGGGTTTCCGACAATCTGGGTCAATTCGAAGAACAACTGTTTCTTCCAGACCGCTCCTGATAAATCTCTCTACATTCGTCAAAAAAATTAGCTCAGACGAAATACATACAATTCTTTCACCTTACCATATATATATATATATATATATATATATATATATATATATATATATAGAAAGAGCCATATTAGCTGTTCTAGCCCTCCGTTCATTTGACTTTTAAATCTATTAAACCATTCTTAAAATTAAATGCTTTACTCCATTTATAATGAAAAGGTACGACTTGGGATGTCATTCGGCTACTGAGAGTTATTAGCAATCAAGTTCAGTAAAGATTGCCGCGGCTAATATGTATCATATTTCTGAGAAAGTCGAAAACCATACCCAATTTAGGGTGTTTCATAAATTAAACGTTTGGAAAAATTTTAATCCACATGGATCCCCTTGTTCCATTTGCTGAGGAGACTGATAAACCGAAGTATTAATTCAATAGTTTAAAGTTTACGGGTCCCCAGTTTGATGCTCTGGCAGATCATAAACGGAAAAAATTAAACAAAAATCTGTCAATGAATTTTTATTCAACAAACGAGTACCATTTCACTACACATTTTCACAAAGATACAAAAAACATAACCACTTCTTGCGAATCATTTGTCCATGAAATCCTTCTTGGTTTTATTCGGGTATTTCGCCCTATGCTGCATCACAATTTTGAGCAAATACTGCTTCTGCTCTTCGTTCTTCGTCAGAGAACAATTGAACTCTTTGGTGAGCGCGATGGCTCTTTCGGCCCGATCGTACGACATAGCTGAATCGCGGTACGAAATATTCAGCCGATCGTAGGTAGTCGTCACATCCTGTGAGATCAGATTCCTGCGTCGCTTCTTGGTATTTCCCTTGGAGGAGGATGGAAAAACTTCCACGGTTGGGTCAACGACATCTGAGTCAGTCTCTGACGAAGTTGAAATCACTAAAGCCCCCGTATCTTCTGCAGCTCCTTGTTCCTTCCTGGCCTTCTCCTGTTGTTCCTTAATCTTGTCCAGCCTCTTCCTTTTCCTAATCTCCTTATAGTGAAGCTTCATGTCAACAGGGCCCATGCTGCAGGAATTTGGATCTTCACGCTGCATGTCGAGAAAGTGGATGTTCTCCTGATTCTTCATCATTTCCTTAGCCTGTGAATGAGCAATGTCCATGATCTCCTTCGCTATTGCCTCCTTGAACATCGCCTCCTTCACTCGGAAGGACTCTGCTTTATGTGACTTGTGCTTCACAAGCCGGTCGTATTCCTTGAGAAGGGATTCCATCTTCCTCAAGGCCGAATCTCGACGCATCATGGGGATTCTCGCTCTCTCCCAAAATATGAGACAGGCATCCAGGCACAGGTTCAGGCATTTAGTACGTCCAAATTTTTGCTCCTTTTGGTGGTAAAAGTACTTTTTGAGTACTTGCAACTGAGTTGGAAGGCCACTTGATGTGATGTTCGCATCCGTCTGGCCAATAAGAAACACTTCTTTTTTCGCTCTGGTATGCACCTGGAAAAGAAAACAAACTAAATAATTCCACAGAAATAATTTCACATCGTAATTAATTTCATTAATTAAATAAAGAAAAGCAGTAACTGGGACTCGAACCAGTGTCATAGCCGTTTGGCGGCATCGCTCAAGTCGACGTACACAGCACGCTATCCACTACACCATCTAGGGAGTGGATAGCGTGCTGTGTACGCCGACTTGAGCGATGCCGCCAAACGGCTATGACACTGGTTCGAGTCCCAGTTACTGCTTTTCTTTATTTATAAAACTGATACGTGTACACTAGGTTCTCTTTGACAATTCATTAATTAAATAAATTTCAATACCGCAGTAAAATTACATTAATTAGTATCATAAATAATTACCAGCTTAGTTGTCCAATCTGCAACAGACTAATTAATTTCATGTAATATTAATAATAAATATCACTACCACAGTAAAATGACAGAAATTAAATAATAATAAATTTCAATACCACAGTAAAATGAGATAATTAGTAGCATATATAATTACCTCCATAGTTGTCCAATAGGCTATACAACACGAACCGCTCAAGTGACGAAGAAAACCGTCTTCACTGCAGGCAGGCGAGAAATGAACTGACAAAAAGTCGTCAAAGTTGGGGACCTCTAAATGCAGAGCGATCTGGTTCAAACTTGCACAAACGTGTTTTCTTGTTCTTTAGAATACGGAGAAACGTGTGGATTAAAACTCCAAGCTCATTTTTATTTTACCCTATAGGTATGAAACACCCTAATACCCATATTATGTTATAGCAGTCAGGGTGAGTCTTCTGCCACGTCAGGCGTACGCTAGGTTAGGCGGTAGAGCAAATTCCCCATGTCATCAACTTTCGGACAGTCAGGGATCATTGGGCGTGATTTCCGACTTTTCCAAAAAATATGTGGCCGTAAAATTACCTACTGCACTTACCCCTACCATACCTCTTTGTTTAGGAGTGTATCGTACTTACAGATGTCATGCAGGGAAGACATTTTCTGATTTACATCATTGGTAAACTTAGTCTTTTGTATGGTAACAATTTTTAGAAAACGTTTTGTATATTCCCTTACACAAAAGGTCTTCCTTCGGATCGTTTCCGTTTGGGGGCTAGCAGCGAATTTTAAGGAAAATCGGTATATATATATATATATATGGCGTGATGTAGTATCTCGTTTCGTCGAACTAAAACCAAAACACTCGATCGTGTTCGCAAATCCACACACACACACACACACGCCTGTATATATTATGAAAATCAGGAAAAATACCAAATGTATATTAATTCAAATGATGCTAAACGTATATTATAAGAAATTAATTACTATTTTCTCCTTTTAAGAGAATCATTTATTATAAGAAATTAATTACTCAATATAAGGAATTAATCATTAAACGCGCGCGTAGCACACGTGTTTGTCGACACCTTTTGAAAGGGGGCTAGCGGCTGCGAAGGAATTTTGGTACGAATATATGGAAGGGCTGTAGTATCTCGTTTCGCCGAAATAAAATCAAAACAATCGATCGTATTCGCAAATCTACACACACACACACACACACACACACATCCCGGAAACCAATGCATTTTTTCATCTCTCCGTGGAGCAGAACGAATCACACGTGCTCGCCCGCTTTTCAACTTAAAGTGAATTAAAGCAATTTTACGAAAAAGAATAGGAATTTCAGAATTAAGTTAACATTTATACATAAATACAAGGTTAGAAGCTTTATCAACTCCTAATTTATTTCTCAATGATAACCTATATTTTTAATATAATTAATTAATTTTCTTTTTATCATAACTCAGCCGAGCAACGATGTTAAGCAACGTTGGAATCCAAAGGATACTTCCCTTACACTTTCCTCACCAGCGAGACTTTAAACTACGTAGGCCCACCACCCCCCAAACATTGTTTTGACTGTATGGATGAACGTGAAGACTTTGATCGATACTACATCAGTTTTAATGAAAGTAACCCTTATAATATAGCTGATGAATGTGAGCGTTATTGCGTGAATGATGTGCGCGTGCTTAGAGTATGTTTCCATGCCTTTAGAAGAATGTACATAACCCATTTCAAATGCGATCCACTGCAAATCGCATTCAGAATTTTTCTATCACCCATAGTTTTCGAGAAAATAATATTTCTATTTACTCAGAGTTTCCCGCAGATCTTAGATAAACTCCTAAATACCAGTAAAACAAATTTCATGATTATACTAATAAAATAAATGTATATCTTGATAAATTTAATGTTAATGAAGTCGCCATAAAGTAAACATTTAATTTGGACCATTTCTCTCTTTGTGCATATATATTATTAAAATTGTTAATTGTTCGAAGACTATTTATAAAAGAAAATGGGATTTTGGCAGAACTTGCATAATTATGTATTCTACAACTTGCTTATTGTAATTTTAAATATGTTATGAACGTTATACGCGTCACTATTAAATGTCATATTTTTTTTACTGTCCAAACATATTTGGTTTTAGAATTTATAAATCTTAAAAAGATGTAGGAAAACAAGAAACACAAAGGAGAAAATGAATTCCTAACTGATGCATTTACATGCTCAAATATATGTAATAATAATAATTTTTTTACTGTCCAAACGTATTTGCTTTTATAATTTATAAATCTTAAAAAGATGTAGGAAAACAAGAAACACAAAGGAGAAAATGAATTCCTAACTGATGCATTTACATCCTCAAATATATGTAATAATAATAATAATTTTTTTACTGTCCAAACGTATTTGGTTTTAGAATTTATAAATCTTAAAAAGATGTAGGAAAACAAGAAACACAAAGGAGAAAATTAATTCCTAACTGATGCATTTACATGCTCAAATATATGTAATAATAATAATAATAAAAATAATAATATCGCTAACAATAGACATATATACTATTCAAGTACTGTCATCAAATGAATTAGCCACAGCCTACTAAGGGCCTACCTACCAAAGCCCCACCAAAGGCGTCTCACAAAGTGTGTGGAACTACATTTGCATGCAAGTTAGAGGTCTTAGTGACAGAATGGGTTATCTCAAAGTCTAGCATCAGCTAAAAGGCAATTTTCTACAAATGTTTCTACATGTTTAATAAGTATATATACTGTATTTAGTTTGTTGTCAGGAAAGGAACCCAAAATGCTTGTAATATAAGTTACTCATTACTATTGCTTCAGTTATATAGGCTACTATGGTGATAATAAATATCTGTATTCTTGCAAGATTTTTTATTATTATTAAAAAATGTAGCTCATGACATGGATTGGCTCGAGATCATATAGTTTTAGCTATTCAAAGAAAAGTACTTTGTGAAAAATTCTGAATTTTTTCAAAATTTTGAAATGTAATTTCTTTTTACAACATTGAATTGTAATTTTACTTCCATTTTATTACTTGGTAAGTTAATTCACAAATGTTAAATTATCTAAATAAGTTTTACTCATAAAAAAGATAACATAATATCACCTAGATTATTACTACATTTGCAGTTAACACAACAGATGGACCAGCTTGTAGGCTCAATACTTGGATCTAACTAAGTAAATCATGTAGAACCGTGTTCTACTGCTCTTAAGCACTTCCTAGTAATTTAAATTATGCAGTTAGTACAGATAAACTAGCAGTAACCACCATTTTCAGTACAAAACCTTAAATTTAAGTAGCGTATTACTTCCCTTAATACAAGTGTACAGTACTTAGCTATATACAATAATGAATTCCTGAGTTTTTAAGCATGTGAATTATTGGCTATAAGTTCATATTCTTTTTTAATATGTGTTTTTTATGTAAATTCGTATGTAAACTTATATACAGCTAATAACTCTTATGTTTAGACACTGACTCAGGAAATTATTATTGTACTCAGGCTTTAAGTCTGATTGTCTTCAACACTCCATGGCCTCACAGCCATAAATTGAGAATTTATTATTCAGCTTGATACAGGTCTGTAGTTACTTAGGCTTTTTTTTAAATACTCCTCAATTTTAGATAAACAATCATTTGATAACTTGTAGGCTACTGTCTCCCCATTTTCTCAGCAACTGTAGGTGGTTCAATTGAACACAAAACATGTTGGAATGGAATCCAGCAAACGTCCTCTTGTTCAGGCCATTTAAAAGGATTCTTTTTTATGAAATTTACTAATAGATCCTTCTCAGTATCACACACTTAAACTATGTTTCCAACAAACCAGTCACCTTCATGGAAACAGGCCACATATGTACCAGGTTTATATTGGTAAGCCACATTTTCTTGTGTAACATTGAGGAAGGAAAGTTGTACGTTAAAGAAATTTTCATCACTAGAAATTTTGTACAGTTTAATGCCTGTTGATGAAGGTCTAAATCAGTGATATGAACGGGTTCCTGGGATTGTCTTAATTAAGGAATACCTTTTTTCTAACTCAAATAAATTAGCATTTTTCCTCAATTTTAGCTGAATCAATGTACAGAAATTGTATACCATTAATATTAGATTTGCACCAATCGAACATCTCTTTTGCATTGGTGATGTGACCTTTACTTGACCAAGACCAAAAATTAATTACTTTAGATGTCACAAATACAATTTTAAGGTATGTATATATAAGGGTTTTATCAGCTATCATGTATTTGTTTTGAAGTTGTAGCAAAGTTTGTTTTAACCCAGCTATTTTTATTTTTCTTGCTCTACTTTGTCCCACAACAACAACCTTAAGGGTTTCAAATGTTCAATCAAGAGTTAAAGTTACATTTGCAGTTTTAAAACAGGTTTGTAATGGGCTTTTATTGATAAGTGATGAAATAGAGAAATCTTCATTTCCTTGTCGGTTCCTTATTCTTTACACTCAAGGCCTATCCTAACTAAAAACATTGTAAATTTTTAATTCAACCTGCGTCACAGGTTGAATAAAATAAAAATTTATTACAGTAATTTAACTTGCTCAACATCATAAAATTAAACTCAGAACTTTAACACTAACAACAATTATGGAAGATTTCAACAAAAGGGCAAAAACCCAGACTAAAAAGCAAAAACACAGACCTTGGGGACTATGGCACCATCTCAAAACTACAAAATATGATCTTGATACAACATTAAATTCGGTTAATATTCGTCTTTTAACCCTCTCACGCGCGGCTATATCAGTACAATATATTGAATTGCCATTGAAAACTGACTAAGAAAATATATATCTTATGTTGTGCAAATTTGTTGAAATGTACTTTTTTTAATAAAATATATTTCCTGTTTTGGCTATAATGTACTTTTTTCATAAAATATTTTTCCTGGTTGGGCTATTTTTCACTACTCTGCGATTTAATTAGCTGGTTGGGTTTTGTTCTGGCTATTTTTTCAAATTGGATTCAGTTTAGTGGTGTTTGTGATAGAATTATGACGTGCCACTCGTGTGATTTTGACCTGAGTCGTCATGTGTCCTAGATGAAGACAAAGGATTGGATGTTTTTATAATTACGGCGTTATTCTCTCATCCTTAACTTGTCCGAAATGTGACAGTGAGTGCCTAACACGAAAAGATCAGAAGATATTTAGGTGAAATAACCAATATCAGCCTGTTAGGTTAATTGAATGTACGGCTAGGTTAATTGAATGCCTGGTTAGGTCAACTATACACCCTTGATGAGCCAATAAAACATGTTTAGGGCCTACATTTCTAAGTTTAAACGTTATAACTGAATGCTCAGAGTGTGAAAAAGTATATATATATATATATATATATATATATATATATATATATATGGGAAGGGTTCACGTTCCTCTTCACCACACCATTGCCTGCTCCAACAAAACATCATTACCAAATATCTCTTTCGGGCATTATTTTATCTAGTTTATTCTTAAAAGTCTCCAAAGTACGGGAACTCACAACTTCTTCATCTGAGCTATTCCAGAATTTTACTATTCTGTTTGAAAACTATGTTGTACTAACTACGGTTTACACCTTTGTTGAAAAAGCTTAACGCCAGTGTCTCTTGTCCTATTATTGCGATCTTTTGTAAAAGTTTCCGCATTAGGTTCAATCTAACATTATCCTTATTTCTAATTTCAATACAGTGAGTGTAGGCTTAAGAGCATGATTCACTTGGTACCCAAATCTCGCTCCTTCTTTTCTTCATTTATCCACTTCCAACCAAGTTATACTCAAATTCTGGATTGTTATGATCAGGGTTGTTTGGTTTAAACCATGGTTTAAGTCGTTTTAAAAAAAAACAAAAAAGCCATTGGCTTTTATAAAAACCATTGGTATTTGGCTTTTTTAAAAAAAAAGGTTTTTACCAGCCCTTGCCACGACCAACATGCATAACTTTACACTTTTCCACATTAATTTTCGTCACCCATCTATCTGCCCAAGCATCTACTTCATCAATAGCCTTTTGCTTTCTCATGACATCTGTTAAAGATCTTACGTTTTGGCCCAATTTTGTATCTGAAAATAATAAGGTTTTACTATTTAGATCCACATTCCAAGTCACTAATATAAACAATAAAAAGTAGAGGTCCAAGTACTGGCTATCTTCAAACTTAATATGTAAGAGCAAATTGGCTACTCTCTCAACTAATTAGCTCTTTTCATAGGCCTCTGGGGCCAGCACAGAGCTCTCATGTCACATATATATATACTTTTTCACACTCTGAGCATTCAGTTATAACGTTTAAACTTAGAAATGTAGGCCCTAAACATGTTTTATTGGCTCATCAAGGGTGTATAGTTGACCTAACCAGGCATTCAATTAACCTAGCCGTACATTCAATTAACCTAACAGGCTGATATTGGTTATTTCACCTAAATATCTTCTGATCTTTTCGTGTTAGGCACTCACTGTCACATTTCGGACAAGTTAAGGATGAGAGAATAACGCCGTAATTTATAAAAACATCCAATCCTTTGTCTTCATCTAGGACACATGACGACTCAGGTCAAAATCACACGAGTGGCACGTCATAATTCTATCACAAACACCACTAAACTGAATCCAATTTGAAAAAATAGCCAGAACAAAACCCAACCAGCTAATTAAATCGCAGAGTAGTGAAAAATAGCCCAACCAGGAAAAATATTTTATGAAAAAAGTACATTATAGCCAAAACAGGAAATATATTTTTTAAAAAAAGTACATTTCAACAAATTTGCACAACATAAGATATATATTTTCTTAGTCAGTTTTCAATGGCAATTCAATATATTGTACTGATTTAGCCGCGCGTGAGATGGTTAAAAGACGAATATTAACCGAATTTAATGTTGTATCAAGATCATATTTTGTAGTTTTGAGATGGTGCCATAGTCCCCAAGGTCTGTGTTTTTGCTTTTTAGTCTGGGTTTTGCCCTTTTGTTGAAATCTTCCATAATTGTTGTTAGTGTTAAAGTTCTGAGTTTAATTTTATGATGTTGAGCAAGTTAAATTACTGTAATAAATTTTTATTTTATTCAACCTGTGACGCAGGTTGAATTAAAAATTTACAATGTTTTTAGTTAGGATAGGCCTTGAGTGTAAAGAATAAGGAACCGACAAGGAAATGAAGATTTCTCTATTTCATCACTTATCAATAAAAGCCCATTACAAACCTGTTTTAAAACTGCAAATGTAACTTTAACTCTTGATTGAACATTTGAAACCCTTAAGGTTGTTGTTGTGGGACAAAGTAGAGCAAGAAAAATAAAAATAGCTGGGTTAAAACAAACTTTGCTACAACTTCAAAACAAATACATGATAGCTGATAAAACCCTTATACTATATACATACCTTAAAATTGTATTTGTGACATCTAAAGTAATTAATTTTTGGTCTTGGTCAAGTAAAGGTCACATCACCAATGCAAAAGAGATGTTCGATTGGTGCAAATCTAATATTAATGGTATACAATTTCTGTACATTGATTCAGCTAAAATTGAGGAAAAATGCTAATTTATTTGAGTTAGAAAAAAGGTATTCCTTAATTAAGACAATCCCAGGAACCCGTTCATATCACTGATTTAGACCTTCATCAACAGGCATTAAACTGTACAAAATTTCTAGTGATGAAAATTTCTTTAACGTACAACTTTCCTTCCTCAATGTTACACAAGAAAATGTGGCTTACCAATATAAACCTGGTACATATGTGGCCTGTTTCCATGAAGGTGACTGGTTTGTTGGAAACATAGTTTAAGTGTGTGATACTGAGAAGGATCTATTAGTAAATTTCATAAAAAAGAATCCTTTTAAATGGCCTGAACAAGAGGACGTTTGCTGGATTCCATTCCAACATGTTTTGTGTTCAATTGAACCACCTACAGTAGGGTGCATCAAATTTCCCATGATTTTTCAAAAAGTTTTATTTCAATCTGTCCCTATGATTACTGTGTTCCAATGCCTGAAATAGCACATATGGCCAAATTTCAAAGATTTATGTGGTCATCTAGGGGGTCCACATCATTGATGCACTATTTAGTATTGGAGTTAAATTGACCAAAAAATTAAACATTTTATATCCCGGTTTCCGTGTTTGCAAAAGTATCAGAACCAGTAAAATGTATTAAATAATCAAAACAGGGATACATTACATTGATTTCTACATTACTTTCTGACGTCTGACATTACAGTCTGGTTTATACATTATATTATTGATACTATATACATTATTGGTGATACAAGCAAGTCAAAGTCAAAAGAACACTACTTTAATAAAAAATGTTCAAGAGCTGTAAATAAATGAACATGAACAATTAGTTTAGTCTCCAGTTTTTCTCTTTCGAAGATTAGGAAGCTTCTTTCTGTCGGATTCAACAACTTGTAGGACATTTTGGTAATGTTGTTCTGATCTGGCAGCCATGAGGAAATTAGAACTTAGCTTCACCCCACGCTCAGCACAATCATTTACGACGTTAACTGCCGAGATGTGTTCTCTGGATGTTTGAAAGGAAGCTAATTCTGGCCAATTTTCGATATTATGAGTCAGGAAAGAACTGTCAAGTTCCAGAACAGAGAAAATGTACCATGAATCTTTGTTGATTAAGTCGCCAAGCTTGTCGTGCTGGAAATGGAGTTTGGAAATTTGGGTTTCCCAAATCCGTACCAAATTGATGTTGTGGTAAAGATGCCTGATCTTGTGCTGGCTTTACTGCTATAAGTCTCTCAGCCAGATAGCGGCGTTCAGCTTCAGGGACTGCATCATTAAAGAGCGCAAGAGGTACCATCTCAGCAGTCAGGTACCATAGGTGATGCTTGAGAGCTTTTATCGCACTAGATGATATGCTGGGGCTGAGTTTTTTATATCTGAGGATGTCTTGGTAAAGACAGGTCATTCCATGGAGCCTCGACCGCGCTTGAACAGGTGATCCACCACCAGCTGTACAGCAAGCAAGCAAAGTTGACAAACTCGCGCAGTTTGGGTTGTTGTGCTTCCGTGGTAATGGTTCCAGAGGGAAGAGAGCTGATCTGCTCCTCCAGCAGCACCATCTTAATGGAGTAGAGAAACTTGGCCATCCACCTAGCCCTGTGTACAGCACCAGGACGTCGAAATGAAACTCTCTACTTGTCCATCCAAGTAGAGCAAACAAAGATCAGAAAATTCTTTGTAGTCATCACATTGATGCTTCACAACAGACCGCGCGCATGAAATCGCTCTGGCCCTATAGTCATGGATTATGGTTTGTACATCATCTGAATAAGAGGTACATCCAAAAAATTAAGTGCCTGATTATTGTTGTGTTGAACTGTGTCTAAATGCTTTCGGAACTGACAGAATATGGTAACTTCTAGTGACATTGGTGGTTCTATTTTCAGATCATTGAAGACTTGTGTAAGGATTACCTCGCCAACGTGATGCCGGCAAGCTGACCACAGTAAAGCTCGACCTATGTCCTGGTGCAGGCTAACACATGCAGCACTCACATGACCAGTGTTACTAGCTGTTGTGTCAAAAGTCATGTTCACTACTGAGCAACACAATTCCATGATCGGAGAAGCTCCATGGTGAGATTAGCAATGCTTTGACCAGCTGGCTGATCTGTATTTGGCTTGTAGGAAGGCACACCAAGAAGTTTGATGTCATAGGAATTGCCAACTGCTACGGTGAGCCTCTCTTCAGCTTTAGTTTGGTATGACAGAGTTGACATCAGTTTAGAATCCCAGTGAAGAGACAGGAACTGTGGTGGAACCCAGGACTCTTTGACCGATGATGCAAGCTCTTCACCAACCTTACGTCTTGCTCTGTCGGCGGTAGAATATGAGTGTGAAACATTTTTTGTGTCACCTCCTAATTCCTTAATGATGGCTTTGGTAAATGCTGCCTGTTGGGCCAGTGTGATCTTCGTGCGTGTAGACAGGGAAACCATCCTATGGGATTTGAGTATGTCATGGCTTATAAAAGCAGTTGTTCCTGAACGAGTTGCTTGGCGAGATTTTGTGTTTTTGGTTTGTAATCCTCTATATCACCCTCTTCATCCTCAACATCACTGTTGCTTTCCTCACTGTTCTCAATCTGAACTTTGCTTGTAGATGCTTGGGCTTTATGAGCTTTAAGCTGTTGTTCTGCTTGCATCATTTCCTTTTCCTGCTTTCTTTGGACTTTTGATGCGAGCTTCTTGTCATGGCTTCCAAACGATGCGACTCTGCCTGATTTCATTGACCGCAAGAACTCCAGATCTTCAGGATCTTTTATGAGTTGCTCAGCATTCCTTGGCCAAAACTGAAATGTTTCTTGTAATTCCTTTTCGATCCCATTAAGCTTCGCAACTGCACCAGGCGAAGAACGCCAATCCACTGGAAGTTCCCTAAGTTTTGCATTTTTTGCAGATAGTCCTATAATTTTTTCAACAGCTTTCCTCTCGGTAATCATGGCAATGTTGCCTTTCTGATAAAATGGAATAACTTTTTGCAAGACAAATTTAGCATTGTTCCATTTTGTACGGTTAAACGGTATACCTTCTTGCTGATGAAACATGTAGCATCGCAACACTTGCTCACATGTTGGCAGCCTAGATCCTGTTATCTCTGCATCTGCATCGCTGATTCCAGCACCAAGACCATAAATGGCAGCAGTTTGACGAGTTTTAACAGCATATTTATCATTTGTGCTACCTGAACTGGACATAATGCACGACAGGTGTAAAGAGAATACAAAATTTATTAACGTAAACACTTGCACATAAACATTTAACATAAACACACAAAAATCACATTTATCATAAACACTTGCATATCAGATTATACATTGCAGTTCCTTTTAGAATATTCTATAACTTTCCACCACTTCCTAGAGGTTTCTATCACTTTCTAGAGGTACTATCACTTTATAGAAGTTTCTATCACTTTTAGAAGTATATATATGACCTTTAGAAATATCACTTACATGTTCTTGGGCTGATTTTTGTAGTGAACAAAATCTTTAAACTTCTACTATTTGGATCTCAAATCACAGAATGACTGTGGGGTTGGTGTGCATATAGGAAGTCTGTGTGGACCCCATAAATGGCATTCAAATCCAAAAATAATTCACATAGTAGGTTTTCTTAACCATTGGAACATTTCTAACTTAGGGACAAAGTGAAACTTTGTCATTGGTGATTTTGATGCACCCTAACCTACAGTTGCTGAGAAAATGGGGAGACAGTAGCCTACAAGTTATCAAATGATTGTTTATCTAAAATTGAGGAGTATTTAAAAAAAAGCCTAAGTAACTACAGACCTGTATCAAGCTGAATAATAAATTCTCAATTTATGGCTGTGAGGCCATGGAGTGTTGAAGACAATCAGACTTAAAGCCTGAGTACAATAATAATTTCCTGAGTCAGTGTCTAAACATAAGAGTTATTAGCTGTATATAAGTTTACATACGAATTTACATAAAACAACACATATTAAAAAAGAATATGAACTTATAGCCAATAATTCACATGCTTAAAAACTCAGGAATTCATTATTGTATATAGCTAAGTACTGTACACTTGTATTAAGGGAAGTAATACGCTACTTAAATTTAAGGTTTTGTACTGAAAATGGTGGTTACTGCTAGTTTATCTGTACTAACTGCATAATTTAAATTACTAGGAAGTGCTTAAAGAGCAGTAGAACACGGTTCTACATGATTTACTTAGGTTAGATCCAAGTATTGAGCCTACAAGCTGGTCCATCTGTTGTGTTAACTGCAAATGTAGTAATAA
The DNA here is from genome assembly GCA_023014485.1 of Bathynomus jamesi. Taxonomy (NCBI): domain Eukaryota; kingdom Metazoa; phylum Arthropoda; class Malacostraca; order Isopoda; family Cirolanidae; genus Bathynomus; species Bathynomus jamesi. The sequence continues at coordinate 479,643 of JAJOZX010000657.1, read as the reverse complement.
TCTAGGTATATATTTGTCTTTTTTATGAGTAAAACTTATTTAGATAATTTAACATTTGTGAATTATCTTACCAAGTAATAAAATGGAAGTAAAATTACAATTCAATGTTGTAAAAAGAAATTACATTTCAAAATTTTGAAAAAATTCAGAATTTTTCACAAAGTACTTTTCTTTGAATAGCCAAAACTATATGATCTCGAGCCAATCCATGTCATGAGCTACATTTTTTAATAATAATAAAAAATCTTGCAAGAATACAGATATTTATTATCACCATAGTAGCCTATATAACTGAAGCAATAGTAATGAGTAACTTATATTACAAGCATTTTGGGTTCCTTTCCTGACAACAAACTAAATACAGTATATATATTAAACATGTAGAAACATTTGTAGAAAATTGCCTTTTAGCTGATGCTAGACTTTGAGATAACCCATTCTGTCACTAAGACCTCTAACTTGCATGCAAATGTAGTTCCACACACTTTGTGAGACGCCTTTGGTGGGGCTTTGGTAGGTAGGCCCTTAGTAGGCTGTGGCTAATTCATTTGATGACAGTACTTGAATAGTATATATGTCTATTGTTAGCGATATTATTATTATTATTATTATTTATTATTACATATATTTGAGCATGTAAATGCATCAGTTAGGAATTCATTTTCTCCTTTGTGTTTCTTGTTTTCCTACATCTTTTTAAGATTTATAAATTCTAAAACCAAATACGTTTGGACAGTAAAAAAAATATAAATGACATTTAATAGTGACGCGTATAACGTTCATAACATATTTAAAATTACAATAAGCAAGTTGTAGAATACATAATTATGCAAGTTCTGCCAAAATCCCATTTTCTTTTATAAATAGTCTTAGAACAATTAACATTTTTAATAATATATATGCACAAAGAGAGAAATGGTCCAAATTAAATGTTTACTTTATGGCGACTTCATTAACATTAAATTTATCAAGATATACATTATTTTATTAGTAAAATCATGAAATTTGTTTTACTGGTATTTAGGAGGAGTTTATATAAGATCTGCGGGAAACTCTGAGTAAATGGAAATATTATTTTCTCGAAAACTATGGGTGATAGAAAAATTCTGAATGCGATTTGCAGTGGATCGCATTTGAAACGGGTTATGTACATTCTTCTAAAGGCATGGAAACATACTCTAAGCACGCGCACATCATTCACGCAATAACGCTCACATTCATCAGCTATATTATAAGGGTTACTTTCATTAAAACTGTTGTAGTATCGATCAAAGTCTTCACGTTCATCCATACAGTCAAAACAATGTTTGGGGGGTGGTGGGCCTACGTAGTTTAAAGTCTCGCTGGTGAGGAAAGTGTAAGGGAAGTATCCTTTGGATTCCAACGTTGCTTAACATCGTTGCTCGGCTGAGTTATGATAAAAAGAAAATTAATTAATTATATTAAAAATATAGGTTATCATTGAGAAATAAATTAGGAGTTGATAAAGCTTCTAACCTTGTATTTATGTATAAATGTTAACTTAATTCTGAAATTCCTATTCTTTTTCGTAAAATTGCTTTAATTCACTTTAAGGTGAAAAGCGGGCGAGCACGTGTGATTCGTTCTGCTCCACGGAGAGATGAAAAAATGCATTGGTTTCCGGGATGTGTGTGTGTGTGTGTGTGTGTGTGTGTGTAGATTTGCGAATACGATCGATTGTTTTGATTTTATTTCGGCGAAACGAGATACTACAGCCCTTCCATATATTCGTACCAAAATTCCTTCGCAGCCGCTAGCCCCCTTTCAAAAGGTCTCGACAAACACGTGTGCTACGCGCGCGTTTAATGATTAATTCCTTATATTGAGTAATTAATTTCTTATAATAAATGATTCTCTTAAAAGGAGAAAATAGTAATTAATTTCTTATAATATACGTTTAGCATCATTTGAATTAATATACATTTGGTATTTTTCCTGATTTTCATAATATATACAGGCGTGTGTGTGTGTGTGTGTGTGTGTGTGATTTGCGAACACGATCGAGTGTTTTGGTTTTAGTTCGACGAAACGAGATACTACATCACGCCATATATATATATATATATATATATATATATATATATATATACCGATTTTCCTTAAAATTCGCTGCTAGCCCCCAAACGGAAAAGATCCGAAGGAAGACCTTTTGTGTAAGGGAATATACAAAACGTTTTCTAAAAATTGTTAACATACAAAAGACTAAGTTTACCAATGATGTAAATCAGAAAATGCCTTCCCTGCATGACATCTGTAAGTACGATACACTCCTAAACAAAGAGGTATGGTAGGGGTAAGTGCAGTAGGTAATTTTACGGCCACATATTTTTTGGAAAAGTCGGAAATCACGCCCAATGATCCCTGACTGTCCGAAAGTTGATGACATGGGGAATTTGCTCTACCGCCTAACCTAGCGTACGCCTGACGTGGCAGAAGACTCACCCTGACTGCTATAACATAATATGGGTATGGTTTTCGACTTTCTCAGAAATATGATACATATTAGCCGCGGCAATCTTTACTGAACTTGATTGCTAATAACTCTCAGTAGCCGAATGACATCCCAAGTCGTACCTTTTCATTATAAATGGAGTAAAGCATTTAATTTTAAGAATGGTTTAATAGATTTAAAAGTCAAATGAACGGAGGGCTAGAACAGCTAATATGGCTCTTTCTATATATATATATATATATATATATATATATATATGGTAAGGTGAAAGAATTGTATGTATTTCGTCTGAGCTAATTTTTTTGACGAATGTAGAGAGATTTATCAGGAGCGGTCTGGAAGAAACAGTGTTCTTCGAATTGACCCAGATTGTCGGAAACCCTTTCCTCGTGTGTGTGTGTGTGTGTGTGTGTGTGTGTGTGTGTAGATTTGTGAATATGATAATAGAGCGAATTCTTTTAACTGATTAGTGATTTGTTTTAATTCGGTGAAAGTTCATTTATATATATATATATATATATATATATATATAGGGTTGAAAGATTTGTGTGTGTATTTCGTCTGAGCTAATTTGACAAATGTAGGCTCGCGTCCTACCTTTTATTTCATCCCCGTCATCGACACTTTAAGGTGAAAAGCGCGTAATATTTTTTGTTTTTGAAAGGCTTACCAAAACAAAATAGACACACATATGGAAATCTTCCTAAAAGGATATTAATCGGCATGCAGGACCATGCTTCGGTGAATGGAAAATATAAAAAGAGTGCCTTTAAATTCGAGAATTTCGGCTTAAAAATATAACTCTATTAATTTCTTATAATATACGTTTTGCATACTTGGAGGCGGCGTTAACCCCCAAGAGAAAGGAGGAGAGGAAAGAGCATTCGGTTTCAACGTTAAACTGTGGGTCTAAGTTACGCGTAAATATAAAATATTTTCATTGTAGAAATAATAATAATAATAATAATAATAAGAATTGATGTGAAAGGTGTTTTTTGCTCGAACATCTTGGAAGAAGGATTAACCCTCGGCCGAAAAGGTCTCTAGGGACACGATTCGAAATGACCTAGTTTCTGCCTTTTCCTCGTGTGTGTGTGTGTGTGTGTGCACGAGTTGTTTATTCGTTTATTATTATATATATATATATATATATATATATATATATATACACATCAAGAGCGGTCTGGAAGGAAGATCTCTCATGTCGTCCGACCCCGTTATAGCGGATTGTGTTTTGGATAATTTCAACTTTTAAATGAATTGTTTCGTAAATTTTCATATCGTTTCGTTGTTCAAATATTTATAATAAAAATTAAGTGTGTAAAAATTATTTATTTAATAAACAGAATTTAATTGGATTCATCTACCGTCATATATTGTGGTACACTATTTAAATGGATGATTAATATATGGTTTTTGCTATCTGGAATACATGGCGCTATCTGGAATACATGGTGCGATCTGGCAACTCAGCACCTGAATACACGGCGTGATCTGGCAACTCAGCAACTGAATACATGGCGCTATCTGGCAACTCAGCCAGAATAGAGGTTTATAAAAGACCGAGAGACGACTGACGAGTCATTCAAGCTCGGCTCCCAGCCGAGCAAGGACCTCTGGTCCTTCTCTTTCTGGCCCTTTGGGAAAACCCTTAGAAGCCTCTTAGGTTAGATAAACGAAAATAACTTGGGGAGAACTCCGCCTCCAAGTTGCATGCCTTGCAATCAAAGGCAACTACTCTCTCTCTCTCTCTCTCTCTCTCCTTCAGGTGTACCCTCCCCCCTTGGCTCAGCCAACTGGCTGATTCAGCCAACTGGCTTATTAGGAGCCTATAAAACAACGCCTACTCGGCTGAAGTCTTAATATGCACTTGGCTCCTGCCAGGTGAACACCTCTCCTCCTTTCTCTCCTTTCTGGCCCTTTGTGGGGAATAGCTTGGGGGAGAACTCCGCCTCCAAGTTGCATGCCCCTTGCAACTCCGGTTGGCAACAAAGGCCAGTACTCTTTTTTTTTCTTTTTTCTTTTTTTCTTTTTTTTTTTCTTTTTTTTGCAACACCCCCACCCCCTTTGCAACATTACGTAATCACTTGCAACATTCCTGCACTCTACCCTTTTTCGGCTATACTACTCAAGTGAACTTCAACAACTAGAAGAGATATCTGAAGATAATGAGGAAGATACAACCTCGACTCAATATGTAATATCAGAACAACAGATGCGTGAGCCACTGCCTTCATTAGCAATTACTTGTGATAGATTTAAATGTCGGACAGAGCTGGGGCTGCTATTGCTTCTGCAATATTGGCAGATCTTAAAATTGTTACTCCCGAAGACAAAGGGAATATTATAGACAGAAGTAAGCTAAGACGTGAAAGACAAAAACAGAGAAAGGAACTACAACAGATAGGAGAGCCAAAAACCGTGCGGGGATTATACTTTGATGGCAGAAAGGATAAAATAATGATTCAAGTCCAGGAGAGTGATGGCTCTAACCACCAAAGAACCAAACGCGAAGAGCATATCAGCATAATATCTGAACCACACTCTCTGTACTTTGCACATGTGACACCTTCCAGTGGCAAAGCTAAATACATTTGCACAGCGCTAGTGAATTGCTTGAAAGAAAGGAATGTTGATATAGGGAACATCGTTGCAGTTGGCTGTGATTCAACAGTGGTTAACACTGGTAGTATTGGAGGCACAATAAGATTACTGGAAGAAGCCTTTAATAAGCCATTGCAGTGGCTGATATGCCTTTTACACCTTAATGAACTTCCATTGCGCCATCTGTTTCATCACTTGGATGGTACCACTACTGGACCAAGAGCATTTTCAGGAGAAATTGGCCGAGCACTTTCAGACTGTGAAAAGCTTCCCATAGTTAACTTCAAACCCATTGAAATTCAAGAGGACATGTGTGAAGTTGATGTAGATAACATAAGTACTGACCAGAAATACCTTCTTGAAATTCACAAGGCTATATCAAGTGGAACATTCTCAAAGAGTCTTAGTCATAAGAGTCCAGGCAATATATCACATTCAAGGTGGCTCACCACAGCAAACAGGACTCTGCGGTTATATGCAAGCACAGAGAATCCTTCAGGCAATTTACAAGAATTAGCTACTTTCATTGTTAGGGTATACGCACCAATGTGGTTTCAGATAAAGCGTAAACCATTATGCCAATATGGTGCTAAACATATGTGGCATATGATTGCAAGAAGCCGGTATCTCCGTGAAGAGCTTAGGAGAGTACATGACTCAGTCATTCAGCGAAATGCATATTACGCAAATCAAGAAAACATTCTCATTGCAATGATAGCTGATGAAAGGGAGCATGTGCGTCAGTTGGGATTTAGGCGTATCATAAAAGCAAGGGCATGCATTCAAGAAACAGATGTTATCAGGTATTTTAAGGTGCCAGAAATAAATTTTTATGCCAAAGACTATACAGATCTCATTATGTGACAAGATTTTCAGATAGCAGAACCACCGATAACCAAAGGAGTTTCTCTTGATGATATTGAATCATGCATCAAACATGGTACTACTCTTCATTCAGAATTATTTCAGTTTCCATGCCATACACAAGCCGTAGAGAGATGCGTCAAGCTCGTTACAGACGCTGCTGGATCAGTCTGCGGACCTACAAACAGAGACGGTTGGATTCGTGCTACATTAGAATCAAGGAAAAACAGCCAAAATTTGACACAAAAGCAAATTACTAAATAGTCTTCAGCAAGAACCCTTTCTAGAGGGAGGTTGGTTGGGGAAAGGGTGGTAACTCCGCTAAGGCACGAAATAACGTTTCTTAACTGTCTCAAGCCAGTATAAAGGAGGAGAGACATCCTAATTTATTACTGTTCCCTTTTTCAAGTAAATACAGAATCATACTTAATTGTCATTTTTAAGTTAACTTCAGCCCTCTTGTGGCAGCTGAAGATATTAAGCATATGAAAAGGCATTTTTACAAAACGAATTCTTATCATTTCAGAATCTTAATCAAACTATTAGATAATTCTAAGATAAAATTTTATAATAGTTTGATAACCTAAAATAGAAGCATTTTTTCCTTTTTACCCAAAATTGTGTTAACTTTAGCCCCCTGGTGGCAGCTGAAAATATTAAACAAATGAACTCATATTTTGGCAGGTATATATCGTCCACTAAATGCAACTTTTAATCACTATTAGAACTTCATACTAGAAAAAAAGTATTTTTCGCTCCACCCTATTTAAATACAGTTATATATGATATTACTAAACCAACCTTGTAACAAAGATTTAGGGCTTTTGATATAAAAATAGACCTAGAAATATGAAGGCCTAAGGCTACAGTCTTATTAGCCTAATGGTCAATCCGGCCCTGCTGTGCTGAGGAGGAAATGCTATCAACTGGTCATAAGAGATAAACCTTTTCGTAAAAACGAAAAAGATGGTCCACAAATAGCGAATATAATGTTTCTATTCTACATTACATAACGGATACACTAAAAAATAAAAAACCTCGTATTTCATTCTGAGCAAAACTTTTTTCGCTATTTGATTACTTTTTAAATTATCTTATTGAAAATTATATTAAACTAAAATAGTCGACATTTTCAATAAAACCCCGTTTTCGACATAAAATTTAACTTAAACATTTTTCACATGAATTTGAACGAGTATGTAAATTCCTGTGAGTTCACACCAAAAATCACTGAAGATGTATCCTATTCTTTCCACACAACTTGATCCAACGCTTCAATCTACAACCTTCGTGAAAAGAAAACAGTTATATATAACCTTGGTTAACCTTGGTTTTGCTTTCTCCCGAATTCTTCATTCTGACAAAAATCAAGCTTGTCACTCCACCTTAGACATACAGTTTAACGTGAAATCCGAACCACGCCCCACCAGCAGCCCAGCGTCTTAACCACTAGGCTACCCAGGTTACACATTTATCTACCAACCACTTTCTTTTATTGTGTGGAAGGACGAACAGCTGGGTTTTGCTGCGCGCCCACCTGCCATCACCGGGTCTCGATTTCGGGGCCGATGGATTTGGAGTCAGCGACGCTAGCCACTACACCACTACTACCACACACACACACACACACACACACAACACATATATATATATTGAGTGGTGATCCATGATCATGGACGAATAACCCGATTTCACGATTAACTCGGCATACCCCACCGGTGGAGGTGGATGGGTGGCACAGCCGTTGCTGCCCGCCACAATTGACTGGGCTCCCACCTCACGCGCCACCACGCACAATATTATTCTATTACAGTATAATATAAAATTAAGTAGTTTGTACTTACCACAATATATGAAGATCATCCGCTCCCGAAAATGTAACCCTTCCCTCTGCTAACACCGCGAGTCCGCGGACGTAAATACCGTGCTAAATCACTGTTAACTCTGTGCCATGATCACGAATAAATGCAAAATGGCCACAGTTCATAAGTCGCGGTTAACTCGATTCACGGTTGAGTGAATCACGGATAACCGCTTCTTGAGTTATTTCTTCTAAAATAATTCTCTCGACCTCGTTTATAGGTCTACATGTAGGCCTATCTATTTGTTTTATTTAAATTCTCTCTCTCTCTCTCTCTCTCTCTCTCTCTCTCTCTCTCTCTCGACCTGCCTACTCGATGCTCCCGTGCGCTTGCCCTCATCCTCCGTGGCTCTCCGTGGCATCATTGAGTGCCAGTATCACTTTAAGCTGTTGAGGGGAAACATTTCTTTATTTCGGGAGCTCGTTTCCACAAAGAAAAACGCCTATTCCTTGCATATATACGCTATATATATATATATATATATATATATATATATATATATATATATATATTATATATATATATATAATTGTATGGAAGTATATACAGTATATATATGTTTAAATTACTTGGCGAGTTTAAGATTAATTATATATTATTTCAGTGTATTAAAGTCTAAATAGTTTCAGCCCATATAATATTTGAAACAGATTAAATTAAACTAAGTTCTGCATTATTATTAATAATAACAGTAGTAGCAGTAGTAGTAGTAGTAATAGTAATAAGTTTGCAACAGATATATGTTTTCAACTGTAATGTCATTCATATTTTTTTATTTTCTACAAATAGTATGGTTGACCACTTAAAACAGTGAGTGCTTGGTATAGTTGTCCTTAGCGGAATGTTGTAGTTCCCTCTCACTATATATATATATATATAGTCGTTCGTGGCCAAGGGTTAGGAATCAGACGGTTTTTAAGAAATATATTTTAATTGTAATTTAATAATGAGTGGACCCTGCCTTGACATCATTGACTGCTTTAATCTTGTTGAGCTTTGATAGGACATGATTTTGGCGTAATTCTAGGGCCATTTCTGACTCCCAAACTGTTTTTTTATAGCAGAACAAACCTCTTTGGGGAATTCGGGCTTTTGTCACTGAACAAAACCTTGGCCATTTTGCGAAAAGGAGACGCTTCTTCTGATTTTCATTCAAGAATGTATTTTCGCTGGTTTTCTTGGTCTTCTTCTTACAACGAAATTACTCTCATTGTGAAGCCTCCGTCGAGTGGTTCTTCTAAAACTGGAATAGAGAACGCCTTCATCATCTGGGCACCGGTGATGAAGGGGATGACCTTGGCCTTCCTTATGATCATATTATCAGTCCGTTGACTCATTGTCTTTGGCATGTCAGATCTTTTTATGGCTTACATATTCTCTATCCTCGAAAATCCTGTTTTTGATCTTGCATACTGTAACAGAGTGAGATATATATATAAAGTCGGGTAGTTATACACCGCCTATGGCTTTAGACATCTTTTATAAGTATAGAGCCTGGCCAAATTATTAGAACACCCGTCAAAAGTTGCTTTTTAATTTTAGGCCAATTCATTCATTCTTAGGAACTGAATCAATAAAAATAAAACTTTTAAGAACTTTTACTAAATAATCATACTCCAGTTTCAGTACTTTGTTGTTTACCTTTTTTAGCTTTAATTTAGGTATATTTTCGGTACACTTCAGGCATTGTTGTCAGAGAGTCTCGTCATGATGCAGGGCTTGAATTAGGCTGGAAATTGGTTCCAAATTATTTGTTTTTATTATTTCCCATAAATTTTCTGAGGTTTATATCTGAAGAGTTACCACCATTAAAGGAACAGGATTTGATTCTCAGCAAGATATGACTTTCTTACAGTAAAACAGTATTTTCATGGAAAATAATTGAAAGATAATTGAAAATAATTGAATGATAACTTGCTTTATTTTTACTGATTCATTACTTAATGAATTAACTGACCTAACTTAAAACGTAACCTTTGACTGCTAATTGTAATAAATTACCCAAAATTTGCAGTTCGGCTTGGCCTCGTTTTTCTGGGAAAAAAAAAAAATTCATTTTTAGGCTGTGTAACTTAGGACTTAATTAGGTAATGCGCAAGAATGAAACTGTTTAATTAATTATTATTATTAAAGTAAATTTTGATGATGGCATTTACCTAAACTGCAATAAAGGTAGGGGCGTATTGATTGAGATGCCAATATTTTGAAAATAACTTAAAAAATAGTGAACAAATGAAAGTAATAGATATTGCTAAACCATTAAACCATTAAATTCATTATTAAAAAAAAACTGTCTAAAAAATGCCGAATAATAACAATAAAGGATCTCTTGAAGATCAGGGCCCCCAGCCTTCTTTAGTTAGCTTTATAAAGTTAACTAACGAAAATATCACGACCTAACCTAACCAATCGTCAAGGGCGTACAGTTGACCTAACGATGGTTAGGTTAGGTTAGGTTAGGTCAGGTCGTGATATTTTCGTTAGTTAGCCTTATAAGGCTAACTAAAGAAGGCTGGGGGCCCTGATCTTCGGGTGATCCACAATAAATTCTACTTTTTCCAAATCGTTCTTCAACCATTGACTCTTGCTTTTCATCAATATGAGGATAAAAACTATTCGTGTAATAAGTTATCCCGTTTTTTCAAGTATTTTAACATGTGTTTCAATTCATGAGACAAAGTCCATTTCACAACAAGTGGCATTTTCTAACTTTTTAAAACAAGGAATGAAAAAGCGTAACAAAAAACGAGACATTCCAAAAATTTAAGTCATTCTAAACTTCTGGCCACGATTGTATAAGTGTGTGTGTGTGTGTGTGTGTGTTCGAAATACACAATATGTAAACTGCAGCTCAGTACAGTTCTACAGCTATAAATTTGATAAATAAAAGTTTCTACAAACCAAAATATTTAGTGAAATCTGAATATAATTAATTAACATATAAAATTGAATATAATCAACATTTTAATTATAAATCACACGCGTATATACTGTATAAACATATCATACATATATAAAATATAAATACATTGAAATCTACCTTTTTATATAACTATGATAAGTGCCTTCGTGTTTATAGAAAGTTCATTTTATAGGATATATCTACAAACATAAAACAAAATATGCAGTAAACTATATAATATATATATATATAAAGATACTGTGTATATATATATATATATATATATATAAACATATGAAAATATATTTTGTTATATAAAAACACTATATATTTATACGCATATATTTTTGGAACATCACTATGTCTCTGAGGGTGAGTATATTTCAACAATATATATATATATATATATATCTCGGGTGATTTTTTAAACATCTGACACTTTAAAGGGTTTGTATTTTTTATTAACTGAAATAAAAGCGTGAAATTATTACTGTAACCTTCTCTACACATGGGGAATGAGTGCCCTAGTGCAAAACATGCTCTATGAGATGCCCTCTCGGCTCTTAAACTTATTAACTCATTAACTTAACAGATTTCCTGCGGTTTATGATGAAGGAATATCATGACCACCATCACCAGATCTAAACCCCCGTGACATTTATCTGTGGGGTTATTTAAGAGATAGTATGGTTAAACAGAATCCACATACAAGAGAAGAATTGAAAGCCTCAATTGGACAAGAAATTTCTCAGCTTTCAATAGATACTCTGTCCAGACTCCAGAGTAATGCAAAATCTTGTTGTTCGCGTGCAAAGTTAATGATGATAATAATAATTATTAGTTTAACCTCCTTCGCAACATCTAAGGTCATATGACGGAAGAGACCTACATCTTTACGTGGAATCCGAACCACGGGTCGCTACATAGTCTGGACGCAGCGGACGGTCTCCCATCCAACTACTACCCAGACCCACTGTCGTTTAACTTCGCTGATCAACGGGAAGCTGTGTTACGACATTGATTACGACGTAGCCCCAGAGTTAATGAGGTGAGAGGAAATCACATAGAGCATGTTTTGCACTACGGGACTAATTCCCCGTGTGTAGAAAACGTATAGTAAAATGCTTTTATTTCAATTAATAATAAAAAAATACAACCCTTTTAAAGTGTCAGTTGTTTAAAAAATCATCACCCGATATATATATATATATATATATATATATATATATATATACAATGCAATTTTTAAATTTTATATATATGTTTAGTAATTACATAATGATGCAAGCATTCTTGAGATACTATTTATCGCATTAGAGGATTATCTCCGCTAATAAATATATACAGCGTGTCCCAAAGAAATGTATACCCACTTTGTTCGATAATACCCGCTATGAGGATAATAAATATATTACTTTTTATATGTTTTTTAATAAAGAATTTTCTCCTGAATCTAAATATGTAATTACTTTTATTAAAATTGAAAACAAAAACGTTACAGATGTTTAAATTATAATTATTATTTTCGAGACTTCATGTGCGATATTTTCTAATATTTTAACCGACTGTTTTGAGATACTTATGTTTAGTGTTGATATTGAAGCATAAATGCTGTAATTATTAGTTAATTCAAAAAATTTACAAATTCCATGGTTAAATGACACTTTATCTAAGATGTTCAAATTGTCGTTAGAAAAGAACAAACGTCGCAGAGTTATAAGATGTTAGATGAGGTTAGAGCAAAACTGTAGTCTTGCCTAATTAGAACTCAACGAAATGGCTAGGCTAAGCTAGGCACTAAACATAAGTATCTCAAAACAGTCGGTTAAAAGGCAGGCCAGGCCATAAAAAAAAAATATTAGAAAATATCGCACATGAAGTCTCGAAAATAATAATTCTAATTTAAACATCTGTAACTTTTTTGTTCTTCAATTTTTAATAAAAATAATTACATATTTAGATTCAGGAGAAAATTCTTTATTAAAAAACATATAAACAGTAATATATTTATTATCCTCATAGCTGGTATTATCGAACAAAGTGGGTATACATTTCTTTGGGACACGCTGTATATATATATATATATATATATATATATATATATATATATATATGCGCCTCGGTTGTGTAACGGTTAACATGGTTAACTACGAATCAACCGGTCCCGGGTTCGATTCCCGGCGAAAGCAGGCGGCGCACAGCTTATCCAGCTGTTCATCCTTTCAGAAAAAGTAGGTTGATAGATACATGGGTACCCTGAGCGGCGTAGTGGTTAAGACGCTGGGCTTGCTGATCGGGAGGTCGTGAGATCGAGTCCAGACAAGGACTTTGTAATTTCTGGTCACCCATGGTAGGTCGTGGTTTGGATTCCACGTTAAGTTGTATGAGATCCAAGGTGGGGCAACAAACTTAACCTTCGTCAGAATGAACAATTGGGGCGGAAACAAAAACCAAGGTGTTATATATATATATATATATATATATATATATATATATTATAATATATTATTTTTTTTCTTTTACGTAGGGGATGGTTGCGAAATTAACAATAGACGAGAGGGTGAGCTTGGTTTCAATGTATGGAATACTAGTATACAACAAGTCGATGAATCGATACAGAATTTAAATTCTGTACCGAGTCATCGATTTGTACTACCTGGTATTCCATGAATTAAAAACCAAGGTCACCCTCTCGTCTATTGTTAATTTCGCAGCCATACCCTACCTAAAAGAAAAAACTAATGTATTATAGTCAACATTGAAATTCATATGATGCGCGACTTTTGCGCCACCCTGTATATATATATATATATATATATATATATATAGTCCTACTAACTTATAAAATAAGCACCGTTATAAAGTAAAAACAAAACAAACTGATATCGCATTACGAGCATGCGTGAAAAAGCACAAGCATTTTCTCTGTTTTTTTTTTTAAAGTCTCACTTATTGTGGATGTGATCATAATGCCTTCGTCATTATCTCGAGTGAAGCGGCTTTTTAGCGGTTTGCGAATTCTGCAATTGCAAGTGAGTGAAGCGCATTAGAAGAAGATGAATGAGGCAACATTTCAAATAGATTTGCTTTAGTTCTGTCCTTCGTGAAGATGGATATGGAGCAGTGGCCTCCAATGGAGGGCGCTTAATAATGTGTCAACACAATATACTACTTCTTAATAATAATGATATATATGCCAGTTGTCCTTTGTTGTGAAAGGACGCATGCGTTATATATATATATATATATATATATATATATATATATATATATATATATATTTTATTTATTTATTTATTTATTTCACTGAATAACGTGTCTCGAAGTGTTAGTTAGTTTGTTTACTGAATCAGTATAATGAGATGGCCGCATACGAGCTAAAGTGCAAGGCTAAAAATAGCCTATTAGTAATCTAATTATGGGCCCTTCTCTTTAAAAACGTAAATATTTAACAATTTGATTTTAATATCACTTCACAGCATATTTTATGCCATGAATGACGTGGAGGGTGAGTAGTAATGACGTCACTGTGGATGAATGTAAAGTATTAAGTTGAAGAAGGAAGAATTTCCATTTATTTTTTCGTTATCGTGAATAATTTTTAAAAGTATCGCGATTTATGATGTTTATTTAAGAAGTGATTCTCAATCCTTCAAAATCCTTCCATAAACTAATATAAAAGGATCCTACAAATGACTAACGAGGTTGAAATAAACAAAATCTTATTTTGTTAATTTGTTATATAGTATAAATCATATTGTAACAGCCTATTATGTGACTTTTATATGCCCTATACTGAAGGAGGCAAATAAAAAAGCAGGTACTAACTTCGCAGTTAAGGTTTTAATATGGTAATAAAAAACACGCTTGTAATCCAATAATTCGCTTATTATTATTATTATTATTATAATAATAATAAACTTGCTACAATTTTATAATCAACAACTGATAATCCTTTTATTATAGATCACAATTTCTAAACTTTTGTAAATATATTTACTGTACTTTCAATTTTATATATATATATATATATATATATATATATATATATATATATATATATATATATTGGCGCGACTCGTAAAACATGTCGTAACTTTCTGCAAAATGAGCTTATTTATCGTGGTGACATTATCCATGAGGTGAGGTCTAACCATATATAATCCACCTGAATCACAAAAGGGGTCGAAACTGATCCCCCGTTGCCTAGTTTGTACATTTGGAGGTCCGGTGCTAGTGTCTCCGAGCAACTGATACAATGAGAAAACGGACGGACGGACAATCGAACGCAGCGCTGCATGTTGTCGAAGGTGCGCCGCAATATACATCATCCGAATGTCGTCCATGATGTTGTGTAGCTCTTCTATCGTATGAAAATTGTTGTAGTGAACAGATCGCCACATTGACGTATGTGATGAATTCATGAATCATCTGGTCTACATTAAGCTCACACAGGGCTATTTCTAACACGGTGACGGAAAAGATTCACTTCAAAGTGAAGCAAGGCTCATATTCAAGCCTTGCTCTGCGACCGAGTCTCCTCATCTGTCGCCGCTGGATTTCCTTATCTGGGGACATTTGAAAGGAAAAAGTTTACTGCAACCATCCTCACACCACAAAAGAGATTCGGATGATTCGTGCTGCTGCGCACTTTCAACAAAAGCAGCCCACGTCACTTGTATCTACAATCAATTTCAGCACCTGTGATTCAGGTGAATCATATAGTTGAATCCCAGTTCATGGAAAATTTCACCATAAATTCATTTCGTAGAAGGTTTTTGTATGCGTATTTAACTATTTGCGTTAATCTAAATTTGAAAGTAAATATTGTTTCTCATTAGTCGTGACTATGAGCAACAATTGCCTCGATAAGATTTTCAAACCCGGAAGGATCCTTTGAAATGATACAGTAATTCTTTACGAATTTACCCACAAATAAAGTAATTAAATTTATGAATATATTTCATTGACAGAGTATTCTCTCGACGACTGTTTTGTGAGTCTGGTTGACTTAGGTTAGGTTAGCATAAGTTACTGTGGGTTAATACGAATATCGATAAGTCCCGTCGCCAAAAATGAGTCTTAACCTATAAAACCTAAACATGAACAACTTTGTAATAAAGAAAGTCACCTGCTATAACTAAATCTAACTCGAACTCACCTACTTTCATAGTTGAGGTATATACAGGAACGTGCGCATATAAAACAAAGGGGACTTTAACTCCTTAAATGTCCCCCCCCCCCCCCCCCCGTCCTTACCTCCGCCTTTAATGTTTCACTGAAGTAGGCAAAGATATTTTAAATGGAAAAAGGAGGTATCGTTCAGTCATGTTTTGGAACGATTTTGCAATCGACACTTGTCCATTTTGGCGATGTTTCATCGGTTTCTGATATCGAACTCATTTGAAAACTGCTCGTAAGCGACGTCGTGTTGCCAGCGGCTGCCATGTTTTATTCTATCGTAACATTATGATGATAATTGAAATACTCAACTCTCATGAAAATGATTTGGCTCACGTTTAAGTGAGTAATGGAAGTTAGTTTGGAAAGAGTTTTCAACAAGTGGGCGACTTGCTTTCTCTCAAATATATGAAGATTTTAAATTTTATACTTTCATACATAAACTGAACATAAATTTGAATTAAATCAAATTTCGCGTGTATATATTATGATAAGTGTAACAACTACAAGCTGTGTTTCTTTCGTAGGCTGCATTCGCGAGGGGCACAGGGTCTCTAAGACTTAGAGACGTGAAGGACAAAGATAGGTCACTCATTGAACTCGAAAGTTCGGCAAAAGGTAAGTAAGAAACATACATTTTTTACATTATATTAATTAACCAAATTTTACGTTCTTACGCTGCGTGCAAAAAAGGTCTCAAAATAATTGTATCGACTTCAAGAAACGCCAATTTGTAATGATAATCAGTGAAGAGGAACAAAAACTGGCACAGTGCTCATGTCAATTAATGCGGCCCATTGCGGTTACTCTCGTGTTATTATTATTACCAGCCTCATCGGGATTCGGGCACTCTACTTCAGTGTTTTTATTTTGCTTACAGGGAAACGGTACCTACTAAGTTACGGACGCTGGCGCGCCATTTTGTAATTGAATTATTTACGTATTTAATGTTTATTCAAAATATTCACTCTTTTGTAACCCATCAAGGTATAACGTAGAGGTAAATCTGGTAATCCGAAGATTCTGGGTCCGAATCTCTAATCGGACTTCAGATTTCAGCCATTAAGGTGCCTTTCTGGGTGTTTTTCTTCCTTGGCGGGATAGTGGTTCGGATCCCACGTAAAGCTATAGGTCCCCTCCGTGATATGATCTTAAATGTTGCGAAGGAGGTTAAACAGCCCCAAATATCATTATTATAACCCCTTTGCACAGTTTTGGAAAAAGGTTTGCCTAAAAAGAAAACCAATATTTCTTTTTCTAAAAACATAAAAATTACTAATTGGTAATATTGCTTTACTCTGGATATTTTAGTCTTTTTTGAGTAATCAATAAAATTTCAAAACCCCAGAACCCAGTCGTTAACTAATTAGTAATTTTTTATGCTCTTTTTAAAAATATTATTTCTAGACGAACTTTTTTCCGAGACTATATATTGAGAATGAATAAAAGACGGGGAGCGAAGAGAAATTGAACTGAAGACGGGAGAAAGAGGAGGACGCCAAGAGGAAGTAAAATGAATGATATGAAACTGGAGAAAGTGATGAAACCCGAAGTTGAAATATTGATGAAAAAGTTCGAAGTCGGGAAAAGGAATTCGGTGGAAACCTGTTTTTGACAAATTTTAACCAGTTTTAAACAAATTTTTCAAAAGTTTTAACTCAATTTTATAATAAAAATTTTTTGTTAATAAGTTTTAATTAATATGTTAAAATAATTTTGATAAGTGCATCTAAACGTTGTTATGAGAGTTCCTGTTAAAATTGTTAAGCTGAACGATGTTGAGAATATTTTCATATTTAAGATTATATGTCAGTGTGTGTATGTATATATATATGTATATATATGTAAAGAACGACGCTTGTGTAGAAGAGCGTTCCG
The DNA here is from genome assembly GCA_023014485.1 of Bathynomus jamesi. Lineage (NCBI taxonomy): Eukaryota > Metazoa > Arthropoda > Malacostraca > Isopoda > Cirolanidae > Bathynomus > Bathynomus jamesi. The sequence goes on along the minus strand of JAJOZX010000657.1, from coordinate 461,879 downwards.
CACAAGATGAGAAGGGAGAACGAACAAATGAAAAATGAGGTACCTCCCAGGAATCGAACCCGGGATCATCCGATTGTCGGTCAGATATGCTATCCACTACACCAAGGACCTCGATCAATTAGAAGTCGTAATTCTCCTACATACGAGGGCATTTAATTCCGCTCGTATATAGGAGAATTACGACTTCTGATTGATCGAGGTCCTTGGTGTAGTGGATAGCATATCTGACCGGCAATCGGATGATCCCGGGTCCGATTCCTGGGAGGTACCTCATTTTCCATTTGTTCGTTCTCCCTCTCATCTTGTTCGGAACGCTCTTCTACACAAGCGACGTTCTTTACATTAATTATACTGTGTTGTTTGCAGTTAAAATGTATATATGTACGGCATGCGAAGGTGCCCCATCAGGGCATTTGATTCCGCTCGCATGTAGGAGAATTACGACTTTTGATTGATCGAGGTCCTTGGTGTAGTGGATAGCATATCTGACCGGCAATCGGATAATCCCGGGTCCGATTCCTGGAGGTACCTCATTTTTCATTTGTTCGTTCTCCCTCCTCATCTTTTGCGGAACGCTCTTCTACACAAGCGTCGTTCTTTACATTAATTATACTGTGTTGTTTGCAGTTAAAAAAAAAAATATATATATATATATATATCGAATTATATATCAGATTATATAGCAGTATCTATCGAATTTATATTAATAGAATGAATGAATAAATAATTAATTGATAAAATAATAAACGAATAGGCTTATGGCGACTTAACCATCGCCCGTGGTTCAGTAGGTAGCACAGTTTCCCTATAAGCGAAATGAAGACACTTAGGTCGTAGGTTCGACTCCCGATAGCGCTGTCACTAATACTCCGAGAGTTAGTAGGGCAATTGGCCTGAGCGCTGAGCCAGTTTCTGGCCCACGTGACTTATTATTATTATTATATGATTTACTCCTCACTCCTCGCACACGTATTTAGGGTTTGGCGTTTTATTTTTCTTCCGTAAAAAATAGAAAAATTCTTTTAATTTTGAGAATAAATTTACGCACTGTATAAATGTTAGATGTACGAGTATTTGACCACGCAATAACTGAGTTGCGACTTCATTACGGAAGATTCACGCGTCTGTAAACAAAACAAAATATATACTCAAAGTCGCAGTAAATTTAAAATTGTCTGACGTTTAGAGAAGTTAAAATTCTCTCCGTCAACAGGTTTTTCATCACTGTTTGTGTTTACGGGACTTACTCTACTCTGAAAGGAGTGAAAAAGAACTTTTACCTTCCGTCCGCGTAAAAATATTCCCCATGAAATTGATTTGTAGGTTTTTTTTTTCTTCTGAAATGATAATGTAATCTTGGGACAGTCACCACTTCTGTTCTTACTTGATTAATTATTAAGGAAGAAAAACTGTTCCCACATTCGAGACCCAAATTATTTAACACCGGGTCTGCGATAAAGCTTTCAAAGTTGTCTGTCTTCATTTGTGGATTTGATGGCGAAAGAGGCTTTCCACTTTCATCTTATCCTAATAACTCGCCACGCACGGGTGGTGAGACATACAAAGTTGTTAACTGAATATTTTGGGGGATTTCTTTCGAAAGAATATTAAGCGTAAATAATTGCAGTCTTCTAATACTGTGAAATATTCCATCTTGGTTTTTCAAGACTCTTTTTTTTTCCTTCACTATTAAAGATAAAGAAAAAAAATTTTTTTTTTTTTTCATTTCGTTTTCACGATGCGGGAAATATTTTTCAAGCATTTTCGGCACATACTTGATAGTATATCGGGAAGCCTTCTTTCCACCAAGTTTAGTTTCGGAGATTTAGTTATGATCTGCAGTTTTTATCTTCATATTTATTATATATTTTAGATGTAAAATATTTTTTGTAAAGCTTCTAATCTGTGAGGTATTGTTTTCTGTACCTATTTGTGAAAACTGAACAGTTATGTATTACTGGTGAAACCAAACTTTTTCATAATCATTGAATGACATTCTCTCGTCTCTTCTGCAAGACGGTTCTTATTTTTTCTCTTGTGGCAATTTCTAATGTACTCTGAATTCTCTGGTTTTCATAGCTAATTTCTTATTAAATGTTTTTAAATATATATATATATATATATAAAAGTGGGATTTATCAATCAAATCCTTACTGCTTTCCTTGATATGAATTCCGTATTGATATCAGTTTGCAAATTTCTGAACGTTCTCCGCACGAGAGATTTCTTTACAAAATTTCATGACATCCGCAAAAAGGAAAAATTAATATTTTTTCGAATTTTTATATCTTCGTCTATATCCACATAAACCTAATATTTCATAACCATAGTAAGTTATACCAAGGTTATGAAATAAGGGTAAACACCTATTTCATAACCTTCGTAAATTAATGATAATAAGCTTTATTGGGAGGATATAAATTTCATAAACAAAAACAAACACTTTATTTCAGACTCAACATGTACAAACATTTTATAAGAGGGCCATAGAAGATTAAGAGATAGTTGTCTGGAGTACTTACTAAGTAGGCCAGGGAATCACTGTGCATAATGAACATACAGTTGCCTACGCCAATGCTTCCAGATTTGAGATTTATAAAATATATCGGAGACCAGTCCACTAACTATGGCTTCTATTATCTTGTTTACTGACTCACCAAGCCTAGTGATAAATCTAAATACAAAATTGCGAATGACACTGGCACAGTTAGGCACCTTATTGACTACAAACAGCATACTGACACTAGACGGAGCATTAGTTATAAATCTTGGAGTTCTCAATAAACTCCTAAAAATATTATTATATGCAACATATAATTTTCTCAAATTATACATCCTGTAGTTCCACTACAAATGAGCTGTATACATTGGAGTACAAAAAGTTTTGAACAGAATCAACTTAACATCTAATGTACACACATGAAATTTTCTAACCAAAGTATTTCCCTGAGCATATAATTGTCTACATTGCCTTAGAATATCACAGTTATCTGAAAGACTATCCGTTAGTATGTGGCCAAGATACTTAGTCTGGGTTATTTACTTCTGACAGCACCATACCATTCAATTGAAGTTCAGGAAATTTTATATACTCGTAGGCCTTGGTCCTCATAATCATAACATGACTTTTATCAGGATTATATTTTATGTCGTTATCCTTCCCAAACCTTTCATACACCTTCAAAAGTGTGCTGAGCCCTTTTACAAATGGAGAAATAAGAACTAGATCATCCGCATATATCAGATGATTAACAATCATTGTACCAATATAGCAGCCTATTTTACGGGTGTTCAGCACAACAGATAGATTATTATCCATATAAACATTGAATAAGTAAGGGGATAATATCCCTCCCTGCCTGACACCATTGGTACCATAGTACACACCATAGTACAATATTCTTGAAAGTAATAAACGATAAAATAAATCAAACAATGATAAATTTAAAGAAATAAAAATTAGGACTAAAAGATAAATAAAAATAAGCCACTTACTAAAACAAGTAATGATAAAAACTACCCAAAGCTAAGACTACAAAAAGAGAAAAAAAATGGAAATAAAAATAAAAGGTACACGGAGCAACAATACCAACATATATATGGTAACGATAATAATGATTGTGATAATGACAATGATAATATTAAGTGGCAAGAGAGAGATCCCATAAAATAAAAAGGTACAGTATCCATCAAGGTAATCAACGATACAGTTAATTAATTAAACAATAAAATTACAAAACAAAAACAAAAAAGGACTACGGTAATAAAGAAATAAAATAATACACGTAAAGAAACGAGATCTAATAAAATTAGTATTAACAGCTCCATAAAAATAAGTACATGCAATGGAATGGCTAATGCAGAAGTTACGTGGAGCTACAGACAAACACTCGTACACCAAGAGATCCACAGTCTAGAAGACATAAAATGGAACTGATCAATAGCTTGAACAATTGCATTGGCTGAGTTTTTAATTCTTCGCATTAGATGATTAGACTGTACTGAGCACATCTTGTTACCTCAAGGAGGCTCGAAATGTTGCGGGTAGCGAACATTTGAGAGGCTGAGCATCTTGGTGGTAACTTATGAAGCATCTATAGGATTTGTTGTAAAGCAAACTGAAGTTTCTTCAGAAGCTTTTTTTATAATTAATCCAGAGTTGCTGCCCATAAATATTAGTGCAGAAGGTAAGAAAAAAGAGTGTCTTTAGCTTCACTTGTACAGATTTGAAGTTCCTTATAATCATGTTTGCCTTAGCACAGTAACCTCGATATTGTTTCCTTATGTCTCAGTCGTCACTCAAGGAGCTGGTGATAGTTTGACCAGATACTGTACTTACAGTAAATTCTTGTACCTGCTCTATTGGTTCGTTTCTCAATTTGAAAATAATATTAGCTGTTTGGTTTGAGCTTTTAGGCCGGAATTGCATAACCTTAGTTTTAGTAGCATTAAAATTAATGTCATGGTTCTGTGAATATAATTCACGTATTTTTATAAGATGATTCAGACCTTTCACCGAAGGGCTTATTAAACTATATCATTGGCATAGACCAAGTTACTTATCCTCATATCGTCTATACAGCATCTCACTCTTACCTCATTAAGAGAAGCAATTAATCCATTAATATATATAATAAACAGCAGAGGAGATAGTAAGGAGCCTTGTCTAATTCCGCATGAGGAACCAAAACATTCGGACAATACATTGCCCCATCTAAGAGTAAAAGTTTGGTGTGTGTGTGTGTGCCAAAATTTCAATAAATTTAAAGCATATGATGAAATATTCCTATCTTTTAATTGTACCAAGGGTATAAATTTTACCCCAGGCTATGAAATAAGAGTTAATAATGATAATCGTGGTACCGAACTATACTAACTGATGAAATCTTGAAATTGGTTACATTTATTCCTTCTCTTTCTGATTTTTTACCTTAAACTCAAATTTCATAGTCCAAATTTAAAAAAAAAAAATATTTCCTGATTTAGGAAAGCAATGTTTGAAGAATTATTTGATACTCTGATAGTTGAAACAGACGTTTGCTTTCTAGTCCTAAATCCGCCTAGGTTTAGATTTCATTCTAAATAGTGCACGAGTAATTTTAGCTTTGATTATTCTTTCAAAGAATTATGAAGGTGACGTGAGTACTATATTGTTCAATATTCTTTGGAATAACTCTCCCTCCGCCTTTCTACAGTATATAAGAACAATATTCTCATTTTTTTAGGGATTATGTCGTAAGTTGCTCCTACTGTTTTCTAGCACTTTCTAAATGTTGCAATTAAACTCTTTCGTGTCCTTTGCGTAACTTCTCGAATAAGCTCGATATTTTTCTAGCTTTCATTAACATCTCCGCTTAAACTTTGTTCTTTTCGACGTGCTGCCATGAAATTTTTCTACATTGTTGGTTTTCATCCGAAAGTTTCCGGTAAACGTAAGACATTACATGAACTTTACTTTAACGTAAAATCAGAGAAATGTTACATTAACGTTCTCTAATTTCTGAGGAGGTTAAAATCGCTCTGACCATCACAATATTCAATGATGATAATCCAAAAGTTCGGAAGTAGCAAAAAAAACCACAATTTTGCGAGAGAAGGAAATTTTGGGAGAAAGAAAACTTAACTAAAATTCACCCACAAACATAAAATTTTTAAGATAGGCATTAAAAAATTACTAATTGGTAAAAGTGTTTTTACTTTTTATATTTTTTTTTATTTATTCTTTTTGGGTGACTGTAAAAAAGAATCATAAAACAAATATCATTCATTAATGATTGCTAATTTTTTCAAAACTTTTTAGAAATTTCGTTTCTTGGGAACATTTTCGCGAAAAGGTACCAACACGAATTAAAATGAAAACGTAAAAGAAAAAATAATTTGAGAGGTGGATTATTTTTTTCTTACCCTATCCAATAAAAAAATCCATTTACATAAAACAATGAATAGTTTCAATAAATTACTTTTTCTATGATGTAAAACATATAAAACATACCTTAAATATATACATAAAAAAAACAACTTTCTTTTAATTAAATCTAGACCGACAAGCTGGTGTTGGAAACGTTGAAAGTTTTAATTCCATTTGCAGCTTCGTAATTATCCGAATTAGGCTTCTCATTAGTGGTTGCAATTAAAACAAACCAGCTAATTTGACAGTTTGTGTGTTACTCTGTGTTCAATCTAGTCACACGAATTTAGGAAGATTAACAAATGCAAAGCGGGCACGAGTATCTCATTAAAACTTTTTTATGCAGGGAGGAGGGACCAAGGTCGAGTGCCACACAAAAACGGCCCCCTCCCCCATACAAGAAGAAGAGGGACAAAATCAAAATCCAAAGTTTCGAGATGCCTGACCACTCTGCGTTTGAAAGATTGGAGGTCATAGACAGAGGGAAAGATGGATTGAAGAAGGTTGTTCCAGAGTTAACCGGCTGAGTAGATGAAAGATTGAGAATACCGATTAACTCTTGCATTAGAGAGATGGACAGAAAAGGAATGAGAATGTGTCGAAAGTCTGGTACTGCGTGTTCTTAAAGGAGGAACCATACAGTTAGAGAGTTCACAAGAGCAATGTTCATTATAATGGCGACGGTAAAGAGAGAATGAGGCAACATTGCGGCGAAGAGAGAAGGATTGAAGACAGTCAGTAATTGATGAGACGAAAAACCTTCGATTCCACCCGGTCAAGTAGAGCTGTGTGGGTTGAGCCACATATAAGAAGCGTACTCCATTCAGGGGCAGACAAGACCCCTGTACAGAGACAGCAACTGAGTCGGGGTGAAGAAACTGCAGAGCCGGTACAGCACAGCTAACGTTTTAGAGAGAGAGAGAGAGAGTATGTGATCTTTCCAGGAAAAATCACGAAAAAAGAAAAAAAAA